>WAAB01017248.1:0-70530 GCA_013389865.1 Piaya cayana | reverse complement strand
TCTCCCAGTCTGTAGTTCTGCACAGGGTTGTTGTGCCCCAAGTGCAGGACCCGGCATTTGGCTGTGTTAAACCTTATGCCGTTAGACTCAGCCCAGCGGTCCAGTCTGTTCAGATCCCTTTGCAAAGCCTCCCTACCTTCCAGCAGATCGACACTTCCACCCAGCTTAGTGTCATCTGCAAACTTGCTAAGGGTGCACTCAATGCCTTCATCCAGGTCATTGATGAAGACATTGAACAGGGCTGGACCTAGCACTGAGCCCTGGGGAACCCCACTTGTGCCTGGTCTCCAGCTGGATTTAACACCATTTACCACCACTCTCTGGGCCCGACCATTAAACCCAAACATTTTAACCTTCAACTGGTATGCCAGATAAAGGCATGAAATTGCTTAGTTTAGCCTTGTGGTCTGTGTTGCCAACAAAAAACATGTGGAATTAAGACTGGAAGATTAAAACTAACGTGCTGAGCAACTGTAAGATTAGATAATGAGAGAATATGTAGTGACATATTTTCCATCGTACTGATATTTGTTGACCAACAATAGCAGTTTGTGACTTGTTCACATAGTTGATTGTTTCACTGCTCAGGAACCATTTAAAAATGTATCCTGCTATGTTGCTTTGAAGACTTTGTGACAATCAATTCAAAATGTAAACATATTGTTTCCTTTGTGTTGTGCCAAGTGTTTTAGTTTTGGATCCATGTGACAGTGATCCCTAGTGTGACAAGCAAATAAAATCCTGCTTATGTGTTTTTTGCCCATCAAAAGTTGATATGCTCTTCTGGAGTTTGATGTCAGTCAGTAATTTGTGTACAATGCAACATGCGTTTTATTTCTCAAGAAGCCTTGCTGATGAAGTGTTGCATTGTTCAGGAGGACAGATTTGTGGTTGTTCTCCAATTACTGCTTAGAGATCACAAGAGGGGGGCAATTACAAATATATCCTGGTTGAACTAAATTTTCTTTTGAGCATGATGCCATTTATGATAGCTTATTCATCAGCCTTAGTAGATGACAGGAAGATTACAAATATTAGAGTCACTTCCACAAATTCTAAGGCTTCATTCTAATTTGTAAAGATGAGTTGTTTTAACATGGGATAGAGAAGTTACATGGATCTCCACTCTAAAAATTGTCTGGCTTTCTCTTTGTTTTTTTCAAAGACTTTGTTCTTCCTAGCCTTGCAAAAATTCTTAATTGCTGTGCATTTATTGAATTGCCTTTTGCAAATAAGGGCTGTCTGAGAATCCTTGCACTATTTGGACTGTAAGTTTAAGCATCAGATTCTATAATGTGAAGAGCAGTGAAACTAAATCAGAGAATCATAGAATAACCAGGTTGGAAGAGACCTACTGGATTATCGAGTCTAACCATTCCTATCAACCACTAAACCATGTCCTTCAGCACCTCGCCTACCTGTGCCTTAAACACCTCCAGGGAAGGTGACTCAACTGCCTCCCTGGGCAGCCCCTGCCAGTGCCCAATGACCCTTTCTGTGAAAAATTTTTTCCTTATGTCGAGCCTAGATCTCCCCTGGCGGTGCTTGAGGCCATTCCCTCTTGTCCTGTCCCCTGTCACTTGGGAGAAGAAGCCAGCTCCCTCCTCTCCACAACCTCCTTTCAGATAGTTGTAGAGAGCGATGAGGTCTCCCCTCAGCCTCCTCTTCCCCAGGCTAAACAACTCCAGCTCTCTCAGCTGTTCCTCATAAGGCCTGTTCTCCAGATGTGGTGGAGTATGCATCCTCTTTTTTTATTCTGCAGATAACTGCGGGGAACTATCAACCTAATTTCTTCTCCAAGAAGTTTAAATGTCTCCTGGGTAATGTTTTCACTATAAGGTTTGTCTATCCGAGCAATATGACATCTAAAGCAGAGGCCTTCACAAGTGATGAAGTATAATTCTCTTAGCCTGCGGGAATCTGTCCTGGCAGATATGAATTTACTTTCCACCAGGGTGCAGAGGCAGGCATAAGTATCTCATGTGCCTTTGATTCATTATCAAGCACTTTCTCTAGGGTGTTGGGTGGAGTGGGTTTCCAGGAAGACACTAGCTGCATTTTTTTATTATTTCATTCTTTGTTATGTATTTATAAGACTTGATATGCCACTCTTCATATATCGTAAAACGTCAGAAAAGAGAAATGCTCTCCCTCAGCAGAAATCTAGAAGCACCATCTTTTGAAGCTTTTTTAGAAGTGGGCAGAATTTTTCTGTTTGTATTGGAAGATACATGCTAAGTATTGGAGGAATAAGAATCAGTCAGTCATTACTTGTGTAGGCTCAGCTGGTGACTCTGAACCTTTCTCCTGCAGGTACTAAAACTTGACTGACTGTCTGTTTTGCTAAATAGAGTTTAGTTGCTTATAAATGCAGAAGCATGTGTTTCGCACCCTTGGCCACGTAGAGCTGATAACTATGATGTTACAGGCAGGCCTTAGAGTGAAGGTTTGAGAGGAGCTCCAAGTGACTTTCAGCAAAGCTGCTACTGATCTAGGAGTTCATATGTGGTTAGTACTACCTGGGGTGGGAGGGCTGCAGCTCTGTGCCATATATTCTGCACTTAAGTTGTACAGTAAAACAAACGTTGGTATGAAAATGAGCAATGCCAATTTAAAGCAACTGCCTGTTATCTTGAACTGGTATAAGGTTATGTCAAGTAAAAGCATGTTTCTTGTCTCAAACTGTCAGCTTCACCACATCTTAGTTATCCAGACAGATGCAGTTGTTGCATTTCTTTTCTGTTCTTTTTTCTTTCTCTGCTGAATCCACTCAACTACACCGCTGAGTTAATAATGATAAAGGGAAAATGTTTCTTTCCTTTAGGTGGCATGGGACTTCTGCTTCTGATACTATGACAACGTGTTCTTCAGGGCATAAGTGTGGGCTTTAGAATGAATGTCCAAACTGCTCAAAGCAATGTTATGACTGCAGTAACTTTGCAAGTGAGTACAGAAGCAAAGAAGCTGCTGTTAGTCAATCTTCTAATTCCAGCATAGGTCTGTCAGTCATTAGTTGAAGATATTTATAGGACCCATAAGGAACTTAAGATCAGTTGTTCTCATAAGGGGTTCAAGTGTATCAGGAATATCTTTGTACTTCCAGTCTTTGCATTTTCATAGGAATGGTTGGACTTGACGATCTGGTGGGTCTCTTCCAACCTGGTTATTCTATGATTCTATGATTAAGTTTTCTAGCCTTTTGAAAACTCTGTTCCAGTAATCTTCCTTTTCTTTCCCCTTTCCTTCCTTCCCTAAAGGTCATCACATTCCATTTTCTTAGTTGAAAGGATGTTACCAGAAACATTGCACAACTCCTGTGTGAGGAAAAATTGGCAGGATGGTGTCTGAGCCAGCCTTCATTGCGTGGTCTTAAAATGAAGCTGCATACTGCCCAGAAAGCCAGCTGCTGGAGGGTCACTGTAGTCCTGGCAGGCTTTCTAGGCCTACAGTTGAGCAGACATGGACAGAGCTCTGAGCTTCAGATGACGTTTGAGATGGGAAGGGATTTTGAAATCCTGTCTCAAGCACTGCTTGGGTGCAAGTGGCATTAGCGCTGGTGCAGTCACTGCTCTGTCCAGGCACTGCTTGGTTTGCCTTTGTGGTCACAGAAAACATGTTAAAACTGTAGCAGAAGTTAACCTGCTATGCTAGTGTGTACCAGTGGGGGTGAGAAAGCAGATGTTAACAGAGCTGAAGACTGAGTGGATGCTTTTTGCATGATATTGCAAACCTTTTCCAGTTAGCTTGTGGCATCATTCTTCAAGTCTAGGATTTTGTATTGGAATAAGAGTCTGAGTTTAAGTGCAGAGAGAAGTAGTTGTACAGAATGCAGAGAAAAAGGAAAGCAAAGGACAAAGGACCAGTGCCCAGCTCTTGTTCAGTTCCTGGTGCTTTGCTTCACTATGACTACAGTTCCCTTTAGAAGAAGGGAGTGACAGGTGGGTAGTGAGAAGACACCACTAAATAAGTTTTCAGGTTCTTAGCAATATTGTTGTAGCCATGGTGATGAATTTTTAGAGAGGTAATAATTTCATTAAATTGACTGATGGTTCTGGAGTGGAGCAAAAGCAGAGAGGCTTTTGAGTCCCATAAACCTGAACAAGGCAAGTGTCTTCCAAATCTGTTAGTTGCTGTCATAGATGATTACATCTCTGGAGAACTAAAAGATTTGTGCATGAAATTTGTTTACATTTCAAAGCTCACTTCAGTCTATAAAGACAAATCTAGAGTCATACCTCTTTATGGGAAAGAGCGTAAGGAAGACTGAAGTGATTGCCAACTACAAATTAAGGTTGCTCTTTAATCTGTAGCCTGGAAGGCTCTCAAAAATTTGGGTAGGGATGTGACTATAGAGGGGAAGAATATAAAGGTGTACTGAAGTTCCTTCTGCCTGAAGCACTGTAAATTCCATTCTTTATGGGAGCATGGAGAAAATGTATGGGAGAAACTGCATTCTTATTTGTGGGAGAGGGGCTGTTCACAGAAGTTGTATCTAGCTGCATACATTACCTTATAGCCTGTGCTTATTTTGATAAGACCATACATCACTGGCTTGAAATGTTGTCAGAAGTTGTGCATTTCTGTATAGCAGATATGCATATGCCACTTTCTCAGAAGGGACCGTAGTAGCTTTGTTCTGCACACAGGTGGCTGTGGACATTTGTGGTTTTGATTGTCTCAATGCTACAAGTGCAAGTAGTACCATCTGGCCCACTATCTGTAGTATCCTGCAGTAGGCCTGTTTCTTTTTATTTTGTTGGAGTTTGTTTTGGTTTTTTTTACCTTCACTTTGCAGCCTGTGGTATTTAAAGTAACCAAGTAAATGGTCTGAAAACATAACAGAAAGCTGGGTCTCCACTAGAGGATCTGATCTGATGTAGGCCAGTTAAAAAATAAGTTTCATAAGCACAAGATGCCTTTGTGTTTTACTGAAATCTTACTGCTTTTTGAGGAAGAGGAATTTAGGCGTCTGCAGAAACACTGGAGAAGAAAAGATTATGAAATAATGCTCTTGAGGGAGGAAGAGGAGAGATGCCTTAAATGGCAGTGAATGCTGTTAAAAATACCAGCTCCTGCCCACTAATGATAGGCAAAATTTTGCAAAATTAACAGGTTTCATCCTTTTTTCTTATGCTTTGCCTTTGATGGGATTGTTGGCTTTGATTGCATGGTTGTGGGTGGATTGTCTAATACTCTTGGCAATGAAAACTATATTAGTTCTTAAGATTACATTTGTTCTGGCCTGGAGCATAGCTGTGTGGGTGTTTCTTTGAGGCCTGATCTTCCTTTTGGTTAATCACCTTACGTTATCTACAACTTTAAAGGAAGATGAATAATGTTTAGCAGCCAGCTTCACTATGTGGCATTGATCTGTGCTGCTATAGATTTAATGCATCAGGATATGAATCACCCATCTGATGAAGGCAGTGTTTGGTTAATCAGTTATTCAGAAATATACTATGTGGACCAGAGAGAAGTAATTATAAATATTACCTGTCATAGTCTCATCAGTGACATATGGTTTAACCTCTTAAGCATATTAGAGTACTGGTTGATCAGAAATGCATTATCATCTGCTTAGGTAAACATTGTATATCTTTTTCTGGACAATACAGAAATGTAGTACACTGCTAGGCTAGAATTTAATGAACTGATAAACAAGTTGTCCTATGTGTATCTGAATAGCTGGAATATTTTAATTATATGTGCTGTCTAATGTTCTGTGTGCTAGTTTTGAACAATGTTGATAAAAAAATCAATACAGAATTGGCTGAATACATGATAAATTGGCTACTGTTGCTTGTTTGAAGTAAGCTGGCTTATGAGAATTCATCTTTTTAATTCAAACCCAGCTAACTTCTGCTGAAGAAGTTAGGCAGCACCCACATGATCAGTTCAGCAAGCCAATCTAAGGAGGAAAAAAGTAATTTCCATCAATACAGACAAGCAGGATAAATTGTGGAAAACAGTCTCAGCTGATTTAATGTTTCCATTAATTATTCAAAGTGAATGTTAAGCAAATTTTGCATGTTGTTTAAAAGCAAGTAACTCTCCTATTTTTCCAGCTACCTCCTGATGATAACCTGATACAGAAAACCAAGGGAATGTTTAGACTTGATGCTTATGCTTGTCTTAGTCTGTTTAGCTACAGCCTTATCAGAAAATAAGTAGTTAAGCTTGATTACACAAGGGACAAGAAACTGTGAATTCTGTTTTGCATTTAATTTTAACACTTCAATAAGCACAATGGGTACATTCATAGCCTGTGTTATAGCTAGAGGTCTTGTGTTGCAGTTACACGTGTGATTTAGGACTATTATGTTCGCAGTCTTATCTTAAATTTCTTTTCTAGGGAAAGCACGTGTGCAGCAGCTAGCAGAAAACACAAGGTATTTCAGGAGACGACTGAAAGAGATGGGTTTTATCATCTATGGAAATGAAGATTCTCCTGTTGTGCCTCTGATGCTGTACATGCCAGCAAAAATTGGGTAGGTTTAACACAAAAACTTTCCGTCCATCGTCTTTAAAGGTAGAGTGGTACACGAATATTAAGGCTTGTTTAAATGTAAGAAAAGTCTGGTTTGATTTTTACTTTTGTGATCGTTACTGAGTCTTATAAAACATGGAAGTTTCCTGTACATGATCTTGAGAAAATCAGGTCTTGTAGCTTGAGGCAGCAAGAAAGCACTTAAGGGAAGCAGTTTTACCACCACATATCATGTTTTAAAAGTTAGTGGGTTTTTTTCAATATATATATATGTGAAGTGTATATATGTGCCAAAAAGAAACTGAAATTGAAAGGAAAATAGCATTAAAAGTCACTGGAGGAATCTTTCAACCAGCTCCTAGATCAGAAGTAGTAAACAGTTCCACAGGTGAACTCTGAAAATTAAACAAAAAAAGAAAACAGGTCAGTGGGACACAAACACCTGTATTTGATGAATTCCAAGAGTTTTAGGAGGTCTGGATTTAATAGCTCAGGTGTTGTTATTGTAAGTGCTAATAGAACTGTAACATATAGCTTTTAAAATGGTTATGAACTTATGGGCTGCTGTGTGGATAATTAAGGCTAAGAGTCTGCAAGTGGGATATAATGTATATATTTTTAAATTTGCAACGTAAAAGCCTGGTTTCTAGGACGACTTGGCTTTGATAGCTGCTTTACAATGTCTGTGTATAATGCAGTTCTCAACCAACTCTTTTGAATTTGGAAAGCATAGCTTCATTTTAAGTCATGCTGAACACCTGTAGTGCTCTTCTAGCTCAGTTAGGCTTCAGTCTGGCTAAGCACTGTGGTTCTGTGAGAGAGAAGATCTTCCAGCACTCTTTGTGAAGCTAGTATATAGTTTTCCTCTGCCTTTCTCAGTGTAAACAAATACAAAATGCCTGTAGCCTTTGAATGTTGTAGTGTGCAGTGTGAGCCATCCAGCACACAGGGCCGTACTGGTTTTGCTGCACAGATACTTTACCAACCAGTACAATCTTTTCCCTGGAAATGCTCATGGAGATGTTTATTACCTGAGCAGTTGGGCCAATAACTTAGAAACAAGCAAGAACACAGAGCTGTAATGTGAATTGGTCCTTAGGATCTACATTTGGTCTCTTGTAGTCTGTTCTTAAAATAATTGCAGTGCTAAATGGGTACAAAATTAAGTGTATCAGGGTGCACCTGTTTGTAAGGAAAATAGTTTTAGAAGAAGTAGAAGGCAGAAAATGTTAACCTAGCAAAAAGATGTTAGTTTTATGTGTCTTTAAGCCACTTGTCTTCAGAAGTAGTAATGAACTTAAGGAGAGTTCAAAAAAGACTAACCATTTCCTGTGGCATGTAGGAACATTCACAATTGCACTGCCATTATGGAAAAGATCTAGATCTTCATGTGTCTCCTCACATAAGTCACAGCTGCTAATTTCTTTAAACCTCATTAAAAATTGTTTTCTTGAAGATACTGTGTTTCAGTTGTATGAAGGGTTTTTTACCTTCCTTAATCTAATCTGACACCAAATATTGTTATCTCAATTTATTATGGCAACTTAGTGGTTCCTATGACAGACACTTAAGAAGTGGTACCTTCTGTGACACCATAACGCACTTTAGTTGAATTAAATTGGCAAAACCAAACCATCTTGAAACTACGGAAGCATCTGCTTTGGGGATTTACAGCATGGGGGATTCATTGTGTAGTCAGACTGCTGAGCCCAAATCCCTGTTTGCCATCTGAAAGATTTCCAAGCTTAGGTTACAAATCCATTGAGAAACATTCTGCTAAAAGACCAGCCTCTGCCACATGTAATTTTTCAGCTTTGTTAGAACTTAATACAGTGAAACCTTTTGAGGAGGACCACCTTGGGACTGAATTTAAAAAAGCTACTGTGATCAGGCATTCTTCCTCTAAAAGCACTGGAAGCTCCAAATTGTGGTTTAACAGGCTTGCTTCAACAAAAGGTAGTAAGGGTTAACATACTGAGACCTCATGCTACTGCTGCTGCTTTGCTTCCAAGGATGTAATTCTAACAATTTTCCTTGTTCTCCCTGGCAGTGCATTTGGGCGTGAGATGCTGAAACGGAACATTGGTGTTGTGGTTGTGGGCTTCCCTGCCACCCCCATCATCGAGTCCAGAGCCAGATTCTGTTTGTCTGCAGCTCATACCAAAGAGATGCTTGATACAGTAAGTTCTCATCTTGTCTTCCTTTGCTCTTGCCTTCTCTTAAGAGATACAGTAATTGTCTGTATTTTGTAGACTGTTTCAGTGTTTAGTACACAAATGACTTGAACCTAATGTTCAAAGCATTGTGTAGCAGAGCTGGCAATGACTCCACTTCTCTTTCCTTGATTCACAATGCAAAATGGCTACCTACAGTAAATCTCAGGGACTTCAACTGTTCTAAATGATACAAGAGGAAGTCTTATTCCTTTGAGATAATGCTTTTTACCCTCTTAATAGGCTCTACCTTCCACTGAAACGTTTAAAAGGAAAAAAAAAGTTTCTTCAGACTGTAGATGGAGAAGGTAAAAAAAAAAAAGGCCTGAGAACCCCTAAAACATCTGTATTTTTCTCAAAAGCAAATGCAAACCTCAGGGCATGTTTACCAATGAGATGGTTTTTTTATTTTAAAGATTACTATTTCAGTTCTTGTTTACAGCTTCAGCGCAACATATCTTAAATGATCCTGCCCTAAATGAGTCTGTGCCACGTGCAATGACTTGCTGACTCGTGCATGCACTAAATATGTTCCATCAGGAATGGAAGTGGCCTCTAAGAAGGCCTGCATCACAGTTGCTGCCTTAAAAATTCAAGATAGAAGTTACTCTCTGATTAAGGTAGTTGAGAGGGGATTATATGAACAAGCCTGACTATCCTTACTTGCTCTCAGGAATCCTGGACCCACAAGGTCAGTGGAAAAATATGTAGCAATGGAGATTCACCCTTGGTGTCAATGAGGATCAAATAACAGAACACTTAAACTGAATATACACAGTTCAGTGGGACCTGATGGGATGCACCCCCAAGTGCAGGGATGGAGCTGGCTATCACTGCAAAGCCACTCTTGATTATCATTTTTGGAAGGTAATAGTGATGGAGGTTTGGAAGAAAGCAAATGTCACTGCTGACTTCCAGAAGGGCAAGAGTGGGATTTGAGGAACTGCAGATTGAGAAGCCTTACATTGATCCTTGGGAAGATGATGGAGAAAAAATATCCTTGAAAGTATTTCCAGACATATCATGGACAAGGAGGTGATTGGAAGTAGTCATCATGGAGTTACAAAGGGGGAATCCTGTCCAGTGTAAACAGTAAGGAAGTGTTATATGCAGTTTGGTAATGTATATGTAGCGTTGTTCTGTATCAGTTAAATAACCTGCTATGTATCTCTGGTGTTGCACTTGCTGTTTCCAAGTTGTTTCTGCCCTGTAAGATCTGAGAGATTCTGCCCTGACACTCCAACAACAGACTACTTAGAGTCCCTTCCCAACTGCTTGGCCAGGTGTATACGGGAGAAAAAATGGGAAGGAGGTGGGAGAAAGGAAGAGAAAGAAAGCTGAAGTTTCAGAAATCATATTGTTGCACAAACTCAGTAGTAGCTCAGTTTGAAGACTTGATGTGCTGGCCCTAACTAAGCAATCATGCAGTCTTGCTGCCTGTTAGATTCTTGATCTCCTCTCTTAGTGACTATCTGGAATCTTTACTGTTACAAGCTGCTTTTGCAGGGTCTACTTAAGTACTAGACTTGCTCTCTTCCAAAACCAATCTATAACTTTTATAACTCTGCTTTAAAAAAAGCTCTTTTCCTGTCAATACACTTACAAGTCTTTCTGGTTTCCAGAAAATGTTTCAAGTTTTGTGCATTTAACTCTAAGGACTCATTTCTAGAGTACCTCTGTAGGTGCTAAATGCGCTCAATCGAGGAAATGCTTGTTTAATGTATTAGGCCATGTCTGCCTAAGAAAATTAATCCAGGACAAAATGAGGTGTGAATTTTCAAATGAATGAAGAAATCCTGATTTAGCTCAGTATGTGGAGGCTTTGGTCCAAGTTAGTGTAATCCACTTTAAGGTTCAAAACAGCTCTGAACTCAGAACATTGGCAAGAGGAGTTCATAAGGAGTGTCTTTGTGTCAGTGGCTGTGTGTTGTGTTTTCTTGTGATATAGTGAAAAGAGATTTGATTTCAGGCAGCTAATCATTAAGGCAACCCTCAGATCTTATCCCTCTGCTGACCTGTGGCAACAATATCCAGAAGGGGAGAAAAAAGAGAAATTAATAGACTTGGAGAGAGCTGGGAAAAAGCTTCTTCAAGTCAGTGACAGAGGGGAGAACTTGGTATCCTGTCTGTGTTTTCATGGGTGCTAACAAGGCCTGTTAGGGCAATTTTTCTAAACAAAAAAAAATTATCCAGGCTTGAAGCACAGGGAAGAGAAGCTTGTCTTGTAAATGCTGGTATTTGTAATGCTTCCTTGTTCTTATTAAATAAACCCACATGATGGGGAATAGTTCTCAGTTACAGTTTTAACTGTTTTATGTAAATAAAACTTCCTTGCCTGAAAATATTTGGCTCAGGATCAGAGTGAGGTTCCTCATAACCTGCATCCCTGTGGGCTGGTGCTTTCTTTTCAGTGATGAAAAATATATTACACTCTCCTGAAGTCAGAGTTCACCAGTGCCATTTCCTTTGTAGTCTTTGCTGGTCACATGGTCCTTTTTGTTTTAAATTAATAAAATCCTAAATCTGCATTCAAGAATAACAGTTAACAGACTCTTTCAACAGAAATTCAATCTTAAATTGTTTCCATATGGAGTCTTTACTTAAAGCCCTGGCAAACTGTGCCCATGCTTTTTTGTTTTGTTTTTACCCAGATCCAACTTCTGGGTTTGTTGCTCCCCCAGATTTTAGAGTGGAGAGGTTATTGCTGCCAGATAAAACAAGCATTAGGGGCCAGTGTGTAAAGAAACAAAAACTTGAACTATCTATCCAGGAAGGAAAAGCATGTAGGGATATTAACCCCCGTCTGCCAGCTATTCTCAAGAGACAGTCATTTGACCCAAAAGATGTTAAAATTGGAGCATTAATGTTGAATTAGTGGCATTCTGAAGGAATGTACCTCTCTGAGTAAAATTACAATTCAAAGGAGTGAAGAACGCCAGCCTTTGAGTTCAAAAATTATACTGGACTTGGAAGTCTTCTTCTGAAACAATTTCCTTGTCCCTTGCCTATGTAAGATAATTGGCATCAGGTACTGTTGCAGATTTGTCTGCAGCAACTGTTTTATTTTACACCTTACTCCAGGTGTGTTTGGTAGAAAAATGAAGTGAAGCTTAAGGTTTGACTTTTAACAGACCTATTGTGAATCCACGAGATGGAAATATAAAGAAAGTAAGATTAATAGAGCTGGGACCTTCCTCATTTCTTACGCCAGCAGATGTAGACTTCATGATGTTTGCATTCGGGTTGAACTGGTGAAAGATTTTGTTAGCTCACCAGCAGTGCTCTAAGCCATCAGTTGCCTCAGTGTTGTCTTTGTGGCAACCTTAGTCAGTGGGATTTGCTTTCTTAGGAGAAAATGCTTGGGATCCTATGCAGAGTAGAATCATAGAATGGTTTGAGTTGGAAGGGACCTTGAAGATCATTGAATTCCAGCCCCCCTGCCCTAGGCAGGGAAGCTTCCCACTAGATCAGGCTGCCCAAGGCCCCATCCAGCCTGACCTTGAACATGTTCAGGGATGGGGCATCTACAACTTTCCTGGGCAGCCTGTAGCGAGTAACTTTCTTTTATTCTTTAGACTGGCTGGCAAAAACCTCCCATGTGATGTTGTTTATGTTATACAACTAGGCCTCTTCTCCCAAGTGACAGGGGACAGGACAAAAGGGAATGGCCTCAAGCTCGCCAGGGGAGATTTAGGCTAGAGATTAGGAGGAAGTTTTTCACAGAAAGGGTCATTGGGCATTGGAATAGGCTGCCCAGGGAGGTGGTTGATTCACCTTCCCTGGAGGTGTTTAAGACACGGGTAGACGAGGTCCTGAGGGACATGTTTTAGTGTTTGATAGGAATGGTTGGACTCGATGATCCGGTGGGTCTCTTCCAACCTGGTGATTCTATGATTCTATTAAATGCAAGCTTTGTATGGATAGTGCAAACCAAGCAAGTGTAGATATAACAAATGCATCAATAAAACTTGTTAGAACAATACTGCAGTTTGCATTTTGCTATCTTGCAATTTAAAAAATACAGTAAATCAGAAGTGGTATAGTAACGCACATGTTGTCTTCATACTGAATGATACATAAAGAGAATTCAAACCTGAACATATTTTTTGGACTTGGAGTAGTCCTGTTGGGTGCAGTCATCTTGGTTGAGTGACTAGGGCTGCTCACTTGGTCTCAAGACTTCTAAACGCTAAAATCAAAACCAAATCCTGTGCACCTCTGAAGCTACAGACTTCTAGTGTATTAAAATCTCTCTCAAGTAAAATGGCTGTCAGAGTGGTCTGCAGGCATGCAAAAAGGAAGATGTGCTAGTAGCTTGTTTGCATCTTTCCTCTGCTGATCTACTGTGGTTTATTCCTCAGGCTTTAAAAGAAATCAATGAAGTTGGGGACCTTTTGCAGCTGAAATATTCCCGTCACCGTTTGGTACCTCTCTTGGACCGGCCGTTTGATGAGACAACATATGAAGAAACAGAAGACTGAACTCCTTCTGTGTGCTCTGGTGGGAGGGACACACCCCATGGGACACTCCGTGGCATTCAGCGTCCATGAACACACTTATGACTGCTTAGCATACGACATTTCCTCACAGTACTGAAGTGAGCACATCAGCTCTACATGGCATTTTGTAAATAGGGAGAGGAGAAAAAAAAAAGCTTTGATTCCTGTGTCTTCAGGGTCTGGCCCTAGAGGTGCTTGGCTTTATTTTTTCTTGTTGCTTTTTTATTTATTTGTCTTAATGAGTTCACAGCAACCCAAATTGGCTGTGGCTGATCAGCTCAGACTTTGTATGCACCATTAGCCTTGCAAGTGCTGGCTGAGATGTTGTGAGCATGTGTGACGCTGGCATAGCAGCATTTCCAGTGTCACTGCTAGGTGTCTGACCTTCCCAGTAAGGAATGAGCTGACCTGTCTGTTATTGGAGACTTCCTAGAGACACTGTTGATTGCTAACTTTGACATATTTAACAAGATGGATAATCAACCAAAGGGTTTTTTTTTTCTTTTGCAGTTACTTGTGTTTAAAACTTGAATTTAGCCTTTTAAAAATAAATGTGTTGTTGACATGTCACTGACAGGACCATTGTTCCCAAACATTATTTAGTTTTGTAAACCACAGGCAGAAGGACTTCTGGGACTCTAGCCTCTTTTCCTTCCCAGTATGAATACCAGATTGTCTCCTGGTTTTGACACTAATTGTCCTCTTGATATAGGGTGAGTGATGGAGAGGGGTTTTGTTGTTTTGGTTTTAGGGGTTTTTTTTACAAAATGGTCTGTGTTTTGTCTTCCTTCTGACATACTTCTGTGTTTAAAAAAAAAAAATAGGTGGGATTAATGTTTGTTGCTTTCTCATCTGCAGGTTAATTGCTCTTGCTTTAGAAATACCATAAAACCATGAACAAGTGACTGCTAAGTTTGAGAAGGGTGTTCTTGGTATTAAGTAAACCATAGCAAGCCTTCTGCTTTTTAGGACCAGAGTCCCTCAGTGAGCAGGCCTGTAAAATGGATGACTGTTAGGAGAACCACTTACTTCATGCAGACCTGTAAAAGACTGATTGCTACCCTTTGCCAGTCTAATTCATTGTTTCTTGTCATACAAGCTGTTCGTCACTGGCCTTGTTGTGCAAGACTTTTATGCAAAGAGTGTAGGCAGCTTGGATCTTGTATCATACATTACATTTCAACTAGCCAACAGTCTCAGTTGGCAGTTCCATGTCTGTGTAGCCTTCCCTTAACAGAGTACGTCCTCACAATTGCACTTAGTTTGACATCTTTATTCTTTTGTGTTTCTGTTACTGTGAGATGAAATTAACGTTCAGTGAGCCAGTTGCTGTCTCGAATCTTTATTTGCAAGTTCCATGCTATCTTACCCTTATCAAAGTTTAAGATAGATACTTCTGCTTCAGCACACCTTGGAGGTTTTCTGTTACTTAGTCATTGCATCTTGAACTCTTTCAGTGAACAGAATGGATCATTGAAGAGGTACGGAAAACTTTATAGCAGGAGTCAGTTGCAGTATAGTTTGTTTCTGTATTTTATACCTCAGACATGTAGGGTTTTTGCAAAGATAGCAGATCTTCAACATCGTGTCATTTGATTTGGGACAGCTCTTCAGCTTGAGTTAACACGATGCTGTTTGCACGTGGCCAGAGCTTTTTGAAGCAGATTCTTCATCGTAATGCTAAAGCAGACTGCATCCCAAAGTGATTTGTCTGATGCTGCAAAACCATGATATTTTTTAAAGTTCTTTTATGTTCACTTTGCAGTTAACAGGAAAGAAACACTTTGGCCATTAGAACCAAGCACTTCTGCAAATACATCTGGTGAATTAAAGCAAAATTGGCTTCTATTTTATCGTATATCCATCTTCATGTGTTTACAAATCTTTATTCAATTTTAACATAACGGAGCTTCAAAATATTGATTTGTGGGTTTTTTTACCATTGCATCTCAGAAATGTAATTGGACGAGAAGAACTGAAACTGACTGTTTCAAAATAGGTCCAGATAATTGTTCCTGGCTTAGTCCACTAGTGTTCATTTGCTCCCCTTCTAGAGCTAAGTGAGCGTATGGTCCAAGAAGCCTGTAACCTGTATGTGCAGACTTGATAGCTATGGAGTAGTCTTGCTTGTTCAGCTGGAGTGAGTAAACTGAAATTACATGAGCTTACTTCCTCACCTGTGTTCTGCTCAGGACTAGCTTTAACATTCCAGCAGACGACTAGCTTTCTGACTTCAAGAAGCTTTACCTCAAAGAATTATTGCTTTTTTTTTTTTCCTTCTGGGATTGCTGTAGGAGACATGACGAGGTTAGTGCAGGAATCCCCAACTCCAGCCTTGGTCCTCTTAACTTGATCTTGGTTGACAGCCCTGGTCCTGTTGACTTTAAGCTCGGACAAAACCGACCAACTTGAAGGCATAAGTTTGGATGAGTAGGGAGCAGTTTTGAGCATTCCTAAATGTACAGCATGCTTTTGTCTGCTGCATAGTCAAGTCAGTTTGAAAACTGTGTTGTATTAAGTTAGAAGTGGATTACCATAGATTCTACAAGTCTTAAGTTTTATCTCGTCTCTGGGTTTCAGTTTTAGGGTAGCTTGTCTTTAGAAGGGAGAAAAACATCTGGATAAGTCTCAGCAATTTAGACAACTCCTGTATAACACATCTGAAATGGTCAGTGTTTTAAAATTGCTGGTCCCCATTGGGATTCCGTTTGTACTTGTTGAAGAAAGTGTTTCATGCTAAACTTCTGCCATTTAGTATCTTTCTGCTGTCATGTTGTCTGGATATGACTTTGTATTCTGGGTTGCAAAGACATTTCAGAAATCATTCAAGCAGTTAGTAGCATTTGCAGACTGCTTGGTTACATTTCAGCCTTGCCATATCCTTTTGGGGAAGCAACTCCTCTCCCCCTTCCCCTGGAGGTTTTTATTCTGGGCAACCTATTTTGCCAAAGTCTGATACCTGTTGAAGCTGCTTCTGAAAATAAGAAGTTATGAGTCCGAGACTTTGCAATTCTAAGTTAGTAATTCACTGAGCATGAAAGCCAGGAAAATCTTTTCACATCTACTAAAAAAATCCACTGCCACAACCAAAGGAGCAGACCACTACTGGTTTGTACGAGGCAAACCTACAGCATGTATGCTGTCACAGTATGTGTAGGATGGATTGCTGCTTTGATATTTATGTGCTGACCAGAAATCTGTCTCCTTTTTGTTCTGGCAGTAGAAGTGCATGAAAGAACCAATTTTGAGAGATCACAAAGGAAGAAAAGCTGCTTAAGAAATCGACTTCAGTTCTTGCCAACTTTTCCAAGACATTCTAATTGAAAATGACTCCTGGTATTTCTTAAGAGATGCAAAATTCAAAAGAAAATGAAGGCTGCTTTTGAACAAAGGATTTTGCCCTGTACTGTACATTAGCTAAACTTACTCTTAATTTTACAATAGTTACCTTCCCAGTACCTCTCTGAAGAACTTAGCAAGAAAGATTTTCCCTCTGCTGAGCAAAGAGTTTAAAACCATTATTGTTTTCAAGGCTGATGGCCATATTCTTTTATTCTTAAGAAAACTGAGAAGCTCCTATTACCAAGCATCAGCAGAGAGTGAGAGATCTGCTTCTCGTTAGAAACTGCCCTTTTCAAGCAGACCTTTGTCTCAAGGAGCCTGATTCATAATTTTTATTTAGTTCTTTGGCAGAGAAGAAACTACGTGGGGGTTTTTTGTGTCAAAATATTCAGGGCTTTTTGTTTTTTCACCAGACACAAAGTTTTGTATAGTATCTGTGTATATAGTATATTTTACTTTTAGTTTTTCTATTTCTTCCCTTGTAAGAAGCATTCTTAAAGAGCTGTTTTGGTTCTTGGGTTACTGGTGTAGCACGCTTCTGCTTTAGGCAAAGACTCAAGAGTGAATTGACTGAACATCTTATGATGATGAAGCCATTCAGTCAAGGAGTTGTCATCCATCCTTCTCTTGCTGTTTCCTCTAAGACCGTAGAAGTGGTACCCACTGTCAAACAGAGCAGAAAACAGGAGTGTGGTCTTGAAATCAGTGACCCAGCCCTGTGCTGTGGATGAAGTACCAACTCAGCAGAGATGGAGAAAAGGGGCAATCATCATATTCTCAGCTGTAAAGGGATCTTTCATATCTACTTGAACAAGCATCCCTAAGACAGGAATGCAGCTTTCAGTGCTTAAAGGGACACTCCTCTAAAACTTTTCCACACCAAATAAACACTTCCGCTCCTCTTGTGCAAATTTTAATTTCTTTACTTCTGAAAAGTATTAGGCTTACAGCTGTTTGCTCATCCAGAAGCCATGTTATCCATTCAGACAGATCATAAGAAAGGTTGGAGGAAAGCTGTGAGCATGACCTTTCCATTTCATCTAAGAGAACACGTTGCAGCTTTTGATCTAGAGTGCCATGCATGAGTTCCCTCGCTGCATTGCAGAAAAGCGGGGATTTATCCCAGTATACAATGCCCAATCTCACCAGACACAGTTTATACATACAGTTTATACATATCTATTTTCTACAGTTTATACTCAGCCTGTGAAAGTGTCAAGCATGTTGGGATGTGTGTGGGTGGCACCTTCTGCTTAAAGATCTGAGGTATGTGTGGTCTGTTCTGTTTCAACACTAGTGAAGCACTGAGCTGTCTGGGAGAGCCCAGTATGACCCCTCAGCAGGTGCATCACTGGCTTTGGTGCTGGACCTGAAAACCAAGTGGTATTGGACCACTGTTTGGGAAAAGCAGCAGTCATTGAGCAATTTGAGTATGGTTTGAGTAATTTGTGCAATTTGAGTATGGTTTTAAAAGAAGAGAGAAACGAAACAAAGCCAACTCTGATGTCATTGTGATGGTTTGATTCTTGTAAACATTGCCAGCTTTGCAGTTGTTCATCTTTTCAGAGAAGTGGACACAAAGCTAGAGCACAACCATAAAGTGTTTGTGTGAAGTATTGTGCTTTATCTTCCACTAGAGAGAAGCGTTTGGTGCAGACATTGGGCTGTTGTGTTTATATCCCTATAGAAGGGGCTGGATGAAGGGGATGGCAACTGTGGTGCGTTGAAGGCCTTAAGCTGTGACTTTTGGTATGAAGAATTGAAATTAAAACTGATCTTGAAGAATGCAGTGGATTTTAACCCATGGAAGAATACTCTTAGTTAAGCAATATGTACTGCTGTTTATTTGGGAGGGAGAGTTTCAGCTCAATTTGTGTTTGACTCTGGTGAGCAGCAGCAGCTGTTTAAGGAGCAGAAGAGGTGCATGTATGCAAAAGCCAGAAGTAGTGCAGTTCTTTGCACTGCTGTTCCTGGGCTGCTGAAAGTGAGAGAATTGCTGAGAGGGTCAGGGACATCAGAAGCAGTGGCAGCTAGCAAATCAATTTCCTCAACAACAGGTGAACAGGTCTCACTTGAATATGCCACGGGTTGGTGCTGTTCCAGAAATACCCATGGTGAAGTGAAACATATACCAAACCATTTGACTGCTGTAGAGCATTTGGGGTTGTTTTTCTAACTCATCCTGCTCAGACAGTATTTCTGCTACCCCCTAATGGTATATTAAGCTAAATGCATTGCCAGCCTTGCAATATTAACTTCAGACCAGTTTGAGAGAGATCAGAGGAACACTGGAGCCTGAGGCTTTAGGCTAGCAGCCCAAAGCCAATGGTGGCCCACATTTCCACAAGCCCTGGGTGGAATTACCAAGTTACAGCACTTCATCTGAAATTGCACTGTATTCTTATGCCTCTGTCTTGCTATAATGTACATATATATTGGATTTTTTTGTAGATAAGACATTTTAGATAAAATTTTTAAATGGGCTTCCCCCAATATTTTATGCCAGATGTCTAATTTTTTTTACACTGGGGATTAACATGAAGCTGGATGCTCTGTGGGCAGGGAAAAGGTAGATGGTATAGTGGATTTAAGAAGGTTATAATGCATGTTTAAAAAAAACACTGGAGAAAAAAAACTGCTTGGGAAAAAGAATCCATTCAAATATATTCTATGTTCTGCATAATAAAGACTTTAAAAAAACCCCCTATAGTGTGATTTTTTTTTCTTTTGCCCTCTTAGGGGGACTAAATAGTCTTCCCTTTCCTTCAGATCAGTGTCATCCTCAGGCCTTGGACTCCGTGCCAAAAACCGTGTGTGTGAGTTGGACTCTTACCAGACTTGGGTCCTTTGTAGGGGAGCTGCAGAGTGTGGAGAGGCTGGTTCTGTTGTGGAAGAACAGGTGTGCAGTGGGGCTGCTGTTCCTGCGTGGAGCGCCCTGCTGGCTCCGTAGCTCTAGCTCCGCTCGGGAGTCGGGCTGCTGGGATTCCCACCGGCTGTCATGCTGCTAATAAGTTGTTTGAAAGGGCTTCTTGATCCCTCTCACATGGGATTCTTGACCTCACATCTGTCTTGCAGTCTGGGGCTTGTTCTAAACGTTTCCTCCCATTCATTTCAGGCCTAAGTTTGCACAAACCAGATGTCGTTGTTGGAGAAGGAGGCTCGGGGCCGGGTGGCAGCTCCGGGTGCGCGGAGGGGCCCCGGTGAGCTCGGGGCTGCGCGCCGGCTGCCCTGGAAATGCGGGACTTGGTCTTTCCTTGCCGGGCAGCCGAGGTCCGCGCTAGCGCCGCACAGCAAATCCCGCTTTCGGCGCCTTTCTCTCATAATTCCTTCACGGGCCGCCGAGCGCCTGTGGAGATCGCGCGAAAGACGCTCCCTAGCCCCCGGTGAACAGCTCCGGCGGGCTGTGGGGGCCGGAGAAGGCGCCGCCGGGCGGGAGAGAGCAGATCAAAGCCTACAGACTCATTTCGAGCGCCGGGAGCTTCCCTCCCGCGGCTCGGGAGCCTCCTCCGGGGCCGGTGCGGGGCCGGCGCCGCCGAGGCGAGTCGAGGCGCCCCCGGCGGCGAACAAAGAGCCCCGGGCCGGGCGATGCGGCGGCCGCGAGGGGCGGGGAGGGAGGAGCGGGCGGCGGCCCCGGGGCCGGCAGCGCCCGCAGCCCCGCGCTGCGGCTCGGGGGGAGGAGGAGGAGGGCGAGAAATCAGAGTGCCGGGAGGATTAGGGAGGGGGTGGGGAGCCGAAGCCGTCTCCCCGCACACGCCGGGAGCTACCCTGCGGCATCCCCGCCCGCGCCCCGACGCCAGATTTTCCGTATTATTCTTGCTCTCGTTGTTTTTCCCCCCTCCTCGGTTTCTCGGTGAACGGCGGCTTCAGCGGCGCGGCAGGCGGGCGCTGCCGGGCCGCCTGCCCGAGGTGGGGCGAAAGGGAGGGAGCGCGATGCCTCTGACGAGAGGGAAAGTCGCGCTTCTCCTCGGCTTCGTCCTCCTGACGACGCTCCTGGCGGCGGTGAGGGCGCTGCCCGCGAGGACACGGCGCGGCGGCGGCCCCAGGGAGAGGAGCCCCAAGGCGGCGGAGGTGAGGAGGCTCGGGGGGGACGGGCTGCCGGGAGAGCGCTGGGGCGAGCCCCCCTCGGCCCCGGAGCCCCGTCCCGTGTCCAGGAAGGCTGAGGCGGCCGCGTGCCCCCGAGGGGGCGGGAGAAGCGCCGTTCTGTGGCTCCTCGGGGCTGATTCCTCGCCCGCTGAGGGGCAGAGCCCGTTCCCGGCCGCCGGGATTTTTCGGGTGGCCCTGGGTCTTGGCATCGCGGGTGCTGCGGAGCGATCCCAGCGCCCGGAGAGGCCGGTGCCGCCGCGGGACCAGCGGGGTCGGTGGCTTTGCCGGAAGCTCCAAAACTCCGCAAGGAGAAGGCGGGAGGGATTTCAGCCACCGTCTCTCCTTCCCGCTGGGACGAGCCCGGGGCAGATTCCCGAGCGGTCCCGCTCTCTGCTCCTCGCCGCCCGCGTCCCTCGAACAGGTGCCCGAGGAGCATAGCTGGGTCCTGGCAGGGGAAACTGCCCCAGGGACTGGTCAGACTGGGAACCAACTGGTAGGACCTGATGGGGGTGACGGGAAGAAGGGTTTGAATAAGAAAGACGGAACGGTTCAAACGAGCTGTTGCCATCTTGAAAGTGTTCCCTGGAGAAAAAGCAGTTCAGGCAGCAGACCTGTGTTTAAAAAAATACCATTGTAAAGAATGCTGCTACTAAAAATGGGTGAAAGGGTTAAGTGGAAAAAGCAGCGATGGGAGGAGGTTGAGCAGGAGAGGGTGAGAGCGGCTCAGCCCTTGCAGGTGTGGGAAGCAGCAGGTTTGGTCTGTGGGGTCTGTCAGGTTGGCAGAGGAGGTCATGAGCGATGGGGTTGTACTGTGCTGCTAGTTATTGCCAAAACGTGGTGTTCTCTGTGGAGAAATCATACTGGCAGCTCCCATTGGATGCGCTAAATGCCATACCAGCTGGCCAATGGGCAGGAAAGGGCACAGGCTGCATCTGGACAGGTACCACCAGTCGAGCCTGGTCATGGTTTTGACTGTGATGTGGGCTGAGCAGATGCAAACAGGACTGCGGGGGCTGTTACTTGCTGTAGCACTGGTCGCACGATGTTGGTGCTGTACGTTGCTTGTGAAACTTAAAGCATAGACATAGATGTTGCTTTGCTCACCAGATAAACGCCGGGCAGAGCACACTCAAGCTCTGGCTGCAGAGGGAGTAGAGATTTATGCTCGAAATCCAGGAAAGTTGCAGCCCTGTGGCAGGGAGCATAGGATAGGGACAAACTGCATGTTGGGAAGCTGTGTGGGTCCCCACTACAGGACCCTGTGACACAATCTCAGGGTCCTTTTTATCTGACTTCTAAAATGCATCGGGAAGCTGGGAAGTGGGGCAAGCTGCTGTCAGTCCCAGGTTGTGAAGGGTTGTGAATGGGGAGCGTTGTGTAGCCAGCCAAGGATCACATACGTCACTTAGACAGCACAGCCTCTGTCCCTGGGACCTTTGCTTCTCGCAGAAATGCAAACGTACAAGAAGTATGTAGGCAAAGATTAGAGGGTGGAGGTTAGGATCAAGGCAGAAGACAGAGAATGGATTCCTCTGGGGATCTGTTTGTGCTGATGTGTACACCCTGCCTCCTGGGGCACCGGCTGCGCAGTGCATGTGGCAGGGGGAGAGCAGTAGGTATTGGCACGTGTCTTTTAGCTGCATTTTGGGAGGAAATCCTCTGTTTCTGGTGTGGTGGGGGAAGAATTTGGAGTAGTTGTACCTGGCTGTTTGAAGTAAAGCAGAGAGACAGCACAAGCGTAGCAGTATGGTGGTTAAAAAAAAAAACAAACCAGCAGTGATTTTTGGGTCATACACACAGATGGTTCCTGTTGCTGCACTGATAGGTCCTGTCTCTATGGCAGCAGGGCAGCCACAGCTGGAGTATTGGTTACAGTATGGGTAATGCCCTACAGATGTGGTAGAATGAAGGGGGCCAGGAGGAGAAAAATGGAAATGATGGAGCATAACAGATGGACGATCAAAACCATTAAGCAATTGCATAACTTTGACTTATTTTAATTTAGCATCTTTATTTAAAGCAAAATTTTTCCTTGGTTTAGAATTGAATGGGAATCGGTGCTGAGCCTCAGAGTTGCACTGCTGTAATGACTAATTGAGAAAAATTTAAAACTTTAAGGTTTTGATCAGACTGTTTAGTTAGAAAGCCTTTTAATTGCAGAAAGTATGAAGGGAACAGATTATTCAGGCAATAGCCTATTGCTATGTCTCTAACCCCTATAGTTCAGTTAGGATCTGTTACTTTCAGATGTTACCAAAGGAACAAGCACTTGAGTTTATATATTTTCAGCTGTGATACTGTGCAGAAAAGTTCTACCTGAGTTACTTTGAGCCCAGCATAAGCAACAGATGTAGTGAGAATGTTTTGTATTTCTTCAGTCTGTTTGACTGTATGTTGAAAAGGCAGAATGTTTTTTTTACAAACTGCGACTGAAATACTACCAAAAGGCAATATCTGATAGTTGTGATGCTTCTGGGGTATGTTTGGGAAGGCAGGCAGGCTCCAAAGCAGCAGGCAGTTGTACAGCAGGGTTTTCAAAACTCTTTTGCAGGTTAGATGCATCACAGTCTGAGATGGGCATGAATTTGGCAGGTGCAAGCACTGACCACCGCCAGCAACTCCTCAGGTTTGGATAACTGAATACTTGAAAAAGTTTGTGTCCCTTGTGGAGTCAAGGGACAGCTCATCACATTGCTTAATGCTTTGTTTATTTACGAAGTCAGGGGGTTAAATGCAAAATATGTTTTGATAAACTCACTAGATTTCAAAATACTGACTTTGTGCATTTTTAATAAATGTTTAGATACTTTCTGTCCGATACCAGTGGGTTCCAGTTGTCTTCTTGTAAATAGAAAATAGCTAATGTTCTAACATGGAAGAAATGTAAATGTTAGAAGTTATTAGATCTGTGTGAACAGACACAACCACTGCAATAACTGCATATAGAAATAGTAGTACCAGCAGTAATGGTGATGGGGTGTTGGTAGTAAGCGCCGATGGCTATGGCAAAGCAAGGCAGCAGGGTTCCATGAAGGGTCCAAACTGCCCAGCCCAGCTCCAGTGGGCCTGGTGGGGGCTCAGCAGGTGCCTCTTCGCAGGAGGGAGCCGCTTAGAGAAAGCAGGGCAAGAGCTCCCTGAGGCACCTGTGGTGGTTCCTGTGGGGCTGGGACAGGGAATGAAGGTCCAGGCTAGAGCTTTCTGTTGGGTTTCCCTTGGTCTGAGGCTGTGAGCAAAGCAAAACTGGCATCTGCAATAAGAGATAACCGAGGAGTGTAGCATAAGGGCTGTAGGTGGCTGCAAATCGGTGCCTTGTACAGTACCTAGTAGGACTGGCTCCAAGGCCCTGAGAGTTAAGGAAATTAAGAACAACAATACTTATTATTTAGTGGTTACGTCAGGCAGCGAGAGTAGCAGTGGAAAAATACATTTAAGAGTGAATGTCTACACCCAGATGTTTTACTTGCCAGTTAAAAATTATTGGTAGCAGTCTTGCCCTGTATGTGGGGAGTCTGAGTGCAGAGGGATGTTTAAGAATTAAATGCACAGCAGTGGCATGATGCCTGGCTGGGGACACCGGTAAGGGAGCTCCGAGGCAACGTGTGGCATGGCTGTACTGAATAAAAAGCGTGAAAAGGAAATATCGGCTGAGCTTGAGTGGAGTTTGTCAGGAGACTGTAAGTCAGGCTACTCCCATCATTTGGGAGCCCTAAAAGAGCCTAGACACACCGCCCGGGGAGAGCACCGGGATGATGGGCTGGAGGGAGCCCCGGCTCGGCTCCTGCCTCTGCGGGTCTGCGGGAGCCGCCTGGGTGCCTCTCCCCAGCTCCTGGTCCCTCTGGGCTCCCCCGGATCTGTGCGGCTAAGAGGAGGCTCTCATTTCCCCCAGCGCTTTGCAGTGTCACCCGTGTCTGCCCTGCCCGGGGACCCCTCGGGCTCGGTGCCGGCTGCCTGCCCAGCCAGAGCCCCCACTGTGGGCTGTGTCAGTAGCAGAGTCATTTGGCTTGCGGATGTGCTTTTTACCTTTTCATTTCTTCAGCAATTAAGCGTTCTTGTCCCTGGCTTTGTCCTTGGCTGAGGTCGGATCTGTGGCTACAAAACGTGCATTGAAGCATCCTTCCGCTCTGAAAGGGGCTCTTTGTGCGCAGGGAGGGACTTCGCCCTTTGTAGCAAATTTCCTTTTGAGACGTGCCAAATTATCTTAGTCAACACAGTTGAAAACCCTCCCGCCCTGGGGCTGAGGCAGGAACAGAAACAAAGGGGAGCCGGGTGTAGGGAAGCTGCCCGACTAGGGGTCTTCTTCCCCTTTAACTGCACAAATAGGTCTGCTGCATTCCCATTGTCGCAATCAAAGGGATTCCTGTAAAAGGCACATGTAAGGAGAAAAGATTAGGCATAAATCGCTCCACGGGGCATTGCCCAACCCTCTCTCTAGGTTTCCAGAAGAGTCCGACAGCGTTTACAGATCTGGCCCGTAAAGACAGGCAGGCTGGGGACTGATCCTGCCTCTTGCTGTGCTCCCTGCAAGCAGAGGGAGTTGATGGAGGCAGTGTGCTTTCCTCTTGTCAGTGTCTTAGAGGTAGAGAGCACAAACCAGGGACCTTCAGTCTTCCATTGTATCAATAAATAGCCTTCCACTCAGAATAACTCCTGAAACAAGATGCCCGCACGCTTCCCATGGGGAAGCCTGAGGAGCATCTGAGCTACAGTCATGACAGCAAGGTGGCCTCTGCTGTCCGGTTCCTCCAAAGCAAATGTTGTCAGCTAGAGGCTTGGGTTTTGTGTGAAACACCAGAGCCTGTAGCCAAGAAGCAGCTATATTTCAGTGTGAAAATGTTTCCATTTAAGACAAAAGCTTGCAAAAGCGCAAGGAATTTGTTGGGGTTTTTTGTGTTTGTGTTTTGTTTTTTTTCTTAGTAGACCGTTTTTACAGTAAACCTTCACTGGGCTGTCAGATGCTTTTACATGCCCAGCCATAGAGGTCAGCCCGCATGATACTACATCTAAGCAATTCAGTTTCTACATGTTCCAATGTGGGGAGGGGCACATAGTTCTTGTATGAGAAGCTGTGATGAGATTATTTCATTTTATTATTTATGAGATGAAGACACCAAAAAGATGGTGGCCTGCTTGCCTGTTAGTCCCAAGTGGAACTGGCCTGGAAGGCACCAGTTCTTCCTGGGCCACAGGTTGGTTTAGTTTCCAGAGGGAAGTACGCCGCTTCAAAGGGAACAAAACACAGTAAATTTCTGCTGTACTTTGGTCTGGCACTGCTGAGTGGGTGAAAGGTGGGGACCCAGCTGCAGACAGCCAGGTACCACCTATGTGTGCTGGGAAGAGATGGTGAGGAGTGGATTTCTGTGGATTAGGAGCTGTTGATTGATTCAGTCTGCCAGATCTTATCTAGTGTGCAGGACTTGGGATGTGAGGCAGGGCTGGGAATGTGTCTGCAGCCAAGGAAGCCTTCATCACATCAGGCACATCAGGAGGCTGGCATATGGCATGGGTATGTGAGAAACACTTATTCACTGCTAAAATATTTAAAAGGACAAAGTCTTCAAAGCAAAGATAATAATATTTTTATTTTACAATTCAGCGCTGAATTGGATGCCCTTCTAAAAAAGGCATACTGCAAAGACTGGTCACAGGAGTTTTATACTGGTTGAACATGTGTATTCATACAGATTTTGAGATCACCCACTATCACAGTTCCTTTGTGTCTCTGATGCTCTTTATCTTATCTCCTTCCTCATTGTCTCCTCCTGATGAGTTCAAGTCTGCCTTGTTTCGACTAGTAAACAAGCTAAATTCCTGTTACAATCACTTCCTTCCTTACTGCAAGCTGGGCAGGATTTGCATACTAGTTTTAGGCAAAGAATGGTGTAAGTTCTCAAAGAATATTCATTTAGGTTATCCAATTATGTCTGAAGATTGTCCATACAACATCTCCCCACACGAGACAGATCCATGTCACAAAAGCACACAAACCAGCTGCAGCAAAACCCATCAACCAATTCTCATAGGTACAGTACCCTTCAGCTGAGCCATCCTCCATCCCAACCCTGGCAGTGTGAGCCTGGGGGCTTAGCCCTGGCTCTTCCCTGGCAGCAGAGCCCCAAGGTATTTGCCATGCAAGCAGATAGTATTTGTGGGATGGCTGGGAGGTGTTGCAGAAGGTGCCCCACCAGCACAGAGTTGGCATGTCTTTACCTCCCTGTCTTCTCATCCACACTACTTTGGTGCTCCCTCCTGCTGCTCTTTCTGCTCTTCTCTTCACCTGTAGCTGCTTCCACCGCATCCAGAATCCCAGGGGAAGCCAGCTGTGCTGTGCCATGCAGCATCTTCAGCAGGACAAAAGTGTTGTACAGATGTCTTCAAATCCGCTCTTCCCTCCCGCCCTCACAGGGAACACTGCAGTGGTATTACATGGTTAAGCTGGCTGCTCCTTAAAAATCAAAGATCTAGTTCTTCTTTCCTGAGGAGCATCTGCAGCGTGGCCCCCCTCATGCCCCCAGTGGAGGAGATTTGGGGCTGTCCAGAAGTGCTGTGAACATCTTGGGTTCAACTTGGCTTCGCCCACGCTCAGGATTGCATCTCGGCTACCTCTGAGCCCACCCTCAAGGGCTGGTCCTTCAGTGACAGCTGAGGTCCTGCTGGGAAGTGACTCTCCAGAGGGAAGAGGAGGGATTATTTGGGGGATAAGATGATGGGGAAGTGGGGCTCCCTGTTTGTATGTGCCCTACCCTTCTCTGACTTTGGACTTGCCTTTGTAGCCCTGCAGTCCTTAGACTTCCATATGGGGGGGGGGGAGGAAAAGTAGTAGGTTTTGGTGAGGCACTTAGAAACAGCAGGGACTGTCTTAGAAAAGCTTATGAACAACACAGACTAGAGCCAGAGAGGAAGATATCCCTACCCTCAGATCCTTTCTCCACCCCATACTGAGGTGCGAGTGTCATTAAATCCTACCACTGGGCTAGGCATGGGGGACACTCGCCTCCAGGCTGGGGAGCTGCAGCCAAACACTTGGAGCAGGGGCTGCTGCCTGCGAGTTGTGCCCCTTTGGCAAGCTGAGATGCAGCACTCCTGTCCGGATCCTTTCCCATGCAGAGCATAGAGATGCTCTGAGTCTAGCTTAGTCTGCTGTTCAAAGGATCCCTAATGGATGCGCATCTGTTCACTTGGCTGCTTTCCCTGCCCCTCTACCTGCACAGGGGGTTGCATGGGACATGAGGAGCAGGTGCCTCTGCTCCTGCCTGTCCTGTCCCCTCCCACTGCAACCTCTTCTAGCAGGCTGGGAGGGCAGGGGAATGCTACCATTGCTCTGGTTCCCCAGATTCCAGCACTTGCTTTGCTATATTTATGTTTTTCCTTTTGCAGTTTTGCCTGGGCTGTGGCAGGGAAGGAAGCAGCAGCTGGAGCCATTGGAGGGTTACGGTGTGCAGGCTAACAAATGTGGATCATTAGCTGGAACAAGTTAATGGTTACTGAAGCACATGAGGTTTAGAGCTGGAACAAGTTAACAGCAACTCAGTCTGATGCATTAAGAGCTTATGTGTATTACAGCTCAACTATGTTAACAGAAAACATATGCCCTAGCAGGAGCACTTGCCAGAGAGCACCAAAGGGTACGCAACTGTGTCTGTTCGCTTCTCTGGGAGACCTCTGTGCAGTCCCTGTGGAGGCCCTGCTCCCATATCGGCTACTGGTACAGCTGCTCTGTCTGAGCAGCTCTCTGCTGGCCTTGCTGCAGCAGAGGTGTCAAGGTACGTTCCTCCTGAGGTGAAGCTGCCTTGCCACTGTCTGGGCTCCTTGTGGCAGGCATCACCTGGCAAGAGTCAGCCCTTGAATCTGTGTGCTTGGGCAGAGTCTCCAGTGCGAGGATAGCCCCAGCTGCTGTGCTGGAATTTGACACTGATGCTAATGAGATGCCCCAGCCTCTCCATTGAAAGGCTTGTGCGGTTCATCTGTGAGGGGCAGGTGGGGAGGAAAAGCTGAGCTGTGGAGGACCTTCCTGAGAGACTTCTTCAAGTATAGCATGGGCGACCTTTGCTATTCCTCACCATGCCACAGGCTACCTGAGAGACCTGGGGCAAGTAATTGTCTGCAAAATGGGGGGTTTACATCTTTTATCTCAGTGTTAAAGAGGGAGAAGATATTTATGTTAGATAAGCACCTCTATGTAACACTGAGGAGGGCAACAGCCAGGCATGGTGAGAGGTGAAGCCACCGAGCTCTTACTTGTCCTCCTTATGTCACAAGTGACCTGAGGAGTTGGCTGAGGATGCCATGGGCAAGTTACTCTTCGATGCACCTGCAAGAGAGCCAGCTACTATGAGAGGGGCTGGGCTGTGCTGACAGGGATGCATGGTGACAAGAACTGACAACAGCCTGGCCAACCACCCTGTTTACAGTCCTGCACAAAGTCAGCTGTGCCATATCCTTGCTCCTTGCGGTGCTGCATGGTGCTGCTTTTCCATGCTGCAGTGTCTTCTGCTCCAGTGGTGGTTTTGTCTTGAAGGCAACTGAGTCATCAACCTTGGAAAGAGTTTTGAGATTAGTTGTTGCAATTGTGGGATGTGTAAATAAATGTGAAACATGAAAATAAATGAGGGAAGCCTTTGATGCTGCCTCCTGCAGCTCCTTACCAAAGAGAGTTGGGATGAGGCTAGTTAGGAAAGAGAATGATTCCATATAATCTGAAGTATTTTGATAGTTGCATGGAAATTATAATCATGAGGGCATAATAATTATCTATACAGCCCACAGTTCGCTGCCAGCTCCGGCTGGTCTGTCGTAAACAGGATCTGCCCACACACAAATGATGACCAAGTGCCTTCTCTGTTCCATGGGCACTTGCAGAGCCCTCCCAAAACATAACGGGAGAGTCTTGAGTCTTTATTTAAAAAAAAACAAACCAAATCCAGCAAAACTAGCACTCAAGGGCTTGTTTATCCTGAGGTGGACCAGTGAGTAGAGCAGTTGGGATATTGTGATCCTGCTTATTACTTGTGCCTTTGCAGGCTGGAGTGTAACCCAAGGCAGAAGGAGAGAGAGGCAGCTGGAGGTGTCTACTGGCAGATCTTCCAGAACTCACCTGTCAAAACCTTGAGTGATGGCTTCCATTACACCACCTGCCTATAAATCTAAAGGTGTTGGGATTATGGCTTGGGAGGTGTTAAAGACAGTAACAGGGACTGGATGGCATCTTTGCCTTCCCTATTTTCTCATAGGTATCCACACAGCTCTTGACACCCCTAAAAGGACACTGTGTTTTGTCACAGGCCTGGGAAATCCTTTAAGCAGGTAATGAGCTTCTGTTTCTGATGGGTAGCAGGAGTGGCTTGCCGGATGTGCATCCAGTGGATTTTCCATCTGGCTGAAAGCCTGTGCCACTAGATGGATTATAAGCCAGGAGTATCAAACTACAGCCCTCAGGAGGCTAAGGCAGTCTAAGCCAGCTGGGCAAAGAAAGCCTTCTATTTGAGCAGTGTCTGTGGTGGGTAATCAGTGCCCAGCGTTATCAGGTTATCAGAGGGAGGCAGTGGTAAGATGCTGCATTTATTCCTTTTGATTACCTTGCTGTTCAACCTTCGTTTATTGTAAAGAGTGCTAACAGTGCTGCTTTTCAGCACTGGGAAAACCTCCACTTTCTTCTAGTCCCACCAATGAAAACTTGTCCTTAGCGCTCCTGCAAACTACAGCCCCAAGCTGCCCCCAGACAGGCTGGCCTCCCTCCTGAAGCAATCAACTCTGCTTCCATAGCTTTCTAATAACACCTTGCTCTTGAGTTGTTCCTGCCTAGTTTCAGTCCAGAGATAATTTTTTTTAAAAGATTTCTCCATTAGGTGAATATGGAAGAAAAAGTTTTATAGTAAAAGAGAAAAAAAGTATTCTGTTTTGTACTTGGCTAATTCATAATTGGACAAGTTTGCGACTAATGGCAGAACAGATTTTAAAATAAGGTTGGAGAAAGCTTGGGGGAAAGAATAGGAAGATGCTTTGTAGACTCAGCTTTATTCAGAAACAGATCAGTAGTTCTGGTGGGTTCTTGTTTTAGTAGAGCGTGGTAAACCTTTCAAAGGAAACCTAACACAAGCAGTAATGCTTAAGTAACAAAACCCTCCCATTCCTCATAATTATAACCCAGTGTGATGCTTGCCTTTAGCAAATGTGTCATTTTCTTCACTGCGATGTTAACAAGACCAAAGCACATCCTGAATATTGCCTCTGATCTGACTCCTGTATGCACAGGTTTCTTTGGTTCAGGCTGAATGAGTTTATGTGCTTATTAATTGGCTCAGGATAGTCATGGAAGCTGCATCCTCTGAACTCGTCCTATGCCAGAGACTCACTCCATGGCACTGATGCACAGGCTGATGCCCAGGCGGCAGCAGTGCTTTGCTGCCTGGGGAGTTACCTCAGATGTACTTGGCTTGGGTTTGACCCTGTGAGTAAAAGCAGCTCTGCTCAGCAATGTGTGTAGTTACAAAGAGCACTGCTGATGGGTTCACTGGCAACTTGCAGTGACTATGGAGATGTTGAGGAACACATTGGAGGGACAAGTACCTGTGGTTGTGGTGGCAGCAATGCAGTGTCCCAAAGGGCAGTATCATGCATGGACTTGTCTGTTGATGTTCTCAGGTTTTAAACTGCTGTGGAATCTGACGTGTCACATCTCTAATACTTTCTGTGTCAGAACTGCAGCACGTGGTTAATCATCTACAGTGTTAAAACCATGATCCTTATTCCTCAGTTGCATTTGTCTGGCTTTGACTCAACATATGTTGGTTCCTACTATGTGTTTCTATTCTGGATTAGGGTTTGTGGTGCCTGATGGATTATTGCCTTAAAGAACTGGGAAATAAAGTCATTGCTTTCACTTTTTAACATGACAGATTAATTGAATTGTAGAAGTCTTTCACTAGAAAAATCTTTCCATCCCTTGAAATGGTTTTGCAGCTGCTCTCTTCATCAACTTCAGATTTCTGAACAATTTTAATAGAGATGTATGAGCTAGAAATGGGAAAATATCAGCCTTTAGTCTCTAAAGAAATGATGTGTGGCCTTTCCCCACACCTCTTCCATGCACCCTGTCACCTGTGTTATTTTAAAAGTAGGCACAGCACTGGGGTGAACTGATGATGAATTCCTTGCTCTTCGTGACATCTTTGCTGAGTTTGTGCCCCAAGGTGTTTAGGTAGTCAGTCCTACATGTGGGAGAGCCTGGACTATGTAGGAAGGGTTCCTGGGCTGCAGGGTGATGGGCCTGACCCTGTTTGTAGCCCTAAGTCTAAACATGGTCTTGACAATGGAAAGTACATGCTCTTTCGTGAGTGCTGCCCCAGAATTTCTCTTGTGTTCTTGCCCTGGAAACCCTTACTCCCAGCCAGGCGGGATATCCCAAGTGTATGCAGGAAGAGATGTAGCAATTCCCCCTTTGGCTTTTTCCATTGCCTGGTGCTGGGTGGTCACAGGAGAAGGCTGGAGCTCAGCTGCAAGATATTGATGGCTTCCCAGCACTGCGCTCTCTGCTTCTGTGGCATGGTGGCAAGTATCCTTCCTTGGCAGCAGAAGCATAAGGGAGCTGCTGGTGACCAGCTAGCTTATCCAGCTGTTCCCTAGGCAGGGCAGAAGAGAGGGTGGGTGTTGAGTGGCAGGAGTGCAACCCTCTGGGGCAGTTGCCTGCATGGCTGACAGGAGCCCATTGGTGACATGGAGAGGACACATCTGCCCATCAGGATCATGGTGCTGTGGATACGGTGACCCAGAGGGAGCACCGGGCCTCATTGGACCTTGCTAAAATCCATGGCTTGATCAGATGAGTCAGGGCCCTGAGCAGGACCTTGCTCAGGAGGGACATCTTCAGATGCAGGAACAAATTTTAACCCACAAAGCCTTGAAGCAATGTAGATGTTAGCAGGAGGGAAGGATTGGGTGGTACGGTGCTGTGACTTGTCACTGAAGAAATCTGGGCCATCCAGGCTGGACACTGCTGGGGTCTTTGTGTTTCTGTAGGATTTGGGAGCTCTGTCCACCCTATTACACTCTTGCAGCCAGCTTCCTGGGGACAGTTTTACATTTTCCCTGTGGGAACAGTACTGTGAATTTCTTGAGCTTGTTTGGGCGTAAAATCTGAATTAGGCACTGGGTGTAAGTTTGGAGATTTGGAGTCTGTCCCTGGCTTGCTTGCTCTGATGTCCTTGGGTGAGCTCAGACCTTTTTGCTAGAGGAGACCTCACTTTCCACGTGTATTAAATTTGAATTGTCTGTGAAACAAGCTTACCCAGCCCCAATAAGCTCATTACAAATTAGACAGGAGTGCCAGCCTGGCAGGGCTGTTGGCAGCCCCTTGTACAGGGGTTGTGTTGGGCACGCGCATCTGGCAGCAAACCAAGTACCAGCAGGCAGCATCATGCAACCAGCACCGGGACACAGCCAGGTTTGCGGGTGCGATCCCCTTTGGTGCTTCTACCCTGCCTGGGCTCCTCCTTGTTCCCTGCCATGGATTTCCAGAGCACAAGAGGAGACCTGGTGAAGAGCACTGGGACAGCTGGGGCAGAGCCCGGCAGCCTTCCCAGAACCGTTGTGGTTTTCACGAGGGCGGAGGGAGCTAGGAGAGGAAGGTCCAGGCAAGAGGGGTCTGTCTGTGCTCGAGTTTGCTCTTATGAGAGTCCTCCAGCCAGGGAGAGGAGTGAGCCCCCAGTGTTCTCGCTGGGCAGCACAGGCTCCCTCATTCCCGCAGCCCCCTTTTCCCTGTGCCCATCTGGTGAAGTCTGTCACCAGCTACTCCCTGTGTCCAGCCTGCTCTGGGCAGCAGCCAAGGGACCAGCAGCGTCCCTGCTGCTCTTTTCCCTCCCCCGGGGATCAGGAGGGGGGTGTGGGGGCTTTGATGTACGGGCACAGGGCTGGGGACAGGCTGTGTGTGCTCATGAGAGCCTGGCCAGGCTTCAGCTGCCTTTGAAGTGCTCCAGTGATCAGGATGAAAGGGAGGGGAGTCCTTCCCCAAACCATCTGGCTCTAATTGCAGGTAGAAATGCCTCTCTGCATCCCACCCCTGTGGGGAGGGGGCATTAATCCTGCGGTTCTCAGCTGGGCTGGTGTGAAGGGCAAAAGCATGGGAACAAAAGCGGGTTTCAGCTGGGCAGCCAGAAATAAGCAGCCACTGGCGGAGATGCCAGGGGTTCGGACACCTCTGCTCGAGCTGCAGGGCCCCTCAGACCTTCCTAGGGACAGCCCATGCTGCGGGGTGGTTGCCAGTTGTTCCCCTCTCCGGTTTCTTGGGTGCACTGGAGCCTGCTGGCCCTTTGACTTGAGCTCTTTCATGCCAGCGTGCAGCAGGCACAGGGATGAGGAACGTGGGAACTCAGCGCAAGCCCAGCAGTTTGGCAGGGTTTGTTGGCTGCCTCCTCATGCCCTCTAGCCAGCTGGCAGTGCTGCCCCAGCGAGGCTCCCTGCCTGCTCCCCCTGCACCTCCTGGGCAGGCCTGGCCAAGCACCACATGCCGCCACTGCAGCAGCAGCAGTTAGAGCCACTGGCAGCATGGGCAAGTAGATTTTGTTGTCCTACTCAGCTGTGCATCTTCCCTTTCCCAAGTAGATAAAAGTAGCTGGGTTATAGAATCATAGAATCACCAAGTTGGAAAAGACCTACCAGATCACTGAGTCTGTCCAATCAATTATATCTACCAGCAGTTTCTTTCCCTCCTTGTGGTAGCCTTTTGGCAGCATCTGAAATCTTAATTAAACCTGTGTTGCTTGAAGTGATCTCCTCAATACTGACACCACAGAATAATTTATTTAGATGAGGTTTTCTCTCTTGTCGTGAAGCCCATGTTATAAACTTTTATATAAAAATCCATAAAATTATTAAGTGTGAGCTCTGGTGACTCTGTGACCAGAAGCAGCCCTTGCCATTACCCAACTCCAAGGACCAAGTGGTAGCCAAAATGGGAGAATAAGAAGCAGAAAGCCAGGCAAAATGGGCACTAGGGCAGCAGTGGGGTGTAGAGAGGGTGGTCGCAGGGATGGGAAGCCTGAGTATACCTGTAGGTTGTTCAGGTGCCATGGGGCCAAGTCCTGAGACAGCTCAGGTCACTGGCTATTAACTTGATTAATTAACTTGTTAATGACTGCCTTATTAACTTGATTAATTAACATGTTAATGACTGCCTTGATGCTGCAATAAAATGAGGGAGGAGCTATTAGGTGCAGGAGTCCAGAATCCTCTTTACTGGGCAATGGTTTGCTCCCTGCATAACCAACCTTGGGAAATGTCTTCACTGCCTTTTCATTCTCCAGGTTTCTGCCTCATCCAGCCCCCATTCGGCAGGGGATGAAGAGCTGCCACCATCGGGCAAGGCACAGGGACTGAGGCGAACTGGGCAGGCTGGCCTACGGCGGCACAGGCGCCGTGGGGTGGCTCAGCAGGCTACCAGGAACCCAGTGGTGCCCCACCCCAGTAGCACTGGCCGTGAGGAGAGCCTGCCCTTCGTGCTGGACCTGCAGAGCTTGCCGGGGCTGGCCAATGTGGACCTGAGCGCCCAGAACCCCAACATCCAGGTGGGAAGCAGATCTAAGCAAGCAGTGGAGGGGATGCGGGTGAGCACTGCATGTGCTCCCCAGGCTTACTTGGTTCCCTAAGAGGAAAGATCTCATGAGTTGGGTCTGTGTGGCTCTTGCTGTCTCTCTTCTTGGTAACTATCAGATGCAAATATCTGGCACAGACAAGCTCCTTATGAGAGAAATTTGCTTATGGCCTTTTCCTCACACACCTCCCCCTAGCCCATCTCCATAGTGCAGGAGCAAATGCTCCTACAGAGGTGACCTCTCAATTTCTGAGGGTAGTGTTGGTCCCTGTAGGTGACCACCAGACCTTGTATGTCTCCCGCTCTGCCCCAGCTCAGTCCCTTGGGATGAAGCGAGACCTCTTGCACTTCTGGTTCTGTAGCCCATAGCATCTCTGACCTCTCAGGCTGGGAACCGGTGTGAAGGTTTGGTAAGTTTATCCCAGGGCTGTGCCCCAGCTCACTGCCCTGCCTCATATCTGGCCTATAGGTGACTATTGAAGTGGTGGATGATCCTCAGGCCGAGATGGAAATGGACTTGTTGAAAGAGACAAGCAATGATTGGTCCGTGACATCCTCTGAGTGGTTGTCCCACAAGGACCTCTTCTGGCCCCTCTTCTGGGAATACACTGACCCCGCTGAGGAGGAAGAGGAGGAGGAGGAAGAGGAAGATGACAACCTAGATGTAGGAGATGGGGAAGAGGAAGAGGAGGAGGAAGATTACACAGCAGAATATGAGGAGGAGGAGGCCATGCTCAGTGGAGTGGGAGGTGACTGGGACCAGCAGTGGCCAGCGCAGAAGAACTGGATCTTTAAGGAAAAATATAATTATGGTGAGTTTTATTGGGCACATGCAGCTGCCCTGTAGACTGGTCCTGCCCTCCCCCACCCTGCCTGACCCAGAGCTCTGTCTTGCTGCTTGCAAAGCACCAAGGATCACAGCATGCACTGGTGCTCAGCTCCAACTTCAAAATAAGGGAGCATGCCGAGGAGCAAGGCCCACAACTGGCTGGGGTTGCCAGCAGCCAGACATGCCAGCACCCCAGTGGGAATTACCCTTGCATGTTGTCACACGGGAGCATGGACTGTAATGAAGGCATGGCTTATATAAGAAATACAGTGTAGAAGTTAAATGGCAAGTGCTGCTGCCATTGACTCAGGTCGGCAGTGACACCAATGCCAAAATCCTTTGCCACAGCCCAGGATACGCCCCAGGAGGGGAGAGGTAGAGAGCCAGATTGCAGGTGCCAGTAAGCAGACAGGCTAGGGCACCACAGCAACTCCCTGCTGCAGCCCAAAACCAGTCAAGTTTTAGTAACACATGATGCTTCGTGGCCAGTGCATTGGGCAGCTTTGGTGGGGGCAGGCAGTAGTACCTCTCAGGGCTGGTATGACCATGCGCATGGCTCCGAGAATGAGAGCCATTGCTCAGGGGCTGCTTTCTGGAGTTGCCAGTGAGGACAGGGTTGGCCTTTGGCATCACGTGGTCAGGCACCTTTGTGTGCCCTGGGCAGCACTGGCCCTTTATCCCTGTAAAGGACATCCCAAGGACAAGGCAGAGCTGACAGAGGTCCTGGGTGGCTTCTCGCTCCCCTCCTGCTAAGGCTTTGCTGAGGTCCACCACTTTCTGTCTCTCTTCTGTCATGCACAGACTATGAAGATGAGGAAGAGTGGAGCCCTTGGTCTCCTTGCAGCATCACCTGTGGCAGTGGCAACCAGAAGAGGACCCGGTCCTGTGGCTATGCCTGCACAGCAACAGAGTCAAGGACTTGTGACCTGCCACACTGCCCTGGTGAGCCCTCAGCCACTGCTTGGACACTGACCCTGATGTGGGCTGATCCCCCATCACTGCTGGCTAGGCATTGCTCATTCTTCAAGTCATAGACTAGACTAAATTCAAGTAGAACAGAACCAAACCGAACCATTTAGGTTGGATAAGACCTTTAAGATCATGAAGTCCAAATGTAAATGTAGCACTCCAACTTTACCACTAAACCATGTCCCTAAGCACCATATCTATGCATCTGTTAAACAGCTTCAAGGATGGTGACTTCACCACTTCCCTGGGCAGCCCATATCAGTGCTTGACAACCCTTTTGTTGAAGAAATTTTTCCTAATGTCCAGTGTAAGACCTCCCCTAATTCAACGTGAGGCCATTTCCTCATCCTATCACTTGTTACTTGAAAAAAGATTCCAACACCTTGTCTTGCTACAACCTCCTTTCTGTTAGTTGTAAAGAGGAGAAGGTCTCCCCTCAGACTTCTTTTCTCCAGACTAAACAACCTCAGTTCCCTCAAACATTCCTCATATGTTTAATGTGATCTGGGCTAATGATCATGAGGAGTTTGTTTACATGAAGAAGCTCTGATGTGGCTTCATGGCTCTCCGGGCAGTTATGTGGTGCCAGAGGGTGGCAGAGCTGGTGTCCAGCTCAGTGTGTGACTCCTTGTACCTCTCTCACACTGGGACCTTGAAATTATCTCCTGAGGCATGTTGAGAGTTGGCTTCATTCACTGGTATTTGCATAACCCATAGCCTTGGGCAAGTCTGTCCTGCGTGTCTTGCTGCTGGCCCTCCCTTCCAGGCACAGGGCTGTGTTGCCAAAGCACTGGTGGGATTGTGGGTGGAATATGGGTGGTGTCTGGTGCCCTTATGGAAGTAAAAAACACATCACTCCTCCTGGTGTTCACCTTGGCTCTTTGTTTTCTCTTTCCCCCCTCAAGGAGCAGAGAGGGAAATGGTCTTTCCTACAGAGGAGACACCTTTCAAAAGTGACAACACCACAGAGCTGTTCAATTCAGGTCAGCCTCTGCCTCTGCCTTGCACTGGGGGCTTTAGTGCCAAACCCCATGGGGGATGTAGCTGGCTGATGGGGAGGGCTTTGCCAAGGGCTCCCACCTCTGCTGTCCGCACCTATGTTACCCAAGCGACTGCCAAGCGCTGGCTTCAGCAGTCATCCTGGGAAACCCTTTTCCTCCCATGGCCCTGGTACAACACAGTCCTGCTTTATGGTGCAGTGGCTGAAGCCAGCCTGCCACATGCCCTCTGCCACGGGGGTAAGCTGCCAGCCCAGCCCTTGTAGCGATGGGTGCCCCAGGCAGACCGTTGCGAGGGGCAGCTCTGCCCCAGCACAAAACCCCTTCTTTCTGTCACTGCCTCAGGGCTGCAGCTTGGCTCCAGCTCATCCCAGGAGCCTGGCTGCTCCTGCCTGGCTGTTGCAGGCTCTGCTAGTGGTGCTGGCAAGGCCACAGGCAAATGCCAGCTGGGTATAGCGTGTGTGTGCCTCCCCCCTAGAGGTGGACAGCTGTGAGAAGTGGTTGAACTGCAAGAGCGACTTCCTCACCAAGTACCTGAGCAAGGTGCTGACAGACCTGCCCAGCTGCCCCTGCTCCTACCCGCTGGAGGCTGTTTACAGTGCCGTCAACCTGCGGGATGAGTTACAGGGCAAGAGCTTCCGATGGCGGGACGCCAGTGGCCCCAAGGAGCGCCTGGACATCTACAAGCCAACAGCGCGTTTCTGCCTGCGCTCCATGCTCTCCCTCGACAGCACCACCCTGGCGGCCCAGCACTGCTGTTATGATGAGCACACCCGCCTCATCACCCGCGGCAAGGGGGCCGGCGTCCCCAACCTCATCAGCACTGAGTTCTCCCCAGAGCTGCACTACAAGGTGGACATGCTGCCCTGGATCCTCTGCAAGGGTGACTGGAGCCGTTACCATGCCATCCGGCCCCCAAACAACGGACGCCGGTGTGCTGACAACCCTGCTGAGGAGGAGTACCAATCCCAGCTGCAGGAGGCCAAGGAGTACTAGCCGCAGCCACACTCAGCGGAGCCATGGCCACTGCCAGCTCCCACCCTGGCCCAGTCTGCTGGGAGCCCTCGCCCTGCTCATGGGAATTTCCAAGGGCGCTGGAGGTTATTGCGGTGCAATCCCTGCCGTGCCACCCAGGGCAGTCTGCACTCTGGGATGCCTGGGCTGGCACGTGGGGAGTCACAGGGGATGAGAGGCATAAAGGGAACAGGGAGATGCTCCTGTCTGCTTTTATTCTCTACGATCTTTCAATGCAACCTGAAAGCTGAGCGTCTGCAGGGTGAAATGACCTCAGCTCCTGCTGGCTTCGTGCCATGTCTGAGGAGCTGGCCTGCTGCAGGCAGAGCTGGTGCTCTTGCCTGTACACTTGCCCCGCCACATGCCAGTTTGCTTCTGAATCTGGGAGTGAGTCCTCCTAGGGAGGGACAGCACTGTCCCAGCCGTGGTGCAGAGTGATACCTCCCCTCTCCTTGGGGTTTTACATGCATGGTTGGGAAGGAGCAGGGAGAGGCTTAGTAGGCTTTCATGGGTCCAGGAATGTGTAGGGCAGGAGACTGGCTGCCTGTGCTCCCTTGGCAAGATTTTCACCATGGTTTGGCTGTGAAAGGGAACACTGAGTGCCAAAGCCAGGTGTGGGGAGACCTCAGGGGTGGTCAGTACTGGGAGATCACCACCTGTGTGCATTTCAGCCCCTCAGCATCAGCGCTTGGGAAAGCAGGGTGACAGCACCCATCCATGTCCCACCACCAGCCCACCTCTATGCCTCAGCTCCCTAGCAGCCCTCCAGTGGATTTCAGTGTTCGGGAGCACTCGTGACACAGCCCAGCAGAAAGTCCTGCATTTCCCACCCACAGCCCTTCCAGGGGCAGGAGGCAGCTCAGCCACTGCTTGGGCTGTTGCTGGAGACAAGAAAAATCAGTGAGCCAAGTTCTCCATGGAGATGGGAACAAGTCAGGCACCACTGGGAGAACTCAGCGCTGTCCCTCTCAGGTTTGCTGCTGGCCTGAGGCCCTGCTCCATGCTGTGTCTGCCCAAGTCCACAGCAAGAAGCAGCCCAGAGAAAGCGAGTCATGGGTGCACCTTGTGTTCCTCAGGCTCAATGCCTGGCCAGGTGAGCACGTGTGGAGGAAGATGCACATGTGCTAATAATGTCAATACCTGGTGTCTGCAGATCATGGATCATGATGTGCTCTGTTAGCACTTTGGTTGTGCCTAGGTTTTATTCAGGTTCTTACAAGTCCATGTCAGTTTCTCCCAGGATATTTTGGGAGCAACCAAGTTTCCTGAAGAGAAACTAGGCTGAGCACCTTTATCCATGGACATTCACTTGCTGAACCTGGCAGAAACTGTTCATAGCTTTTATTTAGAAAATTTTCTGCATCAAAGAAAATAAAAGAGCTAGCCAAGCACACATAAAGAAGAATGGAGTCATTTTTAGACTAGAGGTTTCACCTAAGGCTGTTGGCTACTCTGTGTTTTTCTGCAGGACACTGTTGGACAAAAAAACATCAGAGCTCAGAGTGTGCTGGGTCTTGTCCTTCTTGTAGGAGCTTTCTCCAGGGCCAGTGAATAGCCATGGCCTAATAGCTCTTCAGGCAATCTTTCTGAGATTGTCTTACGTACATTGAGTGTATGTTGATCCTTTTGCCTTGGTTAGCAATAGTATATTGCATCCTTTGTCATCAGTACTTGACACTTCATTGCAGGTTAAAAAAAAAAGTATTAAAGTTATCACTAATATCATTCCACACTCATATTGCCAGACTCCAGTTATGGGTGCTATGGGAGCCACTGTCCATATGTCATCATTAATATCAGCAGACACTCAGAGGAGGTTATTTACCATCATTGCATGGACTTCTTTAAAACAACCTTCTGTTAAATGTGCCTAGTATCCAGTAATGGACCCACATGTGGGACCAGGACCTCTGCAAACAGCTTTTCTTGAAGGAGACTTTAAAAAGCTCAGCCCATTTGTAAGACTGGCTTCTCTCTGCGGAAGTGTTCTTGTAATAAGGACTGTTACCCAGGATTTGCACCCTTTTCCTCTTTATACTGGGTATGTCAACCAGTCTAACCCCCAAAAAAGAAACTAGTTTACATACTAAATGGAGTTTTCATTCAAGGGCAAGTAGAAAAATTTCTTGCATCCAGTTCTGCCCCCTGCCCTGAAAAGCTGGTTGAAAGTTGAGTGGCTGTTTGCTGTTTCTATGGTTTGAACAATGTAGGCATGAACTGGAGCATGAGAAAAAAGAAGCAGAAGGAAGTTCCTTACACCAGCACCTTAGACACTGTAATGCTTTGCAGGGCATGAGAAAAGTGGACATTTAGCAAGCATCTATAGCCCATCAAAGATTCTGCCCAGCCCACTGCTATTTAAATGATGACTCTCTAAGCTTCCACTCCTAAATTTTATTGGTTTTTACATATAATATATATAAAATGTTTTTTCCTACAGAATTTCATAGAGAAGAATTCTTTATTCTGATGCTGCAATAAAGCACTTTATATATGTATGTGTTGCTGAGGTTATTTGTTTGGGACTGAAGCCTATGTTGCTATTTGTTTTGGTTGAGAGGGCTCACATTACCTTGAATGCTACATGTTTTGGGGTCCCCACCCCCATCTGTACTGTAGAGACCGTGGTGGCTTTGCTTCCTTCCTTTAGTATTTGCATTTGATGGTCTCTGTCTGCAAGAACTGCAGCTAACAGAGACTATCCAGAGCCCACTGCCATGGGGTATGTATAGGAAACCTCCTGAGAAGACTCTCAGTGCTGAGAAACAAATGCTTTTCCTGTGCCTCAGCCATGACCCCAGTTTTTATTCCATGCTTAGCCTGGCCAGAGCTGGGTACTGGCCAACCTTACACCAGCACGCTGCTTTAAGCAGGTGCTGAGCTTGGGAGTGGGTGAAAAATAAAACCCAGCATCATCCTAGCTGGAGAACTAGTTTGACAGACCAGCTCCAGAGCCAACAGCTAATGATAGCAGGGGGATTTGCAGAGCTTTCCAGGGATCACAACTCTTTGTTGCCGTTATTTTGCTGCATAAATAGTGACCACTTCCAAGCTCCTGCTATTTCCAGCTGGTTTCCCTCCTTCTCTCTTGCTCCTTTTGCTTTGTGCTGGCTGCACATCTGTCAAGGGTTATCTACTACTCCAGCATGGGGCTCTATTCCGCAGCTGCCTGGCGCCATTGCTGGCCCCTCCCTGGGGGAAACAGACGGCTCCTCTCAGCAAAGGATGCTCTGAGCTTCCCGCTGCTCTTCTGCAACATCAAAAACATTGTTTTGTGGAGTCCACGCCAGAGGTAGCAGGCTGAACTCTGCTCTGCAGGAAAAGCAGCACAGAGAATATGAATGTTTTCCCTGGAAGGCCAGTCAGTAGTTACTACTGTGTGTGTAACACACCTAACGTGCTTTTATCCTCTGCAACAAGGTCCTCGCTCTGCTGGGTGCTGAAGCTTTCAAATTCCTGGGCTGTGGAAATCCCGCAGCCAGAGGAGGGAGGCAGGAAGAACTGCTGCCTTAATTCTGCAGGTGCTCAAGACCAGGAGGTGTTACCTGAGATCACAGAGTGAGTCTGCGACAGAATCTAAAGCCTCACCTTTGCCCTCAGCTTTGAACACAAGAATTATTTGGCCAGTTGAGTTGTTTTAGTTTGCCAGCCTGGACTGGAGCTCCATGTGGCTCAGGTGACATGCCCAGGTTTTGCTAGTCACGATGGTCAGCGTGTTCTTGCCCCTCCTGACCTTCCCTCTTGGTCCCAGGTGAGGCAGGAGCAACTTGTGAAAGATCTTTTGGCTGTGAGTGATGCCTTGAAGGCCTAAGCCTGTGGTCAGCTGCTGGGTGAGTGGGGAATGGAAGATTTCATAGGAACACGCTTGCAGCAACAGAGATACCATTTGTTGTCTGCTTTTCCTCAGAGATTCTGCTCTGTGCACTTGGAAAGTGCACAGAAAGCCCAGCTGGGCCTGGATAGAGCTGCTTTGGAAGAGACAGAGGATGACAATGCCAGAAGGGTTTGGCCAAAGCCTGTGAGGCAGATCAGGCATGCAAGGCCTGGCCTTAGCCTAGGAAAGAACAAAGTATGGTTGTGATTGTCTGAGGACCTTGAGTTAAAACTAAAGTTCCAGTGAAACAAACAAACAAAAAAATCCAAGCCCTTTCAGGCATTTCAGATCCAGGTCCGTAAAGGGCCCCGTCCTACCACATGGCCACAGCAGCCGTCCAGGCAGGGTGTGCTGGGGGCACAGCATGGCGTGCAGCCATCCACCTCTTCTCTGCATAAGAGTGAAAAAAAACCCCACTCTAGTGCAGTTTTTCAGCAGTAGCCCTGCTGACCAGAGCATGAACACTGAGCAAACAGGAGATTGTGGTGACACCTGGGCTTTGCCTTCACCCTGAGTGCAGAGAATTGTTGGAATTGTTCCTTAAGTGCCCTGGCAGGGCGGAGTTGGGAAATCCACAAAAATGGTGAATGTTGTGTTATGTTAATGAAGTGGTTTGCAGGTGGGGGCAGGAGATTTTCGGGCTGGCAGCAGGGAGATGTGGGATGGGCAGTTGCCAGGAGGGGCTAGTCGCTAGGGCAGAAGGACCAATCAGTGTTTACCTGATGTTTTCGCCTGCTTGTCCTATATAAACAATGAATGGATGCTGAATAAAGGACTTCATCTGAAATCGTATTAATTTATTCGTGAAGTTCATTGGCCCCCACCGCATTAGAGAATCACCCCCAGCAGGTCCCCAGCACCCAAGAGACCATCCTTTGCTTCACTTTTGTCGACACCATGCAGAGTGATGCTGAAATCACACCAGGGGAGCCCCATCTGACATGTCCATGGGATTGGGATTTACTTACTTCATCTCCACAGAGGATGGACCCACACATTTGCAGTCAGAAAAGGAATGTCACACCCTCCTTCCCTGCCACAAAGCGGCCAGCTGCTCCTCAGAAATGCCTGAGAGAAGCCCAGCTGGTGGGGCTTGGCCCCTGCTTTGTTCCAGGTCCTTGCAAGCATGTCAGCTATTCTTCTCTCACTGCACAGGAGCTAAGCAGCGGGATCACAGCCATCATGGACGGGCCAAGGGCTGTAGCAGAGTCCCTCTGGCAGACGGAATCTCCTGCAATGCCAGCCCCTGCCAGCCTTGATCCTGGTTGGGTTTGTCTGTGCTGCTGGAGGTGGCAGGGTGGCCATGAGGTATCTGAAGAACCAGGAGAAAGTCTCCCCCCACACCAGGCATTGTGATGGCTGTGACACCTGTGCACACAGCAGTGCACTACAGAAAATGGATTTAGATGATGTCTTAAGAAACTGCCTAGCCCCACCACAGGAACGTGGGCAAACCAGTCTTCACCAGCAATGGGTCCTATTCCCTGTTGGGCTTCAGGCTTTCCAGTGATGGAGATACCACAGTAACCCTCAGCTTTACTGTTCTGCCAGGGAGAAATCTTTTCCTAGCAGCCAATCTAAACCATTTCTCCTTTTTTTTAAGCCCCCTACATCATATCTGCAGTGGTCACAGGCAGCATATTTTTGCCTTATTTGCTCTTACCACCTCTCCAGTATGTCAGAATTTTACCATTGTGCTCCTTATTCCCTTTCTTCTCCACAATCTATTCTTCCCTAGACTAAATAAATGCAATTCTTTCAGGCTTTCCTTAGAAGTTACATACCCCTGCTCAGTCTCTTTGCCCACCAAAGAGACTTGGATGGGCAAATTACTTGGGCTCCCTCCAAGGAATCCACATTTTTCTTGCAGCATGTCTCGTATTGTAGAGATTCTCTTACTAAAGCCACAGTACCTTATCTAGGGCTTTCTTCATACTACGTAGAAAGGTTTCTTCACAAGACCTACAAACAGCAGTCAGCTCAGGCAGCTTTTGTTCTATTCCATTAAATTTCTGTTCATTTGAAAATTGACCATAACCTGCCCAGCTTAAAGGCCTTTTACAGATGTGCTGCCAAGCATATTGCTTCCCCACGTTTCACACGTTACTACCCCAGTGTAAAACTTCACAGTTCAGTGATGTCAAATGTACTTGGTTTTTTCTTGTGGATCACTTTTCCACTTGGTCAAGACCATTTTCAATCCTTGTCTTCTAAGGGTGTTAGAGCACTGGTAAATTATGTTGAACTTTTAAGTTATCATCATCTGATTTATCATCTTCTATACTAAAACTTACTGGATTCATTACAGCTTTATGAAGCCTTCCCTTTTTACAGAACAAAAATATCCTATAAAGCATTGCCTAAATTAGTCTTAATAAAGCACAGATATTCTGCTAAAGAAAGGCATAGTTTGAAATGGTATGTGTTGTGCTTGACGTAGCCATGATACAGGAGTGCTGGCCATTTTTTTTTTAGCTGATTAGCTGGATACAGTTTACTGACTGCATTTTTCAGTATTCTTTAATGAACTGATGTTACAGACTGCTCTGTTCCCTTTGTCCTCATTTCTCTCTCACTTTCTCCTTCCCTCTCTCCCTCTCCCCACCCTCATTCCTCACCGAATTCTAAAAGATTGCTCCACTTTCCCAAGCAAGTCTTCTCGGGTGAACTGCATCAGGCCCTGTCATGCAGGAAACATCCAACTACTTTCATTCTGGCCTAGGAAAAAAAAAAACCATCTAAGATCTTCCTCTGAAGCAGGGTTGGGGTGGCGTTTCAAAGTCTTTTTAATAGTTACTTAGGCTAAGGACTTTCAATTTCTTTGATTTGTGGCTTTATTTTCCACTAGAATTTTCACATACGTAAATGATGAAAACACAGGAGAAAGGGCCAGGTGGATTGTACCATAGGTCCACCTAAACCAGGATCCAGTCTCTGACAGTGGTCAACAGCAGTTGACTAGGAAGATAGAGTAAAAAGAAGGACAAGCACACATTACTAGTTCCCTGAAGTACTGTCCTTGTTGCTAGCAGCTGGTGGTGAAAAGGCTTCTTGAGCCAGATGTGATGGTCATTCTGTTTAACAGTCTTTGGTTGTTTCATTCCTCCATGAATCTTTTCCACCCCTGTTCTGCATCCATGTAAACTTCTAGTGGCACCATACCACCAGCTGCAAGAAATTCCAGAATTCACTAAATGTGTCCAGAGCCCTTTTTGTCGGTGCCCCAGTCTGTTTTTCTGATGGTTGCTCTTTACTGATCTTCTCCATATGCCTTGTAAGTGTGTAGCCAGTTAGCATCCACCTCTGACCTCTCATCACTGTGAAAAACTCAGTTTATTTTTGTCTGCCATTTTAACCCTTGTTTTCTTTAAATCACAAAACTTTCCCTCATATCCTATGTCATTTGGGATTCCTGAAGGGCCTTTGACCAGGAGACAGGACTTTAGTTTTCTTCCTCATCTTATGTAGCCCTCCCCACCCCAAACAGCTGAAGGACTGCAAACCATGCCCGGCCCTCCTGACACTCCTAAGTAAAGCAAAGGTCTGGGTTTTCTCAGCAGCATCTGTGTACCTGTACCAGGTGTCGGCTGTAGCTGAAGGCCTGGGTCTCTTTGCTGAAAGCAGGCAAGATACAGAGCATGGACCTTCACCAGCACACAGCTATTTAAGGCACAAGATCGCCTTTCCCAAGTAAACGGCTGAAGTGGTGTAAAGCACTACCACCGCTGTGCCTTTTTAGAATCAGCATATTGTGACATACTCTGTGCCTCAGGCTAAGCACTAGCTCACTGCTTGGCCTTCATCAGTGGCTTAGTCCAATAGACTCAGTTGTGAACAGCAGCCAGGGCAAGGCTACGTGGCTAGACAGCCTGTTCTGCTGCTGTGGGGATGGTGTTTTCCAGCCCAAGGGGCACAAAGCCAGCTGGGGCAACACCAGCATAACTCAGGGCAGTCAGTTTTGCTTGCAGAAGAGCCCTCAAATGGCCCTCGAATGAAGTCTGTGAGTCTGCGAGCCCATGACCACGGGTTGCTGGCTGACACCAAAGCGCGTCCTATTAAGAGTAGCAGCAGGATGCCCAAAGTAAATTCTCTTTGCAATGAAATGAAGGCAATTAAAATTCCACTTCAGCTGCCTTCCTGTGCACTTCCTAACCTTCCAGTGGCAGGTGATTAGTGGGGCCTGCCTTCTGCTGCTCTTACTCAGCTGTGCCAGCCGAGCCCCATGGCAGTCCAGTGCTGCTGCCGTGGCGTGGCCAGCTGCCAGCACGGCTGCCAAAGCACAGCCGGGGCACCATGATTCAGCTGTTAAGTTTCTCTCAAGTTAACCTAGAAAGAGTGCATTTGTTTCAGTTTTCAAATAATTATGCTGTTCTTTACCAAAGCTCTTGCCTTGCCTGTGAACACACTTGGCTATTTCAGGTTTCCCACATTTCTGTCCAGGATTTCCCAAACAGAAAAACAAACATGCACAATGCACAATGAGATAACATGCTTATGTCCTGCTACACTCCTGCAGCCAACCAAGTACAGGAGTTCATCTGTGCGTAAGAATCCTGGCAAAATACCTGCAGCCACTTTCCTAGCCAGGGGATGCTTTAAGACAGCCCTGCAGGACGCAGGGAAGCCCTGTTCTAGCTAGAGGTGCCTGGTCTCCATACGGCATCCTTCACAGTCACAGGTCAGCAGAGGGCTAAGTACACAACGTAGAACTTACTGTCATATCACACTCTTGATGTCCATACACACATACACACTTTACCATGAATAATCACCTTGGAATAGTGAGTAGAAAAGGCTAGACATGCTCATCGTAGTTTAAAAGGCAATTCAAACAATTACATTTGGGCTTTTTTTGAAACAGGTACTGAGGTTTTTTTCTGTCTCTTCTACTGCCTACAACATGCTATTCATTCATGTCTGTCTTTAAAACTCTCCCATACAGAAATTCGTACCCAATAACATTTCTAAATTCTAGCTTACCAAGGTGTTCTGCAGAAAACAAAGTACACAACAGAAACACCTCAAAGGGAAAACCGAGTACTTCCATCATCCTCGAGGTTAAGCAGATTGATGTTTCTGACCAAAACTACATTTCCCCCTACCCTACAAACAAGTTTATTGCTTTAGAAGACATCTCTTGGAACTATTAGCAGGACAGAACAAGCAAGTGGTTTTCCTTCCCTCACCAGTTGAAGCAACAACTTAAGTGGGGTCAGACAGAAGTACTGCACCTTGTTTATTTTACAGGAATAACCCCACCTGCATTGAGAGTCCAGCTTGCTTTGGTGTGAAGCTCCTGGAGGTGGCTGACCCTGGACCCAACAACCTGCTGGAAACATTTTGTAGGTGGAAGTTTCCCTAGCAGTGGTTTGCTGATTACCTTGGACTAGCACTTGTAAAGCAGGCTAGTGTGTAAGATAGGAATGTATTGAAGAAGGGGATGTGCAAGGGAGGAGAGGAATAGCTTGAATGGGATTCTTAGATCCCTTCCACAATGGGAAGAGTTTGAAACATTTACTAGCAGCAGATGATAAGCAGAGAGAAAATGAGCAGCTGCTCAAACTAAAAACTGCATCAAACTCGCACTCTCTGCTCCCCATGAGCAGAGTAGGAGTAAATCACATTGGGATCAGCACTCCCCATTGATGGGTGCTTTGCCAGCTAGATCCCTCCCTCAGCCTATCAATTGACCCTTTGAATTCAAGCTGGCATGAGGACACAAGTTCCATGACTTTTTTTTAAGTTAGGTTTATTTAGCAATAGAAGTTATGTACATGTAAGAGAATCCCTGCAGCACGAGACATGCACAAAGCAGCAAGGGACTGAAAGTGGTGCTGCTCGGCGGCCCTCCTCATCACCTGTCATCCCACTTTACTCAGCAGCAGGGCCAAGATTAGAAAGGGACAGGTGAGAAATTTATCAGTCCATGTGACAGAGCCTTCAGGCAGAGCCTTCCCACCAACCAGTATTAAAACAAGCGGGCGCCATAGCCAAATGTCTGTTTAATGCTCTCGAAGTAGTAATGCTGCCAGCCTTGCTTTGTTCTTTCCTCCTCACTGGCAGGAATACCCTTGCCTTCCAAGCACACTTCAGTCTCACCACCTTTGTCAGTGAAGTTCAAGGCAATTGTTGCGAAGTGCCCTGGAGGAACCAAAGCAAATCTGTCAGTAGTGTGTATTATAGTACTTGCTGCCCAAGAAGCTGCTCTGCTCCTTTTCTCACACCGCACCACTTTAAAGACTCCTCAGGATTCTTCCCAGAAGATCTATTTATGACAGCTGCAGGCCTTTCTCAGAAAAAGAGAGGCAAGGGCTCCCTCCTCATGGGGTTCGAAGCAGTTGCAGCCATAGCTGAGCAAGCTGCTACTTCATAGTTTCTAATCCCTCTCGGCTGCTGCGATGGCTGATGATTCTGATCATGTGGGGTTTGAAGCTGGGATAAGGCAGGTGCAGCTCTTAGAACACCGTATGCTCCCCAGTCACAAGCCAGAGGGCACTGTGCAAACTGGGGCTGGAATTCTTCTGACACAGGCAAGGGACATAATACCATAGTCCATTTTTAGACTACTTACCAGCTGGCCAAGATTTAAATCTCCATTTCATAACAAGTTGCTTCTCAGGGACCTTGAAAAGAGAGAAAAATGCTAAGTAGTAACTTTTTGCAAATTCTGCAGTCTAATATGCTGAGACAGTGTCCCTGTGCAAAAGACTTTAGTAGCAGGAGGGCTAAGAGCAAAAACGTCAGTTACCATCTTTAACACCCCTCCAACCCCTAATAAATAAGTAAAATCACACACACACACAGGGCAAGTGCATGACTGGAAGCCAGATTTTCTCCCCAGACTCATCTCCCATACATTAATCCATACTGTAAGAAATGCTTCAACAGCCACAGTGATTATAGATAATTATTGGGCACCAAGTAGAACACCACAATTAGCTAATTAAAGGATTAATACAGAACTGATATTTCTAAAATGAAAACGCTGCCCTCGAGCAAGATATACCTGCACTAGTTAGTACTTACTAGATCAACAAACTCTCCTGTGACGCTGCCATCCAGCAACTGAAACTTGCCTCCTTTGTCAGCCTCCACGGCAGCTTGCGCGTGGGTGAAAGCTTGGACCATCTGGAAAAAATTCAGGAGACCTGTATTACTGGACATTATCTGCTCACAAACTTGTTGCCTAATGGCTCCCACCCAGCTACAAAAGTTCTGGAAGAGGAGGCAAGTAAGTAGTCCTCATCAAGGAAAAACAAAAAACATGCCCTTGCCAGAAAAACATGGTTATAGCACTACATCAGCATTCTGCAGGCCAAGGGAGAACCTTTAGTTGTGATATTCTATGCAGTGTTCTGTAACCTATACTCTGACTTTCTCTGTTAATTCCTTAATAAAACCTAGTTCTAAGAAAAAGTCATTATTTTCTTTTTTAAAAAAAGGAGAAACAAAAGGCTAATGACTTGTTTAGATAATTATACAATGCTGCTCCCTCTTCTTAAACTGTATAATAGTGGGCAGGAGAGCCAAATGTACACTTAGATACCACCTAACCTTAAACGGAGAAAACAAAACGAACCCAAGAAGCGCACAACTGTGTGCTGAGATCTGACCACATGCAGCGAGGGATACACCTACAGCCAGGTGCTGACAAAAGTCAGAAACTGGCTTCTGGCTGGTATTAATCCTTTCTTGTCAACTGTATGGAAGGATGCACATGAGCTTGAAGTGACTGTTCTGCAGCCCAGTTTTCTTAACCCACTTCTTGTGGATTGTGAGAGTCTTACAGAATGTCTTAAAAAGCTTCTTGGGAACAACCTCCTGTGTGCAAAGAACAATTCTCAGAACAAGCCTGGCAGTACCTCCTGAGTAATGAACACCCGGTAAAGCTCCTCAGGAGATGTTAAGAAGGTGTCCTTCAAGCTGATCTTGCATGTAGGGATCTTGACTCCTATGGGTTTGGACTGCGATGGGGCAGTGCTGCTGCTAGCAGCCATCTAGCAAAACAAGCAGAACAAACACACACATACTTTTTTCACAGAAAAACTTCACAGGTGTTCACATACCAAAGAGAAAAAGCAAAGACCTTTGGTAAAGATGTAATTCAGTACAATAGGTGGACGAGGTGCTGAGGGGCATGGTTTAGTGTTTGATAAGAATGGTTGGACTCGATGATCTGGTGGGTCTCTTCCAACCTGGTGATTCTGTGTTCTATGAATGTAAAAAGTAGGTTTATCACCCTGCTCCAATTAAGAAGTATCAAGTACTGCAAATCAAAAGTGTCAGGCTTACACCACAGAGTGACAATTCCTGGAAAGAACAAATGTTTTCTATATAAATCCTTTAAGCAGCACAGGTTGCCCTTGTGAGCCCTGGAATCTAATACCATGTACTCTTCTTCACAGATCCAAAGCATGTTTGCAGTTTTACATACCTTGCGGTCTTCTCCTTTAGGAGCCACCCGCGGTGTTGTTTCCATGTGTTCACCATTCACTGTGGGCAAAATCATGCCCTGGGTGAATTCTGAAACGACAGGAATGCATATGTGAAACCAATAAAACCTTTTAACTGTTCTTCAAAACACACAATCAAAAAGGGCTTCCTGGGCTCTCCCTGCTCTTGCTGGCACCCACGACTTGAAACCAGTTTTAAAAAAAAGTAAACAGACTTCTTTTTACAATTTCTTTTTCTCACCCTTGCTGTGCTCCACTGAAGGCCAGAACCTTCCTCCTCTTCCTAGTCAAGACATATTGATCGCTACCTTCTATCTGTTGCTCTCATATTAATGTTAGCCTTACACTTAAATTGTTTTGTTTTTTCTCTCTAATATAAACAGCAATCGAATCTCAAATACTTTTGACAAATCAAGCTTTTCCACTTCTTTTCAGACTGGTTCTCCATCTCTTGTATCATGGTAGCACAGAAGGAAGTCACCACCAACTCCATCTTTGATTTATCCTTTTTGACACCAGAGACCAGGACTATATGCAGGAATACAGGGGAGGTCCCACCAGTGCCCTGTCCAGCAGCACGTGCCTCAGCAACTCTGACAGAAGCCTCAGCCTCTTTTGGCATCATGTTTGATTTTTCTCCAGCACTATCACTTCTGACTTTACCAATTACAAAACAGTTTCCTTACCTGTTCAAACTCACAAAATTCCATTATGTAGCAAGATTTTATTATATGTGTATAATTCATACTTCACAATACTTTCCACAGTTTCAACACAGGATGGGGGATGATGTGATTGAGAGCAAGAGAAGGGCTTGGGGTGCTGATTGATTAGCTCTACGTAAGCTAATAACGTACGCTCACAGCCCAGAAAGCCTAGGCTGCATCAAAAGAAATGTGGCCAGCAGGTCGAGGGGAGGTGATTCTCCCCCTCTACTCTGCTCTCATGATATCCTAGCCGGAGTATTGTGTCCAGTTCTGGAATCCTCAACATAAGGATATAGAAATGTTGGAATAGGTCCAAAGGAGAGCCACAAAGATGATCAGAGGGCTGGAGCACCTCTGCTATGAGAACAGGTTGAGACTTAAGAGTTGTTCAGCCTGGAGAATAGAAAGCCTTATAGCGGCCTTCCAGTATCTGAAGGGGGCTACAGGAAAGCTGGGGAGGGACTTTTTACAAGACCATGTAGTAACAGGACAAGAGGGAATGGCTTTAAATTGTAAGGGAGAATATTTAGATTAGACATTAGGAAGAAACTATTCACAATCAGGGTAGTGAGGCACCAGCCCAGGCTGCCCAGGGAAATTGTGGACGTCCCTTCCCTGGAAGTGTTCAAGGCCAGGTTGGACGGGGGCAGCAACCTGCATGCAGAAGTTTGATCCTGGAAAAACAGAAAACAGTGCTAGCAAAACCTGAGTTTCCAGCACGTGTAGTGTAATACAGAAAAATGGATAGAAAAAGTCACTCTAGCATTTCCAGCCCACACTAGAGAGCAAAGCTGAAGTCAATCAAAGCAAACTGTTTTAAATCTGATTCCAGCAGTTGGAGTTACCTCCTAAAAAAAGTAATCTTGATGCAGATGCCAAGACAGCTCATTCAATGACACCAACAAAACCTACAGAGCAATTTCCAGCTGTTGGTTATTCTCAAATTCAAGTAAAACCACCTGCCTTTACTACCATAGCAAAAGAGAAAAAACAACAAACCAGAGAGAAATACCACTTTCCAAGGGAGCAAGTAAAGGGAAGGCCAGATTGTATCACATGCAGTGACTGATACTCTGTGTCAATGGGGCAGCAAACACATATTACTTCCTTTATTTTCTCTACAGCTGAGCTTTGGAGCATGAAGGACACTTTTAAAACATACATCAAAAAAATTGGTTTATTACTGGACTGTCACTCTAAACAATCTTCCTGGGCTGTGCTACAAAAGTGCTTCTTGCCAGATGCTCACTATTTCCAGAGACAGAAAAATTGCTCTGATACCTTCCTGTTAAAATGGGTTAAGGACGTACCTGTTTTAAGAGTGCTGATGTAAGTTTTCATTGCATCTCTAATTTTTTTTGTACCCTCCTGCTTCATTAGCATCTTTAAGTTAGTGTCAGGCTCGTCTTTAGCAAGGCTAACAAGGATCTAAACAAGAAAGACAGGGGCTGATTAACAAGGCCATGCTTACAGTCTTTATATTACTCAATTCAGCATTTTGGCTAAACTTTCACAAGCAGCAGTGCAGTTCAGTCTACCTCTCTCCACCTACACTAACATACACATGTATGTAAATACACACGTGCTTCCAGAAGACAGAAATTAACTCAATAAAGATACCACGTGATGAGGAGGGTCTCTTCATCAGAGAGCATAGTGGCAGGATGAGGGGTGATGGTTTTAAAGAGGAAGATGGTAGGTTTAGATTAGACATAAGGAACAAATTCTGCGCTGTGAGGATGATGAGACACAAATAAATTGCTCAGAGAAATCTTGGACACCACATCCTTAGAGGCATTAAAGGCCAAGCTGGATGAGGCTTTGAGCAACCTGATGCAGTGGAAGGTGTCCTTGCCCATGGCAGGGGGGATTGGAACCAGTGATCCTTAAGGTCCCTTCCGAGCCAAACCATTCTATGAATCTATTAACTTAAGCAATCTCTAACACTAAAAATGCAGATGTTCTGGAAACAGATTCCTATCAGAACAGCCATACAGCCAACATTATAAGCCTTTAGCTATGCTTACCTCGACTTCATCAATGTCATTTTCATCTGAGAGATTAGGAATCTCCACATAACCTTTGTACTTTACTCCCGTCTTTGAGGTGCCTGCAATTACAATTATGTCATTCGGATCAACAATTCTTACCCTGGTTGTTGGAAAAACAAACCTGTATTACACCATAACACAATACTCTCCTTTGCTGTTATTTCCCAAATAAGAAAAGTACCCTTAATCTTATATTTGAACCTGGCCTTGAAACAGGAAACAAGAACACCACTCACCAGTCCATGCCAATTTGATAGCCCACTCATAGAAGAAGATAAGCTTCCCTTTGCGGTTGTTGATGGAGGCCTCTCCATCCAGCTTGCTCACTTCTGTCACCTCACATGCCCCTTCCTCCCCCTCCACCCTGACAGGCAGGAGGAGAGTTTTCAGCCGTTCTGTGGACCAGTTGGAGGCATCTCGCTCCGTCCTGCGAGAAAACCAGGAGGCGTGAGAATCCGGGACAGGAAACACAGTTCATGCTGGAAGGATCCATCCTTCTCCCCATCCTTCCCTGCTTCGATACACACAGGCAGACACAGACACACACAGCCCTTCGTCCCCCAGGGTCCCGGAGACGGGGACACAGCCCGGGCCCCTGGCGGGCAGGCAGAGCCGCGGCCTAGCCGCTCACCAGTGCCAGTTGTTCACGTTGGTGGCGTCCGCACGCTGCTCCACGATCCAGCGCGGGTCTCCCTCCCCCCACTTGGCCATCAGGACCGGGACCGGGACCGCTCCGCGCCAGACGCCCGTGGAAACTGCTAGAACGGCCGCGCCACCTCCCGGCTTCCGGCTGCGGGGAGGTCCTTCCGGCGGCGGTCCTTCCGGCGGCGCACCGAGCCCGGCGGCGCTGCACGGCCCTCTGGGAGTTGTAGTCCGACCCCTGAGGCCGCGCTCTGTCCCGGGCGTGGGGAGGTGGGGTAGCGCACGAGGCGGTGTGAGACTACGCGTCCCGGCGTGCCCCGCGCGGCCGCCCTCGCTTCCGGCTCGCCCCTCCCCTCCCCTGTCGGAGGGAGGCGCGGCGGGGGAGGTGAGCGGGGCCGGGCGGTGCGGCGGGGGCGGCTTTAGCACCAGCACCGGGAGGGGGGCACCTCCAGAGGCAGCCGCTCCCCTGAGGCAGCCGCACGGTGCTGTTGCAGATGAGCAGGGCGCGGGCGGACGAGGAGGAGTACTGGCACAGCTCCAAGTTCCGGGCCTTCACCTTCGACGATGAGGATGACGAGCTCTCGCAGGTGGGGCCCGGGCCCGGCCCGGCGTCTGACACGCACCTCCCCGCACCCAGACGCCTCCCGCACCTCCCCGCGCAGTCCCCGCTGCTCTCTCAGCCCTGCGCTTCGATGAGGGTCCGTGCTTTGGGGGAGGGAGCTCGCATCCTGCCCTGTGTGGAGGCCACCGAAGGCTCCCGCCTCGCCCCCACAGTAGCCGGCGTGAAATCTGATTAGAACCATGGTTCTTCACCCGTGCACTGAACTGCATCTCCCGCTAGTTGAGCTGTTGGAGCCTTTGGGAGGGTGGTGAGGAAGGGCTGCTGTGGCTGTTGAACGCTTGAAGGTGTAAAATACCTCCTCCATAGGAGGCAGTGGCAGCTGAAGAAGCTGTATTTACAACTCTTAAGTGGGATTGGTTGAAGGTAAGAGGGAACAAAGCACGTCCTGCAATGCTGGTTGTCTTTATACAAGCTCTTTTCTTTTGTCCATAGCTAAAGGAATCCAAACGAGCAGTAAATAGTCTTCGGGATATTGTTGATGATGATGATGATGACGACCTTGAGAGGGTCAGCTGGAGTGGAGAACCTGTGGGAAGTAAGTGCAGAAGTACCGTGAATTATTCTTGAGGCAGAGGGAGTTTAAAGTTACGGCTTAAATCGTGTCATTTAATTGAGGCCAGGAGTACTGCTTACTATCTAATCCTGCATACCTAATCTAATTCCAGTCTCCTCAGCTCATGTTGATTTACCTGTGTGGATCCACTGAAAAGAGAGTGAGCAGAAGCCCAAATTATATAAAGAAGAGGAGTGTAGGCAAGTGGAGGGAATTCACTGTGTTTTTCCAAATATGTAGCCCAACATAGAACACATAGTTTGGAGGTTATGTCTTGATGCTCATCATGCTCAGCTGCTCTGCAACATTCTGAGTGATCACTTCCTTCACACTGCTGCCTGAAATGGCACCATTTAAAGGTTGCTGTGCTTTGTATCCCTGGACTTTAAGGAGATATTCCAACGTTTAGTGTGTGTTTATAGAGTGACTCTTATGCTTGAAGTTTGAAAGGGAAATGTAAACATTAAGTGAATGTGTTTCTAGTGATGACAGGAGCAAGCTCATGACCTGTACATGGTGCTGTCTGCTGTGCTTTAGAGTTAATGACCCACAGAATATGTGGTGCTTGCTAGCCAGTGCCAAAGAGTGAAAATTTACATTTGTATCACCCAGAGGACCCTTTAAAGAGTCTGTTGTTCTTGTCTTGTGCTCTAGCTCCTGCCTCTGGTTCAAGCTGTTTCTTTTGCCACCCAAAGTCTCTACCTATTTGTTGGGTTTTTTTGCTCTATCACCCTTTTCTAAAACGTCTGTTGTGCAGCTGCATGAAAAGAAGGGAAAACTTTTGTCTCAATCAGGCAGGAGGGAGACACATGCATTATTGCTAGCAGTGTATGCACAGAGATAGGTTTCCTCCCCGTGCAGACAAAACACTTGTCTGAGTTTTCTGGTGTTCAGGAAGGTATGTACTTATGCTTCTGTAATTTGAGGTAAGCTAGAGGTTCCCTGTTTTGTTCTGTAGCTTTAAAGCAAAGATTTTTGCTTTGCCCCATGCAACAACATGTAAGTGTTGGGTGGTCTGTGCTTTTTTTTTTTTTTTTGTATAAGCCATAAGCAGTTGTACAACATTGTTGAAATCAACCATTTCTGGAGGACAATGTGCAACTCTTTAACAAGCAGAATCACACAAGGTTGGGATTCTGTGCACTGAATCTAGTTAGTGCTAAGGGTCAAAGATACCAGGTTGTGTTAGTGCAGAGCTGAAAACAAGCACTTGGTTACTTTTCTGCCATACCATAAGGTCATTTTTTACAGATTGGTGTTCTCTTTCTCTGTTATAAATTATCTCTGCACATAGGTATCTCCTGGTCAATCAAAGAGACAGCCTGCAGCAGCGCTAGCTCGCTGGATGGCCGAGACTCCAGTGTACAGAAGGGCTCTTCCTCCTATGCTGCTTTTCCCAAACAAGTTTCGTCCTACTCCCTGAGCAGCTTTTTCAAAGGTGAGGTTCATTGTATGCAGCTGGGACAAGTGGGTTTCCCTTCAAGAGTGTCAAGGGGTAGTGGTGTTATCTGACGTGAATCATTTTCTCTTAAGTCAAAACAGGGAAGCTCTGATCTCTTCTCATTGTGGGAGTGCATCTCTCACTGGTCTGAAGTTGGAGAGACTCTTGTGCAGAAAATCTCATAGTCCTGTGGTATGGGAGGAGGGGGTTGGAAATGATGGCTTCTTAAAAGCCAGGTTCTGCAGAACAGCAAGGCGTAGAGCACAGCACTGTACAGCAATCTAGGCTACAAAGGGACTGACCTGATGTGTGACCCTTATTTGATCATCAGTACGGTAGAGAAGACAAGTTGATTATTCTTTCTTTGGAGCTCAGCTGGCTGCTGTTGGTGTTATAGTTGGTTCAACAAACACAGGGTAGCAGCAGTGGTAGCATAGCTAGTTATGGATGGGGGGAACAGCATGTCAAGCTGTGGAGAGACTCAGCTTGCGAGTTGTCTCACACCCAGACAAATTTGTCTGTCTTGCTCTGGAGTGTTTTTTTACTCTCAACTTTGATAATGCAGTGATAATGAAAGGCATCCAAATTGCAGTGCCAGCGAACAAAGTTGTCTGTGTTGCCATGGCCTAAGCACTGCTGCATGCTTGAGCCTTTACTCTGCAGGTAGGTGAATGATTTCAGGCTCTGTAATGTCTGCTGTCCTCAACAACAAGAGGATAGATAGGCCAGGATGTGGTATGGTCTGTGGTGCCGCAGATGGCTTCAGAGCCTTAGGCTGCAAGCAGGTGAACCCCAGCTATGCCAGTGTAGTGTGAATCACTGTACAGAGTGACTTGTGTTGCAGCGGCATAGCTGCAGTGCCCTGGCTTGCAATTCAGGTTTATGTTCTGCATAACAGCAGTGTTGCTGATGAAAACACAAGTGTCTCATTAGTGTTTGTTTTGATTTCAGGACGAAACAAACTTCCAAGTTTCCAGTCCCTTTCAGATGGTAAGTTTTGACTCTTTGCCTTGTTTTAGGAAGGCTGCAGGTTTATGTAAAACAAAGTATTTCCAAAAAAAGTGAAGTGCCATTTTCCTTATGCTGCAGAAAGGGAAATCGAATCATGGGTTGTCTGAAAGTCATTCAGCAAAGAAGTGAAAGAGTTAGCATGATGGTTTGGGGCAGTCTGCTTGCGTTCAACTAGCAACTGTTGGATTTAGAGCAACTTCATATTGCCATTTGGTGCTTGAGTTTGGGTCTTCTACCAGGAAGACCAAGAAAAGGGTGGGTTTGGAAGTGGGTGTGAATCAAGATTTTGATATGCTTTACCTTTCCCTCTCAGCCCTCTCTGACACGGGAGTTAAAAACTATGCCCCAGAGCTGCGCAGACCAAAAGCTGAGTACAAGGTGAGCAGCCTGTGTTTGTGGTGTGTTGAGATCTGGAGAACTTCCTACACTATTGGTTTCATGGGAAGCGATTAATTGCTGTTCCAGACACCAGGGGGCAGTGTGGGGAATAGGACAGGGAGCTGCACAAGGTGGCCTCACAGTAATTCAGGTGGACTTTGCTTTTGCTAAAAGTAGGTTGCTTTACTGAGGGTCTTAGTTATTCCTTCTCCTAATGAATGGCCCAGAAGTCTTTGTGAAAAGGATTTCTAAGTAGTGCTTTGCCTGTAAGCAGCTTTCATGCTGAGTCAGATGAATTTGCATCACATGTGCTTTTTAAATCTGAAGGCATCTATTTTATGAATCAATGGGACAGCACAGAGGGAGTTGCACAGAAATGGAGTTCCACTTAGCAGGAATGTTTTTCTCCCATATAGGCCATGTTAGTGTTGCAGAATCTAGTGGATTTGGGAACTGGCTGGATTCCTCCTACTAGGTGTGAGGTTGTGGTTCCATGTCCCCAGGACCAGCCGGTAACAGAGCTGAGCACATATTCCCAACACATACAGACATGTTCAATACTAACACAGCTGCCTGCAGGGATTAACACTTACAGAAACCAGTGCCTTTACCAACAGATGCATAAATACACAACACTCAAACCTGATCCTGAGCCACCTTACTGCCTGAATGGGATTGAATTCCAATAGTGGAACACACATGCACACTCAACTGGTCTCCAGTAGCTGGTCTTAGACACCCAGTTTATTTTGTAGCTGAATCCCAGACCCCAGTCTCCTCCAGATGCAGGCACCTGGATCCTTGAGATCCTAAGGTTCATGGTCCTGTTGCAGTTCCTGCTGTTCACACTGCTTATTCTACTAACTGGCTGTGTTCTGGTTTGAGTTAAAGTTGTATTCTATTAACTTTTCAGTTAAAGCTTTTCTAAATGACTGCATTTTCTGAAAATTAAGATCATGTTACATTCTGATCTGTGCCTGCAGAGGCAGTGGATCAGGAAGAAGGGTTGTACAGTCTCTTAAAAGCAAGCTGGTTGAGCTTGGAATTCACTAGCATTCATACAACATGTACACTTGGAATAGAGAGCCCACTCACACTGAAGGTGGTTAAATATAGAATTTCGTGTGAATATAGGACGGACTGCAGTAATCCATTGCGGGACTCAGTCAGACAGGCACACTAACTAGCCACTTGTTCAAACTTGGCAGGTGTGGCCCCTTTTCCCTCTATTTTCCCGTGCTTGTTCCTGCCCGATTAACTTTGATCCCTCCCTTTCCCTGCTTGTCTTTCCCATAAACTTCCATAACAAGCCTCACGCATTTACACAACCCTATTTGAAGGACACAGAAGAGGAAATTAGTGGTAGCTTTGAAACAGTGTCATGACAGTAACAGAGCTGCCTCTGGTCAGAGGTGCTGGAGAGAACTCTGGTGCTCAGGACATTTGACGCTCAGCTATACATTGACTTGAGAGACTTGTACACTCAGAGTCAGCCCTTTTTCACTTTAGATTTTGTTTTTCAATAAATCTTCAATTAATTTAAAATTCAGTGTCCTCAGAGCTGGTTCTGGTTACCCCCTTTTTCTGGCTCTTTTGAGACAGAAGTCTGAATTACAACTGCTGATTCAAGTATTTCACAAAGATTTAGATGTTTTCTTGGAGTCTGAGATGAGGAGCAGCTCATAACATCGCCACTTTTTATCCAGTGCTCCCAGATCATAGTGTCTGCAGATGAAGAGCTTTGGTCATTGCAGCAGCAGTAGCATATTACCTAAAGATGGTCTTGCTACAGCTTCAATGCTGACACACCACAGAAGCTACAGCTTTGATTCACATTGCACTGGTCCTGTGTGACTCTCCAGGAACTTGCCTGAGGCTGTTGTCCTTGTGTGTTTTCCCTGCTTCTGCAGAAGGCTCTGTCTGAATTGTAACTAGAAACTAATTCCTTCTCCCTCGGTTTTGGGTTTGTCAGTTTTGCGTATAGTTTGTTTGACTTTCTGAAAGCAACATTGGAGGTTTAATTTGCAAGGACAGCCTGTTGAAATGCACTTCTTATAAAGGCAATGGTGGCAGACCTGACTGAGGCAACAGAAAGACTCTGTTAATATCTGAGCCTCTAGCATCCCTCCTCAGCAGCATGCAGAGTCTGAGGGCTCAGCATCTGCACATGAGCACTGTAGGGACACATCCTGCTAACACTGCACCAGAGCAGCTGTCTGATGTCTGAGAAGCTACATATAGGCCATCACTCTGATCCAGGAAAAGTGGAAGACGGCTTGGGGACTGCTGGTGTGATCTGGCCTCTTGAGGCTCAAGAGCTCTATTTCCCTTGTTGCAGGATTACAGCAGTGATTGGAGCCCCAGAGACACAGTCAGGCGAATGCAGAGGGGCAAGGTAAGGACTTCTTGCTCCCACCTGTTTGCAGGAGATGGAGGGTGGGTAGTCCTAAGCTGCTTTATGCTGCCTTATGCTCCTGGCTGTTCTCCCCTGAGCAAGAAGGGGGATCCCTGTTACTTGCAGCATCTAGCAGAGCTGGTGCTCTACCTGTCTGCTGCTTTGCCAGGTGGCAGTGCTGGGGTCACACTAGCTTGGGAGCAGAAGGAAACCTTCAGAGTTTTGTTGCATTGTTTACTTGTGTTGTCCCCTCAGCTGGGGTCTGACAGGAGGTATCTGTACCTTTCTACCCTTTCTGCTGCCTTGGACTTGGTTTATTGAAAAAAATCTGAGGTTGTGGGGCTTTACTTCCTTTCTGAGCTAGTGACAAGTGGAGGGAGGAAAGAAGTAATCTTGGTTACGCTGGAGCTGGACTCTTAGTCTTGGCTACCTTGGTCTGCAGTGAGCGCACAGGGAGCTTGTGGTTTTACTCTGCATGTGTCTTCTCAAAGGCTGAGATGAACTAGAGGCTGAGAGAGGCCACAATTATGGGGTAAGAAGAAAGAAGGAAGTGTCTTACAACTCCACTTTTCTGGTCTCCTATATGGAAAGAGCCCTGAAGAGTTTCTTCCTCCTGCCAAGGCTGGTGGTTTGTGGTGTGCTGAGAAGTTTTGCCTTGTTAGAAGAGTGTGTTTCCTGGACGTGCAATGCCTGCTGTCCTAGCCTGGGCTATGAAGAAGGTTAGCTCTGCAACCCTTGTGGACAGATTCTCAGGCATCATGCAGAACGTGATTTCAGCTAAATGAGAAGTTTTCTGCTGTTTGGGAAGGCATTTATTCATATTGCTGAAGGGATCATGGGGGAAGAGTAGGTAGTACCTTGGGGCCTAGTTCAGCCTGGGAATTGTCTGATGTCCCAAATACCTACTTTATACCCCTTCTGTCTCCAGGTGTGCTCTTTAGAGAGATTCCGCTCCCTTCAGGACAAGCTGGTGCTCTTGGATGAAGCTGTGGTCGGGCACGATGGGAATGTCATTACAGCCGTGAGTCCTGCTGGGGCCAAATAGGGCTGGGACCTCCTGGGTGACCCCACAGAGGGTGCTTGTGTGAATGCAGTCCGTTAGCCACGTATTCTTGAAAGATGGGGGGTTGTTCTTAAACCCAAGAAGTGACTGTGAAGTGTTAAAGCTTAGACTGGAAAGTTCCATATTCCTGCTGGCTTTCCTGCTACTCTGCAGAATTCATGTCAGGTTAATAACAAAGAACCTGATCTTTCAGCCTTACAGATCTTCGCAGCAGCTTCTTGAAGGCCAAGGTTTAATTTACTCCTTGCAGCACAGAAGATTTGAGAAGCCCCTCCAGTTTATCTGGTTTCTAAGCAGGTGGTGGATGGGGCTGTATTAGAGCTTCCCTCATCCAGGTCTTTTAAGCCCTTGTATCTCTCATGGAAAGGTTTTCATTTGTAAATGTTGGTCTTGCTTACCTAAGCTCCAGAACAGGAGCTTAGGCAGGCATCCAGGCAGCTGTGGCCCTGGCTCACTGCTTCTCCTGTGACGAGTGAGCAGAATTCAGGCAAAGCTCCAAAAGCTGTGTCTTCAGAAACCCTTTGCAAAATCTTCCCCAGGCCTTGACCAATTTGTTGTCTGTCTGTCTTAATTCTGATGAAGACTGATCTGTTCAGCTGAGAGCTGCCTCTCTGCTCACAGGTTCTGATATTCCTGAAACGGACGCTAAGGAGAGGTAAGTGTGACTGGGGCCAGGGTTTCTATAGTGTGTTTCGATTAAGGGAGAGAGGCTAGTTCTTTCATTAGGTGCAGGTTGCAAAGAGAGCATCCATGGTATTGCTACCTTACTGAGCATGAAATATTTTTACAGCAAGTCTAACATGGGAGGGGGGAGATAGTAGTGTCTACAAAGGTCCCAGAGCGGAGTTTTAAGGGATGGTAGCCAGTAGTGATGATGGGGTGAACGAAAAAGAATCTGTAGGGTCGCACACTGCTGTGAATTCAGCTAGCAGCCTGCTGAATGGACTCTTCCCCTGTTCTCTACCCTCCAAGACTGTTTTGAGATGAGATAAGGTTGTTGAATCCTGCCAATGGCTTGCAAATCCATACACCATGCTTTAGGCCCCTTTAGCTTGGTAGTGCTGGCTTACTTTACCCACCTGTACATATCCCTGTCTCCTGTAGAGATCTTGTTTCGGGAGTTGGAGGTGCGGCAGGTGGCCTTGTGTCATCTGATCCATTTCCTCAAAGAGACGGGTGAGCAGAAGTTTCTTCTGGATCTGCTCAGGTGAGGCTTTTGTCCAGCCTTGTGGTGGGGCTGAGCACTCTGCTAGGAACCTGCCTCCAAGCTAATGCTTGCTTATTGCCTTTTGCAGGTTCCTAGACAGAACTGAGGAAGTTGCTGTGAGTATTCCCAGGAACAGAAGCTCCCTTTCTTCAGTGAAGAGGGGGCATAGTGGGTAGGGGAAGGCTGGCTGCAGGGTGTCTGGTAGTCGGACGAGAGCTTTGCATCCCCATTTTGCCCTCTGGAGTCCTGCACTTCACAAGTCCCTGAGAAGACTGTGCTGCTTTTCCCTCTTTCTCCAGCTGTCCCAGTACCGAGAGCATTTGAACATCCAGGATGTAGAAAAAAGGCGGGAATTTCTGAAAGGCTGCATTGGGTAAGAAACAATGCAAGAGAGTGGAAGGGATGTGGGTGCTTCACAGAAGGTAACAGTAAAGAAAATTAGACCTCTGTTCCAGTGCCACAGCTTATGTAGTGTGAGCGCTGCTGTAGGTTTTGCCTTAGTTGGGAGGTGGGTGTTCTAGACACAACATAGATCAGAGAAGAAGAATTTGTGGTGATCATGAGTCCAGCAGCTTTTGTTGCTTGTTTGGGTGCAAAGATGTTTCAGGGACCTTCTGATCGTTGACACTTCAGGTTGTGAAGAATGAAAGCTTGGGGGCCTGAGCATTTGAGGGAACTGGTAGCATCAGCTTTAGGTTGTTCTATAAGAGTTGCCTCATTATTTTTCCTTCTCTGGACCCTATCTAGGGTAGAGCCAGTTGGAGAAGGCAGCGGGGCAGGAACTTGAGCACCTACTTGCAACTCAGGCTGGGGAGAATGGGAGGTGTTCCCCACGTCTCTGCAGGCAGCATGTTTGGTAGAGAAGAGCACCGTTCAGTGTACTGTGTTAAGAGCTGCTGACACTTGTTTCCTTCCTCCCCATCTGACCAGGCTGCCATTTTCAGCTGAGGATATCTCCCACATCCAAGACCACTATACCCTGCTGGAGCGACAGATCATCATTGAGGTATAAAATCTGTGCTGGTTAGGAGATGACTGGGACTAGCTGCCAGATCTCTGTCTGTCCCTAACTTATACCGCTTTGGTTCTAACCTGCCTCCCCTGGCTAATGTAGTTTAACTGCTGTCCAAGTTGCTGTGCTAAGCACGTGTGAAGTAGCAGACCTAACACTTTGTGGCACGTTGAGGCTGTGCTTGTGCATTGCTATCACAACACTCACCTCAGATCTCTACCCTGCACCTGGGTCAGGTAGTTGCTCTGGCTTGTGTTCACCCTCTCTGTCTTCCTTTTTATGCAGGCCAATGATCGGCACTTGGAGTCGTCTGGGCAGTCGGAGTTATTTCGGAAATATCCTCGGAAGGCTTCAATTCTCAACATGCCACTCGTGACCACCCTCTTCTATTCTTGTTTCTACCACTACACAGAGGCTGAGGTGAGGATGATGTGGAAGAAAAGGGTTATGTTACAGGCTTACCCTTTACCCTGTAGCCTTCAATATGTGGGATGGTTAAGCTGGGGCATGTTAATGAAAGAAGGGGAAGGAGGCCCTATTTCATCCCTCAGAGAAACCTAGAAGAACTCAGCTCCCTTTATTCATCTGAGACTGGTTAGGCATTTTCTTTTTTACTCTAAAATGGGACATTCAACCTGAGACAGCCTGTCAGTGAGTTGCCTCCTAGAAACCACTGTCTCTTACTTCTGGCTCCAAGGAGCCAGAATTGACCCTTAATCTCATGACACTGAGGTGTATCGTACTGGTGTTGGAAGTGCTGGAGGTGCACTACTTGAGGACATAGGGAAGACTAACCTAGAAGGCTAAGCGGGTGGGGTAGTTCTGCTTTTCTGCCAGCTGTTTCCTCCTGACACCGACATGGCAAAAAGCAGTGAAAACTTGGGGAAACACCCTGTGTGAGGCAAACGTCTTACAACAGGAGCCTCAACCGCTCCTGTGGCCTGCCCTGCTGAGTTGGCACCAACTTGTCTTTTCTCTATAGGGAACATTCAGCAGCCCAAGCAACCTGAAGAAAACATTTAAGGTACGTGAAAAGGGGGATGGGTAGAAGGAGTTTGGGAGGCACTGAGATAGAGAGGGGGGGGCATGGCATCCTCTTTGAGCAGGGCTGTTTTGGAGGCTCAGAAAGGCAGGTGGGACCATATGGAAGTTTTCACTGCATATACCTTGGTTGCAGTGGCACTTGCAAATCCCCACCTCCTGCTTTTTGCAGTTCTGGTCCTGACCTCAGGCAGCATCTCACTTCTGTGCCTGACTGTTGGTGTGGGTCCTAACAGGGCTGACAGCAGATGCCATTCCAACCTACGCAGGCTTTCTGAGCTGTACTAGTGCTCTCACTACAGCTTTCTGCCTTGCAGATTCCTGATAAACAGTATGTGCTGACTGCCCTTGCTGCCCGTGCCAAGCTACGAGCCTGGGACGATGTGGATGCCCTCTTCACCACCAAGGTGAGCTGTAGAAAGCCTTGTCAGGGACTTAATTACAAATACCGATATCTGGCTTGTTCTGGAGCTACCAGACAGACTGGTTTTATATCAGCAGGGCCCAGCACCTTTGCTTGCAGGGTGTTGTAGTCTGATGTTCATCTCCTTGCCTAAGACCTCTGCTGGCCCTGGCTTGACTGCAGCAGCAAAATCAGGGAAGGGTGCTGCCCTCATGCTCCATTACTGAAGGGTTCACAGCCAGCCTGCACGCAGCATTGCACAAATGGTTTGGCCACTGGTGCACATGGTGCATGGTGGCACACCTTGCTGGCACTGGGGAAAAGCATTTTCCTGTGGCTGGAGGGATTGTCCTTTAGGGTTAGCAGAGGGTTTGCTGTCATTTCAGAACTGGCTGGGCTACACCAAGAAGAAGGCACCTATTGGCTTCCACCGGGTAGTGGAGATCTTGCAGAGGAACAGTGCTCCTGTGCAGGTGAGCAAAGAACAGCTACATATGTCCTCCTGCCCTGTGTTGGGATTTGGGTTGTGAATGTTTCCCCAAGTGAGCTACTTCCTAGCTAGGAGTGGGAGATGAACTTCCTGAGCTCCTGGCTGTACCTGCAGAAGAGAGAGCAGAGATGTTTTTCCTTCCCTTACAGGTGCTGCAGGAGTATGTGCGCCTGGTAGAGGATGTGGAGACGCGGTTGAACCTCGCCACCAAATACAAGTGCCATGATGTTGTCATTGAGGTAGGTCCCTGCTGTGTGTGTGAAGAGATAAGACAAAAACCTGCTTTTTCTCCTTAGCTTTCCTGTGCTCTGCCATGTGCCTGATTTTTTTTTTTTTTAATCCCTGTGGCCTTGGAGCAGTGTTATGGTTCCCAGTGGAAGTTAAATGAGCCAGGAGAGTAACTCCTAGCATTTGTGCTGTGGAGTTGTATTGTGGTGGTAACTTGAGGAGAGACTGAATAGTAGCCCTGCTCATCTACAGGTCACCATGTAATATCATAGAATTGCTGGGTTGGAAAAGACTTCGGAGATTGAGTCCAACCATACCTGTCCACTATTAAAGCATATGCCTAAGCACCTCATCTGCTCGTCTTTTAAACACCCCCAGGAATGGTGACTCAGCCACCTCCCAGGGTGGCCTGTGCCAGTGCCTGATAACCTTTTTAGTGAAGAAATTTTTCCTAATCTCTAATCTGAACTTTTCCTGGGGCAACTTGAAGCCATTGCCTCTCATCTTATGACCTGTCACCTGTCGCTTGGGAGAAGAGACCAAGAAATGTCCTCTTCACTCATCTGGCTGCTGGTTTTGCTGTTTATCTAGACATACAGGGATCTGAAGGATCGCATCCAGCTGACAGCATATAAATGCAAGGTGGAGCGAGGCTCTGCAGATGAAGAGAAGATAAACAGCATTCTCAACAACATGGTAACACCTACTTTTTCTTCCAGAGACTCTCATGAGAAATGGCTGTGGATTGGGTGTAAGGACATGGCTGTCCTACATATTTTTTTATCCCTCCTGGGAAGTTAATCTTAAGTTTGGGTGTGCATTCAGCATAGGAGTGAAGGGTGAAAATTACAGTGATAACACCCTTTGGCCATAACTGCCCTTGTCAGGGATTTGGATTCACTGACTTGGCCCCTGAGGGGTCCCTGTTCAGATGTGAGACGTGAGGGATGTTAGTCATGTCTTATTTTCTGTTTTAGCAAATCCGATGGAAGAACTGAGCACCTGTGAAGCAGCCTGCTTGGGCCTTGCCTTGCCAGTGAAAGTGGAAACTGTAAAACCCAGTCCAGTGCCAACAGAGCAACTCTGTTACTACTCATTGCATCATCAGCACTCCTCGGTGGCAGTGGGTGACTGTGGCTTGTGGGACAGTGGCATTCAGGTTCCTGGTTGAAGGCAGCTGTTCCAATGTAGCCAGCAAAACCATGGTACTGATCCACCAAGACTGATTCTTTTTGGAATCTGATTCTCTTTGACTTGGCTGTAAACCAGGCACTGCTTTTATTTACAGAGGGAAGTTGATGGGTACAGCAAGGTTGTGTTTGCTTGGGGTGGTGCCTGGGCTTAGTCTTGCAAGAGGAACAGATCAGTCACACTCATGGTCAGCCAGACAGCACTGACCAGTCCCTGTAATGCTCAAGCTGGCTTTGGGCATCACTAGTTTTACATGTGGCAGGAGTAAAACCTACAGGACTGTGTTCTCCCTGCATCAAAGAGTGTATTGGGGGAAAGGACCAGCTGCACCTTAAAGCTCTTTTTTTTTCTGTTGTTATCTGGCTCACCCTAGGAAAAGAGGTGTTGTATGAACTCCTGCAGAGAGCCAGGACAGCAGCCTCCACCAGTATCCTTGTACTGGCACTCTGCAATTCTTGGAAGATCCTTTTATCACGGAAGAATAGGCACCTAGTGTGGAGCTGGTTATAGAGTCCTTCTAGGTTGGATAGAAAGCAAGGAGGGGACCTCTCTCAGTTGGCACAAACCTGCTGGCCCCAGCAGCAGTTTTCTCTGACAGTGTTATGCCAGGAAGGATTGAATTGCACTTTCTCAAAAACACAACTCCTCAGGCAACTGCTGGCTTCATCCTTCCAGAACTCACTGGAATTCCTTAAATAAAGCTGTCTCTTTGTCCTTTGGCTGCTTATTTCCTTCCTACCCTGAGCACTTTGTCACCCTGTATGCTAATCCTGAACAATTTGTCACACCTCCCACAAAGTGAGTATGCAGGGTGTTTTCTCATGTCCTGAAAAGCACAGTGTGTGTGTAAATGAAATCATACTTGCAGCACCATATTTCACACATTCAATGCCATCAGCATAGATTAATTAATTTTAATGGCGGAGAGTTTGCTGTCACAGGGATGGTGATGCAAAGGTGAAGGTTATATGTAGTGAGGGACCAGTGTGACAGCGCATTTGGATTCTAGCCTCCCTGCTGCGCTGTACCCTCTGATTTTTTTTTATTATAGTGTTCAGATTGGAAGGGACCTCTATCTCCTTGTCCCACCTTTCAGATTGTGCCCACTGCTTCTTGTCACAGGGCATCACTGAAGAGTATAATCCCTTTTCTTCATTCCCTCTCATCAGATGTTTAACGTGTATTAAAATTTCCCCCCACGAGCCTTCTGTGGCTGGAACAGTCCTAGCTTCCAGCCCCTTAATCATCTCAGTGGCTCTTCACTGGACTCTTTCCAGCATGTCTCTTTTGTACTGAGGAGCCCAGGACTGGACATGGTGCTCTGGATTTAGAGAGGAAATATCACCTTCCTTAACCTGCTGGCAGCATTCCTCCTAAAGCAGCCCAGAATGCTTCTGGGTAGCGCGAGGTTTCTGCCAGGCTCTCCCTAGTGCTTGCCCCAGCAGTGCCCTGGCTGGGAGTCCCCAGGGGTCTGAGCATGCTGGGGCTGGTTCCTGCTGCACTGTTGAGGGGTCAAGAATCATGGCAGAACCTGAGAAGGTGGAAACCGGACCTCATTCAGGCCACACTTGTTCCTCGCACCAATATGGTGCCACGGGCACCAGTGGGTTGTGTGTGGTGAACAATGCAAGACAGCACTCAAACTACTTGTGATGGGGTATGGAGTCATTTTTGTCCCTGATGAGCCTGGCTGAAGGGTGTTTCAGCACAGTTGATGCACCTCATTCAGCTTTTGTCATGGCTGAGTTGGGTGATCTACAGAGAGCCTTAAAGGATGGCTAGTTTTCACCTCTCCGTCTCCAGCGTGGGTTTGTGATACACTGAAGTGTGCTCCGATTTCCATCGGGGAACTCAAGTAGTTCAGATAGCTCAGCAGTGCCCTGCTCTGGCCAAAATCACTGGACATTTGTGCTCAGGGAAAAGGGCAGGAGATTCACAGCATGGGAAAGAAGATCCAGAGGGAGAGGTGCAGCCCTGATGGAGGGGAAGTTTCATCCTTGGAGATGTGTTCTTTGGAGAAGCTCAAGATACAGCTAGGCATGGTCCTGAGCAACCTGACTTGTCTTTGGAGATAGACCTTCACTGAATGAGACTGGACTTGAGGGTCACCAGCAGTCCCTTCCAGCCTCAGCATGGGTCAATGACTTTCATGTAAGATAATAAGATAGAGTAAAGATGTAAAGACTGAATAAAACATTCTCACATCCTTCAGAGGCATAAGATGAAAGAAGATAAATGGCTCCAGAAAAAAGAATCATAGAATCACCAGGTTGGAAAATACCCACTGGATCATTGAGTCCAACCATTCATATCAAGATTTGTAACCGAAATCTTGTTCAGATTCCCAGGTTATAGAAAATATTCTGTAAAGTTCTCTCACAGGTGCACTTTTTGCAACATTCAGTGAGACATCAGTTGTCTTCTGAAAAGATTTAGTTTAAATCCTTAAGTCAGCAGCAAGCTTGACAATAGTAAAGAATTAATGTAAAGCAGCAGAAAATTGTTGCTGTCTAGGCAGTACAGACTCTGTGAGCTAATTCCTCTTTCAGTTGCTTATGCAATTGTGGGTTTCATTTTTATTTAAGAGGGAGTTCTTGCTAGAAAACATTCACTGTGTCTGTAACAATGATATTGCAATAAGTGCAAATGAGTGAAGTTTTCTAAAACCCTAAAAAATGTTCTACCATATTTTTTATCTGCAATATTTTTCCCAAAATAGCTCTGCTTTTACTGCCTTTCCCTGAGGAAAAAAA
>WAAB01017245.1:79385-93207 GCA_013389865.1 Piaya cayana | reverse complement strand
TCTGTGATAGAGCTCGGACCCGCCTGGGAATCGAGCGATTAGGTAATGAAAACCGAGAGAGAGGGAGAGTGGCAGCACCTGGCTCAGGTGTGTGTGAGGAGGGAAGGCTCAGCCCTTAGCGGGCAGGCCCGGCCTCAGCCTCTGCCTGGCAGCTGCCGCAGACCGAGATTTCCCAAAGCCAGCAGCGCTCGGGGGACTTTTTTCTTTCCCCGGACGCACGTCTGGCCCTGACAAGCAGACGCGACTGGGTTCGGAATAAAATTCTGCCTCTGTCTGTCGGGCTCGGGCGGTTCCTTTGCCCGCGCTGGGAGCGAGGGGACCCCGGGCAGCCCCCCAACCCCCGCCTCCCCCCGGCAGCCTCGTCGCGGGGCTCAGCGGGGAAGGGCCGGAGCCCTCCCTGCGGCAGGGGGTGTCCCCGGGGGGCTGAGGGAGGGCTCACCCCGTGCTCCTCGCCCCCCGGCTTCGCTTCTTCCAGCCCAGCTCCCCGCGGGCCGGCTGGGGACCCCGCGGGAGGGCCGGCTTGGGGGGCTCCTCCCGGGGCGGGAGAAGGCAGAGGAGAAGCAACAGCCTCCAGCTTTTTCCCTTCCTCTAATCTCGCTTCACTCCCCCTCGCGCTCCCTCTCCCTCCCTCCCCTCCCTCTCTCTCCCCTTTCCCCTCCCTCTCCTCTTTCTAATTCCTGCCGCTAGCTCGGAGCCTCATTCAGCGGCCGCTGCCGGTGGAGTCTAATAGGCTGAAGATGCTGCCGTCTCCGCTCGCTGCCGACTTGTGAATGGGACTTGCCTCCTCTCCCCCCTCCTCCGCAGCCGGCCGAGGGGAGCAGCCAGCCCCGCTGGACCCGCAGGTGAGCGGGGAGAAGCGGCAGGAGAAGCGGGAGGAGAAGCGGAGTTGCCTGGGGCGAGCGGGGAGCGCTGCTGCCGGGAGAGGGGAGAGGAAAGGAGAGGAAAAGAGAGGAAAAAAAGAGGAAAAGAGAAGAGAGGAAAACAGAGGAAAAGAAAAGAGAGGAGAGGAAAGGAAAAGAGAGGAGTAGGGCAGCCGGGGCGACGCTCACCCCCGAGCGGGAGGCAGCGGCATCTCGGCTCCGCGGGAGCAGGGGGAGCGCTGGTTCTTCTCTCCAGCTCTTGTCGGGGACTTGGGGGGGGAGGGAGGGCGTTTGTCCCTTGGAAAATGTTCCTGCCGAGGAGCAGCTCTGAACTGGGGCTCTTGGACTCGCGCGGTAGCTGCCGGGCGTGAGATGGATGTGCAAGAACCGGGGAGTGCGTGAAATGAAGGCTGCTCTGTCCGGAGTGAAGAAAAGGGGAAGACTTTGATCTAGATCTCTTTTTGGTTCTTATTTATTTAGCTTTCATAATGCTGTTCACGAGGTACCAAAATGGTAACCGGTCCAAAGGCTCTCGGGCGTTAGGCGCATAAGCGCATCCCTAAGAGAAGTAAAATAGATCAGGCTGCAGGTCCCTATAAATACCCTTAACTTTTAGAATAAAAGTGCTTCCTGTGCAGCCCTTCGGGAGCACATATAGCAGTCTGACATCATGCTAGAAATGCCTTTACCTCCTAGAGAAGTTCCCCTTTATTGTCTACTCCTTTAAATATTCATTTGATGGGGAGCGAAGCGGTATGTGCTAGAGGAGATCTTCTTTGTACCTTTGCTACAAAGGGCAGTGTGGCTGGGTGACACTGTATTCACCTACGGAGATATCTGTGACAAAGGAACCTCTTTAGCAAACGAGGTCACTAATTCAGAAATTGGCCCTTTCTAAGGGGAATGCTCGTTTCTTTTCTCATGTTCCAGTGGCTAAGTGGGAAAGACTTTCTTCCTGTTGATTTGTGAGGGTGACACGAGAAGAATCCCACAGGCTCTGCACCCCTCTATTAAGACATTAAATATTTTTCATTATTTAATAGGGGAACTGTTGAATGAGGAAAGCACTAGCAGATGCAGAAGCAGGGAAGCACGCGCTCAGACATTACTGAATATCCCTCTCTTCTGCCTCCTTGCTCTTATGCTTCCTTCTGTCTTTCCAAAGTCTGTGTGATTCTCCAGGTAAATACTTTGTTCTCTCCCCCCCTTTTTTTTCCTATGCTGGCTAACGTATAACAATAAATAAATTTGCTTTCGGTGTAGAAGTTCTGCAATAATTACTCTGGCATCTGCCTCAGTCAGGTCTGTCCACTGAGATTTGGAAAACAAATCAATGATTGTACTTGATCCTTTGACTGATTTTATATGGAGAGATATGTAGGAGTATGTGGAAGTGGAATTGCAGATGTTTGCTTATGAACAGCGTTTTCACAGCAGTGGCACAATTCATGTTGCTGGGGAGATGGGCAGTAAGAAGAGTAGGGAGACTGAGAGCAGAAGGTCTGCTCTGAGCTTCATACCTTAACACAAAACATTTTTCTAGCATATTTCTTAGTCTGTCGCACTCTAGAAAACAGAAGTTTCTGGCTGTACTTGTAAAGCAGTTCACCTCCCTCTTGCAGGAAGACAGTAAAATAAAGTTACAGAACTAAGCAAATGATTTGGGAATGTCAGTTAAAGATTTGGGAATTCTTTAGGAATATTACCTAAAAGACACCTTTTCTCCTGCAGGCTCTTGTTCTCAGGCCCTGGAATAGGATTTTTTTCCCCCACTTCAGCCTCTCACTGGAGCATCAAAGAATGAGCATGGAGAGAAAATGCTATTTATAGGCTTCTCTACATCAGCTTTAACTTTGCTAAATTTCTAAGTGTTGCCTGTCCAAAAGAAAATCAGTAAGAATTGGATTACTTCATTAACAGAAACGCTGCTACAGTAGGGTATGTCAAGAGCTCAGCCATTGTGATTTATCATCATCACTTTGAGAAGGAAATATGTATGAAAACGGTTGATGGAGAGGCAGGACAGACAAATTAATTTTTCTTTTGCGTAACAATATGGGAAACTTCAAAGATTAGAATGACTTCTGTGATATAGCTGATAAAGTGCTTTAAAATATACCATGTGATTTCAGCTTCAATTAATCTGCTATTTTGACAACATTTGACATATTTTATTTAATTTAGTGTAAGAAACATATGTGAAGTTCAGAGTTCCAGTAGACTGAGGCTGACATTTTTGCTGCCTGCAAATACTGTAACTAAAGAAAACATAACTTGGAAAGCAAATGTTTTATTACTGAATTTTCCACAATATTCTTAGAAGTTATCTCCAGCTCAAATGCCATAGACATTTAAAGTAATTTTGAACTTAAAACTAGTTTCTCCTCTTTTTGGTGAACCTCCTACACTAGTTTTGAATCCATTTTGTGAGCTGGATGTTTAGCGAAATATCTTCAGTGTGTGGGAAACAGAGGGCTCATCTGGAATCAATTAATTTGAAACAGTGTAGCAACAGACTTTCTAGCTCGTTGGGGTTTTTTTTTGTGTGTGTGAGTTTTTCTACCAGCATTTTAAGCTAAAAATCTTTGTATAATTTTCTATCTTTTACCCATTTTCTTAAAAACAAATGGCACTTCAATTTCTGTTGTCCCTTTGTTGGGACCAACCTAGAGCTTAGGGAAATAAATAGAAAAGTGGCCATTGATTTAAGTTCAGTTTGGATCAAGGACTTTTGTCCATGTGAACTAAGATGACTTACTCTATACTTAAGTATTGTCATTTTATGTCATATATATACATATAGCTTTAGCTCTTATTAACTAAGGAACATTATAGTCATAAAAACTCTTTTATGGTGCTTTAGGAGAAAACATGTAGTCCTGCATTTGAGTTTTGATGCTGAAGACGAGGATGCTCTTAGATTAGGAAATTATGGATTCACTTAAGCACAAGCCTGCATGTGCAGAATCCTTCAGCCCATTCATTTCTTTTCCTGTGCAAGTAAGGGCTTTAAAGTCATTTAAATATTCCCGAAGGGTAGCAGAATCGCATGCGATGCTCTTGGGGGAGGAGTATTACTCAAGGAGATGGGATTTGTGGAAGCCGTTCTCACCGGCTTGAGAGCTTTGAACCTTGGCTCAACAGGTCTGGGGAGCAGCTCGCTGGTTCAAGGTGGGGGGTGTCTCGTTGGTCCAAGGAAGGGGGTCTTGTTGGTCCAAGAAGGGGGGTCGTGTTGATCTAAGGGGGAAGGTCTCGCTCGTCCAAGGATGGGGAAGGTCTCGTTGATCCAAGGAGGGGGCTCTCTTTGGTCCAGGGAGGAAGGTCTCGTTGGTTCAAGGAGGGGGGTCTCGCTGGTCCAAGGGTAAGGAAGGACTCGCTGGTCCAAGGAGGCGGGAAGGTCTCGCTGCTCCAAGAAGGGGGATTCTCTCTTGTTCAAGGAGAGGGGTCTCGCTGATCCAAGGATGGGGAAGGTCTCGCTGGTCCAAGGGGGGGGTCTCGCTGATCGGGGGGGGTGTCTCGCTGGGCAGGGCTGTGCTCGGGCACTAGAGGGCAGTGATGCTCCGCGCTGCATCCCCGCCGCCCGCTCCTCAGGGCGCCCTGAAAGCCGTTTTGTTACCGCCGGCATCGCTCTCGGGGGAGGCGGGATCCAATCTGGCTGCGGCTCGGGCTGATGCCCAGCCAGTTTGTCAGGATTAACATCTTCCTAGGCAGAGGGTCGCCTTGCCTCAGGCGTCGCCTTTGCTGCCTCGGCGCTCGCTCCAAAGTTCTGGAATCGCGTCGCTTCCGATTGTCTGAGCGGCTGGCTGGAAAATAAGCAGTTCAGTCCTCTCAGTCGCAGCGGTTTTTAAGGGGGTTGTTGTCTCTTTCTTCCTTTTTCAAAGTCGTTGTCGGCTCCTGCTATGCCAGAGCTTAAAGACAGAAAAAAATGATGCCGTAATTCAAAACCTGTTTCTTCAAAAAATTGTTTTGCTACGTGAGAAATCTTATAAAGACATCCTTGATAGGAAAAAAAAAATTATAAAAAGGCATATTAGGCCAAACTGATCTAATTTTACCAGTACACATCTAGGTCAGTGGAGCTTCCCACTGAAGAACAGAAAAGTAGGTTGGTCCTAATAGTTTCTGTATCATAGAATCATAGAATAGTTTGGGTTGGAAGGGATCTTAAAGTATCATCCAGTTCCAAGCTCCGTGCCATGGGCAGAGACATCCCACTGGATCAGGTTACCCAAGGTGCATCCAACCTGGCCTTAAAAACTTCCAGGGATGGGGCATGTTCTGTGTATCCAGTAGCACCCTGGGATGCAAAAAGAGGTTGTAAAACTCATGATTGCAAATGTTGACCAGGAAGGACATACGCAACTGTATAAATTTGAAACAGTTGCAGTCTTGGAAGGAGTCCCCTTTCCATCTACCCTGTCCTGATGTTCTTCCTTAGACGTGTACTTTGGGGGATTGCTGAAGGCAGAGTGATGGGCTGCACAGATCTTTGATTTGCCTCATAGACCGATCAAATTCCTTTTTATAAGTAACATGTACTGTAACAGAGTGCAGCAATTTACCATGTTGTATTATATCCAATTTTATAATATTGTATTGTATCCACGGCAGATAGGCAGCCAGAGAAGCTGATGTGTCTATACAGAAATTGTTGTCTACAACTTTGATGCCAAAAATGGGCAACACGGTGCCATAATAGCTGTACCATTTTCTGTCAATCGCCTCCTTTGGGATATTAGTTAAGAATTATCTTAGACTAGCAACTCTTGGTGAGAGACTTCATAACTACTGCACTGGAAAATGAGAACGGCTTTAGCTCAGCGGCACTCTGTGTTGCAAAGAGCAATCTGAGACACTTTAACTGCCCATCCTCTGCACTCCGAGGCAGGGAACATCCCTTAAGCTGCAAGATGCGCTCGAGGTAGGTGGAAAAGTTAGAGCTGCCAGTCATGTTCAAGGCCCTCCAGAGAACATTACGCATGGCTGGGACATTAGCAGTGCCTTGTGAGCCAGCAGGAGTTTGGAGACAAATATCTGGAACAGGCAGCCCTGCTGCTGAGCGGTGCCCTTGGGGAAGGTGACATTATGGTTAATTTTGCCTGACAAAGGCATAAGACCTTCTTCCATCACCGCTTGGGTGGTGCGGTGGCTTTCAGGCATCCCAGTCCCACTGAGCTCTGCTGGCTCCACAAGCCATAATTTAGCTCTTCAATTTTAAAGTGCTGGTTTAAGCAGATTCTAAGGGGTTTTTGTGTGTTTATTCTCCAAAGTTTGGCAATGAGTAAGAGCCCTCTCCCTCCTGAATCAGCAAGAGTTCATCAGAATTCTTAATTGTAATGCAATGGCAGGCAGTGGTGGAGTAGTAGAAATCAATGTAAATGGACTAAAAAAAAGGACCAAGTAACTGAATGTTAAAGAGGAGCCAGGGCTTTCCAGAGTGATTGGTGAAAAATGCAGCAATAGGTTTCCAAATATAATTCATTATTATGATGATGATTTAATAGTTTATCAACAGAGAGACTGAAGGCGCAGTATTAATGAACTAGCAGAAAAAGCAGTTGTGGATCATGAAGTACTATAAAGAAGACAAATTGAACAGAACTTTGATACATGAATGTCATCTGCAGGAAGTATGTATTGGGAGAGGAATTACACTTAAGGTTTCATTTATTTGTGTTGACACCATTCCAGTGAACCCCCAGTGATGCTGCAGAGGCACAGGCCCACACAGGCAAGGGGCTGGAGTGACAAGCAGAAGGAATTGTATTCAATAACCCTTTAAAATGCAATTCACAGAATTCCCACATTTTTGAGCTTCACAGCACCAAGTGCTCAGCTCTCTCAGCTAGTGCAGGTTTTCTTGCCCTGCTGGCAGGCACAAGTACCACCTCACTGCTTGAAACCAGCTTGGCTGGCTGTGCACAGGTTTGCTCCTGGCAACTGGGATGGAGTTTAGGTTTGTGCTTTACCCTCTTGCGGCCACCATTTCTTATAAGCTCCTAATTGCACACAGTCTGGGTAAGCTAAAAACTTCTTTAACTTGACGTCAGTCCCATTGAACAGCTGCTGCTTCTGCACTGCATTCCAGTACTCTTAATTTTATACAGTGTGATCATCAGATATTCCATGTGAAAGCGTTATGTTTAAGGTTAAACTGGTGCCATAGAAGCTCTGGTTTGACATAATTTTTATCCCAGTGAGGCTACTGATATATACTTTTAAATAAAATAAAACTTCAGAAACATATTAATTGGTCTCAGTGGTTAAGTTAAATAGTTAAATACATGCATACATATCATCCTGCCAAGGATAAGCCATTAGTTCAGTATAAACCAGAAATGATATCTCTATTTGAATCAGGAGATCAAACCCTACTTCCATTAATGCTAACTGTTTTATTAATACGTGTGTGTGTTGGCATTAAGTCATAAATTTAAATGGCCTATCCTTTCTTGACTTAAAGTAATTGTCTCAAAGATCTTGGCTGCTGAATGAATAACTGCATTACTCCTTTCATCTTTTATAAATTATTTTTTTTAAATGTAGACATTGTAAGGCAAACAAAAGAAATGGAATTTGTGTAAAGCTGGCTGGCATTTGAAACAAAAATAAATGTGTTTTCCTTACTAGAGCAGAATACCTGTAAATGCACCAGTTCCTTGACAAGGGTTCTCGTACCTTTGTAGAGTTATATAACATCATGTACCTGCCTACATTGTATGTGTGCTTTATGCACATTTATGCATATCTTCATTTATATAGTTAAAATTAATTTTAGTGTGTTACTGGACAAAATGAGTTGAAGCAACAGGTTAAAAATGCAACCTTTAACTTTTTTTAGAAAATTGACATTCAAAATGTTTATACTTTTTTTTTTAAACAATAATTTACTTTTATCCAAGAGGAAAACTGAGTTAAATACGGGACGTTGAACGGCCTTTAAAAATATAAAAAACCCAACAACCTGGTCTTTCTAGCACTAGAAAATTGAAATTTTGGGATTAAATCTTGCCCTTTTCAGAGCAGTGCTTCTAACAGGTGGGCTTGACCACAGATTGATGTAGCTGGGTATTTCTAAGTATTGCTCAGTTCATTTTAGATCACCACTCAAGACGAAAATTTAGTGCATTTCTTCATTAGAGGCTTTCTGGCCAGGGCAGAAATGATTGTCAGCTTTTTCTGAGGAATGGCCAATACTAACACAGCTGAATGCTGCCAGTTTAATTCAAGATGGACAGCATAGTGATTGAAACCTACAGTTTCATATTACATGTATCCATCATTATTTAACCACAGAGATTACCAAACTGATGTAACCGAAGAATCACTCCAACATTTGTCCATTGCACACAGTGAACAGATATTTGTAGAGATAAGCTCTCTGTCCTGTTCTCTTTCAGCATATCTCTGTTGCAATTGAAATTCTGCTGAAGATCTTCAATGTTTCAAGTTAGTGAAAGTAACTGTTCGTTTGCTGTTTCAAACCCAATTCCTCCAGACATAAGAGCTTCCAAAATTCTAAAAAGCAGTTGAATAATGGTTTAACTTGGGGCTCTGACTGAAATAGAAAACTTAGTCCGCCACTGATTGTTGCCTCTTTATTTGTTATCCTTCCAGTTATAGCTGATATAGAGTGCGGCGATTAGTATGCATTTCAATTCTTTTCAGTCTGGTGGCAATTTACATAACATTTCTTTTCCTAAAGCAAGAAGGAAGCATAGCAGGCACTGGCATTTACATACAAGCAATTTACTATTTACATACAAAAGGGCTGATTAGGTAGCAATACAGATGGCTATAGGTCAGGCTTAGGAAGGTCATTATAATTCTTTCTGTCCTTCAAGTTGTGAGTTTTGCAATATATACATATTTCTAAAGTTGAAAAGCCGTGAATATGCAGTCATGTTTCAAGTACTAAATTTAACAATCTTCTTGGTAGTCTCTAGTGTGTGGTTTCCTATGGCACAATTTTTGGCTTACATCCTTCTGATGAAGCTAGTTTAAGAGGAGCCCTCCCTCAATGATTCCCAATCCTGTGCTGCAGTTCACAGTCTACTGATCTCTACAAACAAGGTTGATTTGGAGGCGTAAGAGCTGAGTTATCTGCGTGATCTGGGTTAAAATAAAATGCATACAAGGCTTAAGGTTACTGTCTGTACAACCTTGGAAGGTGTGAGGCTGTGCTCTTAGGCATCATTCTTGGTTTCTCAGGTTACTGCATCAGCACCTTGAGTTTGTTGAGCTTTCTTAGGTTTAGATGATATTTCTTGTGTCTCAATTTATTAGGTTCTGCCCTGCCTCTACAGCACAAAATCTTATTTTCAGTGAACTTTTCCCCTTCTAAGTTTCCCATTTTTCAACACAAGCTTTGGTCTGCCATCCGATAATCTCCATTTTATCTGGTGTAGTGGACTCTTCTAGCCTTCCTTTTTATTTTGATATTTCTTCTTTACTCAACCATTGCCGTTTACCCTCAAATGTGGAATCTTTCTGTGACTGACTGGGTCACACTAACCCAAGCTCGCCGGCATCTTTGTCTATTACTTCTGCCTGAACTAAACAAGGGCTTCCCACTCCTAGGCTGCAGCATAATTATACCTCTTACTGCAGTCCTGTAGTTAGTAATGTCCAGTTACCTTTTGCACACATTACTTAGTTTTTTGATGCACAAGCAGAGATCTTATTTTCTCTATCTTTGGCCAGGTGTATGTCAAACTGCTGGGAACAATTAGATATGATAAAACCTAATTCTCAATGACTTCCTATATGTTCACTTCATAACAAAGAAAACTCCACATTTAAATAACATGACTGTACTGTGACCTGAGAAATACTCGGGCAAGCTCAGGAAAGAGCTTGAAAAAGGAAATGGAACCCAGCCTACTAGACCATTTATGTACTATGTCGTGTGTAACAAGGGCTTGATGAACTCCATTGAAAAAATAAATACAATGATTTACTCCATGCTGCAGTGATGTGCTGTGATTCTGTAGCACCTCAATTAGTAAGTGGCTGCTGACCTTGGCTTTAAAGGACCAACTAAAACACATGATGAAAATCAAACGTCAGATTACAAAAATCTGATTAATTTTGATTGGCATTGCCACCTTATTGTGACTTTCAGTATGTGTTTGTACATTTAGAAGACTAGGAAAATGTCCATCTTATTTAAGTTACACTTAGAATTTTGTTATTGTTATTATCAGACTTCTTTTTAATGGCTTCTGTGAGCAGAGAAGTTTAAACTATTTATCTGACATTACACTTCACTGGTTAAAATTCTGTCTGGTCAACCTGATGTAAACCAGAGAAACTGTATCAGAGTCCATGGGTTTATGTAGTTGACATTGATTTATTGAACAATATCTTTGATATGGACATTTAAAGAACTTCTGGTAATTCCATTAACTCATGTTTATAAACAGAGTTTACATGGAGGTGTGAATTTCAGGTCAGTTTTTAGTCCTACCAGCATTGGGAATGCTATCAAAACACTATCATATGTAAGAAATTTCACTAATATTTGTTTAATTATCCAGTCAAATTGAACAAGAAATTAGTTTGGCTGAAACAATCAAGTCTATAGAGAAAGTGCCAGCTCTGATACTTACCAAGACTTGACAGTTGCTCGTTGTCACGACCTTGGCTTTTTCTATGATGAGCTAGAGGTCAGAAAGTCTGCTAGCTGTAATTACTGCCTTCAAGAGGTTCTGTAGGCCACCTTCTGCAGCAGACTTGAACCAGATTGTCTACATGTACCAGATCACTGATGAACTGCGTGCAAATCTGTATTTTGTTCTCATAGCTGTTAAATCCTGTTTCTGACTATTGCCGCAGAGAGTCTGTGGAGCAACTTAGCCTTTGTGGATTTTCCCTTCAAAAATGAATGACTAGCAAGTTATTCTTTGAAAGTTGTACATACTGTGAGAGCTACCAAAAAAATTGATTTTTAACTTTTATTTTTACAAAAAAAAATTAAGAAAATAAAGGAATGTAAGTGAAATTAATAAACAAAAGGCTTTTCCACTGCTATAAAATCATTTTGCATACTGGAGGAGAGAAGAATATTTTTGCCGAGAGGTATACCCTATCTGGAAGTTAAATCCATTTTTACCAGAAATTAAATAATTCCAAATAAACTGCAGAAAAACTTGTGTTTTAACTGTTTCCATGTGCCTAAAAGTAGACTATATTTAACCCATAAATGCCTAGGGCAGTTTATTACTTTGAGTTAATGAATGCTAATTGCTTCTTGAATTGGAGATCAGCTCATTTCATGCTATTCGATAATGTTAAAAGGAGCGTTCTGAGTCACTCGGATATGATGGTTTCCTGTTTCACATGTTCATTATATATGCAGATCCCATGACATAGTGGTAAACCCGAAAAGCTGTAAACACGCTAGCTTCCTTTCACATTCTTACCCATTGATTAGATGCATTTCCCCTTTGGGCTTTATACAAGTTTTATTTTCCCACAAATTAGAAGCATACCAACTTCTTAATAACACATTAAATGTTTTAAATATGAAGACATTAATTCTGTCTACAGCCACATGCCCCAAAATAATTTGTCTGTTACCTACAGCAAGCCAAGCATATTCATTATGCTTTTTTAAGCCTGTATCCTTATGAATTGAGTTGTCAGCCTGAATGACATGAATCCTTTCCACAGCTGTGCCTTGAAGGACAGATGCCTTTCTGCCATGAATGATACAAGAAAAAGTCCTGTGGCAAAACTGTCTTTCTCACTTCTCAGTAGTCTGATGAGGTCATTTCCATAATCCATGGAACTGTAGCTAAAATTGGGGGTGTATATATGTGTGTATATATGGCTTAGTTTTTGAAGCTGTATAGGGAACTGAGTAAGGCATTAATTATGCCTCCTAATTATGCCCTTTTAGCAACCTCCTCATGTCCCAGAAGGGGCCTAGAATGAATGATGAGGAGCATAATTCCTCATCTAAGGACAGGAATTCTCTCAGTAATATTCAAGACTACAAATCAGCTGAGAGGTCATCATCTTGTATTGACTTCTAGTTTCTGTTCCATTTTGCAGGCGGCATGGCCAGGACATCGACTTGTTAATGGCAAAGATGACTTAATTCAGGTGCTTGCATTTGAGGACAGAGAAGAATAAAAGGCTTTAAAATCTATCTGGTTTCCCTATTTTAAGGGTGTTCTTTCACCTGACTAGATTGTGCCCACTCTCGTTTCTTCTAGAGGAAATAGTTTGAAATCATGGAACATGATGAAAATGTTTGTGTTGAAAGGCAAACTCTCTTGCTTCTCAGAAGTATTTTTATGTGTCTGAGTGACATGCTAGCTAAAGAGGAGCTTCAAAGCATAATAATAAGGCAAGTTAACTAGAGTGAAAAATAATTTCAGCTTGTTTGTGGGGGCAGGGAGGGGTCTTTCAAAAAATATCCCATCAAGTCTATAAGACCTATTGGACTTACTGTACCTGTGAGATCCTATTGGAACAGCATCCCCAAATGATGCTGTGGTGCTTGCCAGGACATTGCATAAGATGGGCTACTAGTGGCAAAAGGGTTAAAAAACATATGGGCTAGTTATCTCTCTGGAGCTTCAAACAGCCACATTCTACATCAAAAAGGCACTGCAGCAACTCCTTGATCAAAGCTCAGGTAATTTAATTATTTGCCTCCATGAATGAAGGGGTCCTTGAACAAGCTCAGGTTGTCTGGTTATTAGAATATAGGAAATTTATTGTTTCACTCCTTCTAACATTCCAACATCAAAGAGAGCTTTTTCCTATATACAAAGCAGTCTGAATTCAAGGAATTTATGCAAAAGCGTGTGTGGAGAGATTCAGTTTCCTAGGATCCTTGTGAGCTGGAAATTATGACGATTCCTGTGGGGTGAGATATTTACCACTGTGATTCTTTGTGTTTGTTTTATATGACTAAACATCTTGCACCAGTTCTTGCAAACCGAAATGCTTAACTCCTACTCCTGTAAGTTCACTTAGTTGACTTTTTTTTTCCTGTTTCTCGATTTTATGTGATTTTTCATGTTCTGTTTTGCAAATCTCTGTTTGCCAAGCTCTAAGTGGCCCTTTGGCTGCATCATGCTTTGAGGTTCTAATTAACACTGTGTGATGTAGACTGTGCACCCGTTTGTGGAGGAGAGAGCTCAGCGCTAATTCCTCCAGTGGCCCCAGTCAAAATTCAGGAGAAATTTAGGGTGGCGATAGAAGCCCATGGGCTGAAGAAACCGTGCTCGGTCCCCAGCCCTCTTTGTGCTTCTCACCACCAGTGGCGGTTACGTTAGTTCAGGATTAATGAAGCAAAAATTGGTTGGCATTTTCAAAACTCTAAACATAGTGGAGATGGGTATGCTGATAGAAGAAGGGATGATTCTCAGCCTGCAGAAATAACTGCCACTTTATTTCCAGGAAAGATTAGTTCCTTTATATCTTTCCCTTTTATTTTTGTGTTTTCTTCTTTTGGTCCACCAGATTTCCTTTCACAGCTGGGGCCCGACCTCTCTTTTTTCCATGTTCATGGACCAAACATAATATACTAACATTTCTTATGGTAAGTGTCAGTCCTGGGGGATGGGTGGGTGTGTTTTGTGTTTATCTGCTATGTCATTTCTGCATAAAAGTTCTCTCATTGCCTGTGTTATCTTGATTTTGTATGTGTTGTGTTCAGGACCTGCAACACTCCTGTGCATCAAACTGCTATTGAAGCCACAGTGAGATGTCTTTGTGCAGTGTACTTCCTTATATCTTAGCAGGAACAGAAATAAATTAGCGGGAGACAAGTCACTAGAGACAGGAAACAAATACAGTCGCTACATGTGGTGACAAACGTTTCTGAGAATAATATAAAAGTTATGTAACTAGAAAAAAAAAAAAAAATAGTTTGCGCATCCAGCCTTTTTATATTTACTTTTAAAAAAAAAAGTAAAACAAATAAAAAATAAAAAGGAACCAAT
>WAAB01017245.1:6094-74489 GCA_013389865.1 Piaya cayana | reverse complement strand
TGTAGAGGGTGAGGGAACATGCTACAGTTCCTAAATTACTCCCTTTCTATACGCAGTGTGTGAGAGCTGTGTGAACCCCAAACTGGTTTTTTGAGCTTTGCAAAATATTCTTGTCAAATTGAAATCTCAGCTAAAGCTGCACCTGGTTTTGGACTCTGACGTTTCCAAGCATCAGCACATCTTGCTGTTGATTCAGCATCAGCTGAAAAAATGCCAGTTGGAAATGTCACCAGAGCTCTTTGTTCCTGTCCAGCTATTGAGCTCCTCGTGACCATCTGGAGGAAGCCTGCCTGCCTTGGTGAGAGTGGATAATCATAGATTCATAGAACAGTTTGGATTGGAAGAGACCTTAAAGACCATCCAGTTCCAACCCCCCTGCCATGGGCAGGGACACCTCCCAATGGATCAGGTTGCTCAAAGCCCCATCCAACCTGGTCTTGAACACCTCCAGGGATGGGGCAGCCACCACTTCTCACAGAAAAACATTTTTTCCTAAGATCTCATCTCAGTCTCCCCTTTTTCTTCTTAAAACTGTTCCCTCTTTTCCTATCCCTGCACTCCCTAATCAAAAGCCCTTCCCCAGCTTTCCTGGAGCCCCTTTCAGTAATCAAAAGCCCAAGAAGAAAAAAGGAAAGGTGGAAGTACCTGAAGAGTTAGGTGCAATGCCAGTTCATACTGTCTGAGGATGTACCCTGGGGAATTGCACCTGGAGGATGATTGAACTAAGTGAAGTTCTGTTTTCATCTAGCACAGATGAATTAAATTACTTATTTCAGTTTTGGAAATTTTACATTATGCAGTAGCTCCTCAGAGTTGGCTTAGTCCTGCTGCTGTGAGCTTTCCAGGAGAATAAGATATGCTGAAGTCTAAACAGAGGTACACTCAATCTGCTTTTGCCACTGGAATAAAATACAATAGCCAAAGCAATATATTTCAACCAGCCTTCCTGGTGCAATGTTCAGCAGAGCACCTGCTGCTGAAGGTGCTATCGTTTATGACCCACTTCATTCAATTTGATATATAGTTTTTCTTGTCCATGGCTTCAGCAGCTGTCATGTAGATCAGACTTTGTCTGAAATCTGTGTCTGTCACACTCTTTATGAATAAGAAAAATGTGTTTTACAACTCAGTATGAGAGATGAAAGAAAAATCAGATAAAGTTAAAATGTTTTACAAGTTAAGCAAGTTGTCTCTTGAAATGGCTGCAGAACTTGGCCAGGCAGTAAAATAAAATACTATGTACATTAATCAAGTGAGACTGCAGATTAAGATATTTATTGTGAATATATTTATTGTGAATACTGTGCTACAAATAAACAGAAGCACTTTTTTTTTTTTCTGCAAATGAAAGTATGGTTTCACTTACAACTCAATGACTTAGCTTTGTTTGGAAAGGCTATAGCTAATCCAATTGGAGAAACGCCTAAGATTACGGTAATTAAAAGACCAACAGCACTTCCTTTGTAATCTCTGGAGGGCTGGGTTCGTATCCAGGCAGGAGAATGAGGAAATGGTTCACCTCTCTCTTTGATATTGCAATTTGGGCAGGACTGAGGCAGGCTCAGATCAGACTCCCTGGGATTGTGTTTCAATTTCAACTCATCTATTTCTGTGACACGGAGTATGATTTTTTATATAGGGATCATCTGGGGCTTTTCTATAACAAATGTGTTCCTCTTCCAGGACCTACACCGATGGTGAAACCTTTTGATTTCTCAGGCTGTCTTCTTATAGTACAGTATATTTATAGGCTTTTGGTCTTGAGTTGCATGTTTTAAGTTTACTATAAGATGCATTGCAACCTGTATCCTGCACACGTAACATTGTGCTTTTGAATGGACACACCTTTCTGAAGTACTTTGTCTTCACCTGCCTGGTGTGGCTGGAGTCAGACACAGAGTGTGCTCCTCTTCTTTTTTTTTTTTTTTTAATTTATTAATAACACCATTGCACAGAGGCAATTTCTTTCCTTATTTGCATGACAATACAGAACCGAAAGCAGAAACTTCTTGTTTTAAGCACTAATATTTAGAGGATGCTTTAAAAAAAGTTAAAAATATTAATGTTAACAGCTTTCGATGGAAATAGATCATCTACAAGTAGACAAAATATTCCACTAATTTGGTGATTCTTTCCTTCCTTGATCCTATTTCAGTTCAGGGGCTATACAGAAATCCAGTATTTAACAGTTTCTGGAAACTTAGTTTTAAATCAGGGAAAGATCAGCGATCTGACATTGCTGGCTGTAGAGGCAAAACGAAATGTCATGTAACTGAAATAAGTGCTACAACTCTTTGTGAGGCAATTTCTGTATTTTTCCCCTGCATGATTAGATTTTATAAATATCCTACTGTGTACAGGTATGTTCCCATCTCCCCATCTCCCCGTGCCGGCTGATGGGCTGTCCTCCACTCCGGGATGACAAGCAGTCAGCAGCAGTTAATGACAGCATTGGAATTTTTGACACCTTTTTTACACTGCACTGACTCCATGCTCAGAGGATAATTATCTCTCAGCTTTGCTTTATGTCACTGAATACAGGACATCCATCAGCGCTCCTTCCAGAGACTTCCAGAGAATGTAATGGTGAAACTGTGATTTCTAAGTGTTTGTGGGGAAAGGGACCCTTGACTCCAGTTTAACGCAGGGCTATAATTGACATCAGTTTCTCAATTTCTCTTTTCTAAAGCTTTATCAGTCAGTTTTGGGCAGGAGGTAGCATTGTGATAGGGGATGATGAGTAACTTGATATATTCTTGGATATCAAAGGAATCTTAGCACATATTTATGTCAAAGAAATCAGTCCTTTTGAGGATGGATTAGTGTGCTTAAATATAGGCAAAGGAAAAAAAGTCATGGAGGTGTTGTACTTAAAATCTCTGTTTTATGTTAAGTTTTATTCCACAGCCAGCTATGTTTATGGGCTCCATTGTGAGAGCTGAAATAAAAGACAGAGTAAGCAGTGCCAGAGCTGGGGAGAACATGGATCTTATTTGCTCCATGGGCACTCTGTCAAATAAAATTTCTTTTTATCCCTCTTGCATTAAAGAAGACAGAGATAAAATGAATTCTTATTCTTGACTTTTCAAACCCATCTGGCTTAGTCTTTCATCTTTTAGGTTCCGGGATCCTTCTTTTAACCTGTGTCTCTATTGCCCATTTTAAAATATACTAATACCACAGATTCTCTTTGCAACATCTTGAATTCCTTGAACTCAATGAGATTTTTCCTCCTGAACTTTAATGAGTCAGGTCTAAGTGTTCAGAGTGCCATGTATAGGGGATTCCCAGATTCAGTTCTGTTTTCCCAGCACACTTGCTACAGGGATCCCTAGCCCCCTCCCTTTTTTTAAGTGGTGTTTGTAGTTATTGCAAGCATAATTATGTATTTGAACACTTTGGGAGTACTAAATGATCTGGAAAACACTAAAACAGGCAGATCATATGCATCTTTTCATCTTCAGAAGCGAATAGTGTTAGAAGTCTTTTGAAGAGGCCACAGATTGCTGCAAGGAAGCTGAGTGAAGAGAGCAATTACTTATACCAGAATATTTACGTGGCACTGAGCCTAACTGGTTGTCAGAAGAGTTTCTCCTGTTGAATGATCAAGATAAAGCTGCTTCAGTTCTTCCACCTCATTCAGCTGTATGAGCTTTAATTACCTAAACCTGGACTGAACGCATTAAATCAGCCTGGTTCTGCTGAACTGTAGTCATTAAATAACTTACCCCAACAGTATCCTGGTGTGAATTGTTGCTTCTAAAGTCTGTTGGAAGAAAATCTATCAGAATAAGGATCTTTGAGCAAGAGAGTACCAAAGCTTTTACCAACCTCTATTTTCGGGGGTTTTTTTATATCTGAAGTAGCTCTTGTAGTATTTCAGATTAAATACTAGTAATTTGTATTACTCTCACAAAGCCTGAGAAAACCAAGGGGCATATGTTTGATTAATTCACATCTATTGAAATCCATAGCCTTGTCCTTATCATTGAAAAATACGTTTTATGAAAATTCATTACAGTATATCATGTCACTATTTATTCCTATATTTCATTTGGTCTTTTCCTTTTTTTTCCCCCAAGGCGTTCAGTACTTCTAGTTGAGTTCTGATTTTATTTTTCCTTAGATTTTAAATGGAGGAGATGTAAATATTTTATTTCTGCAATAAACCGTTCCTTAAGGAGTTGATGAGAGTACCATAGAATGAGACAAAATTCAGAGGCGTCTGGCTGTAATAGTCTCCCAAGTAACTGTGACGGTTTTCAAAAGTAAGAGCATTAAATCGGTACATTCTAATAATTTCTTCCAAGTACTTTCTCCAGATATTATTTTATTGAATATCAATCCACATTTTCCTTTTTCTTGAACTGTTATTATTTTCTACTGCTGCTTTTAGAATAATATTAGCAAGTATCTATTTTACTTATAGGACAAATAGTTGCAATTATTTATGCAGAGAAGAAAGGGCATTTGCTACCTTGAAATTATTATTTCTCAGATGCTAGTATAGTAAAAAATCAAGGTAGAGCAGACTTGCTGTGCCTTTAGATACTTTTTTCCTGGAATGAAGAAAAAAATCTAGAATTTTTAATTCAGAAGAAAATTAATTCCATCCCTTAGTATTCTTAGCAAATGACTCATATAAGAGTTTTCAAAGTCGTTAGTAAATCTTTCTTTTGAGAAGATGGAAGATTGAATTTAAGAGGAATCGCTAGCTCCCACATCACGTCAGTTAGACTCAAGTGAAGCTCATTTCCAAATTTATTTCTTTGTCTGCCTCCTGTGTCTATATGAAATGGAATATACGGATATACTGGAAGTCGTATGGACACATGGAAATGTATATAATTAGTGGGTGAGCCTTCCATTTTTTGTAACATCAATAGCAGCTGTCTCTGTTTAGCATGATGAAAACAGGGAAAATTCACTGGATTAGACTTGTAGAGGTACAGAATGTAGAGTTGATCTTTACCGGTAGGATATCTGAAATGACTTATTTTTTCATATTAGTATTTTTAATTAGTTTTAGGTCAAGACAGTAGCAGAAAATAAAACTTACTTCAAAAGTAAAAGGTGCTGTCTTTTAAAATCTCTCCAAACCTTTTCCTCTAAGTTTAAGTTTTTTTGTGATTCAAAATATAAAAAACCTCAGACATTTCTATTGAAGAAGGTATGTTTCTGGTCTTGTTCTGCAGTAGAAAGTTTTTACTAATATAGTTATACAAGGATATCTGTATCAATTTCTATCCTTATTTCAAGCACAGCATGTGTTGGCTTCTCTCTGTTCATGAATAAAACTCATATAGCAGAAACGACTTGCATTTGCCAGCTGAAATACTTCTATTACCAGGTTTTTGTCTTACACCATTGTCAGCATGGAGAGGCTGAAAGCATAAATCTCTGGCTGCTGTAGGCTGGACCCATATTTTCAGGGTGCCAGAGAAAGTGAGACATTGCTAATTTAGACATTTCAAATGTTTCTGCCATTTTAAAAATACAGACATATATTTCTAAAGTCACAGTTTTAATAAAACATTCATATCATTAATAGAAACAGCTATAGGTGAAAACGGATTTTAGGTTCTCCAAGAACCAACAAAAGAGACTGATAGATTGAATATATGGGTTAATGTCATCTTGAGGGTTCTTAGTAAAAAATATGGGTTGATTTCCTACCACTGTGAGTTCTTTTAATGACTGGTTTTACATTCTTTATCCTAGTCATTCCTCTCTTTGCACCTTCCTGGGTGGCTGTGCCCATCTCTTATAATATGTTTGCACATGGGTTTAGAAATCAAGAGGCTTTAGAGAAATGTGTCCTACTGTCAAACAATGAATAATTTCCAATCTAAGTGATCTAAAATGTCTGAAGAGCTTTCTTACATAAAAGCCTTGTGCAGGAGACTAAAAACCCATGGGTAGCCTGAGTACACCAGAATATGTCCAAGAGTGGCCTTCAGTTCAGAAGCTATAAAAGGAGTTACAGTTAATTCTATACATCAACATTAAATTAGCAAAAGTAAGCACTCCCCAGCTTGGAAATGTCACTGATCATTTTTATCATTCATATACAGTTTGATATGACCCTTAGAGCTTATGGTTAAGTACCTTTTTCCATTATTCGTGTATAAGTTTTTAAGTTTCAGACATACTTACTCCAGACATCGGGTGTTTTTCTGTGTCTGACAGTATGACTGTTTAAGGTAGGACAAAAACATAAGTAAAAAGGCCCTCATCCCCCTTTTCTTCACAGATCAGTCTTTGGATATGCCGATAGCAGTTAGACAAGGATAAAACTGCTATGTTGGTAAAGCTCTTTTGCTTCTTGCCCACCAAGAAAGTTAATATTGCTGCAGCACACATGGTGCTCTATCGTTTTTCTGTTGTGCAAAAAGCACTTCATTATCGCTGATAACTGCTGAGAAGCTATCAATGCCAAGTTCTTGTTCTTTCAAAATCAACAGGCTAGTAATTCTCTGGGTCAGAGCTGTGCTGGGTTGCGGTTGCCTTAGGTTAACATGAGCTAGAGCAAAAATGAGACACTTAGAAAGATGTTCAAATAGAGAAAAGACGCAAGTGGCATGAGATATAAATATAGGAGTATTTCTGTGGGAGCCTTTGTGGGTTTTTTTCCCCTCCTCACCATTACTGGTTTATATGCAATGCTTCTGTTAGTTTAAACTGTGGGGATTTAGGACAAATGAAAACAAACTGAGACTCCGCTGGTGGTAGATCTTTTCTTTGCAGGTAGGTTGAGAGAAGTCTTGGCAAACACATTCTTTTTTTGGTAGTACTGTTCTTTCGTGTGGGTTCCTGTTCATTTTTTTCGTTGTTGTCCTTTTTCCAAAAATGAGTATCACGAAACTAGGATGCAGATTTAGTTTCTTCTTTCTGTATATGTGAGAGTTCTGACTGAATTTTGTGTGTTCTCTATTTTTGTTACTGCTCTGAGTTTAATAGACTGCTTTCAATGTTATTATTTTTATCATCTTTTCTAAATATAAAAATCCTGTGAATTAAGTAAAACACGTTCTTTGCTTTGGGTTTCAGGAATGAGAAGGCTAGTTAGGCTAAAACAGGAAAAGAATGATCAATGAAGATGCTACAAAGATACTTAGGGTTCTGAAAATACTCAGTTAAAAGAATATATAAATTTTAAAGCACATAAAATCAGCTAAACTTGGGATGAAAGGAGGGTGACACGTTGGCACAGCAGCTGAAGGGATCCTAACAATGGCATTTTGACCATCCAGAAATAGTTGCGCTGTTCATAAAGACACATCCACCTCTATCTTGCCTTCCTTCCAGCCGAAGCTGGTTAATCCTTAGCTCTTGTTGAAAACAGTTAAGAGATGTTTTATCTCCAACCAAAACCTACCTGAGAAAAATCTGAACTGGAACTTCTACTGAAAACATGCTGGTATTTAATGCAAGACAGTGAAAAGATTAATATCAATTTACTGGATTGGAGTTCTTCCCTCCCAAGGGCAGGAAGAAATTGCTCTCAACCCGTATGCAATTTATTTGGGAATGTGCTAAATTGTAATGAAGGAGGATGAAGTGTTTGCTCAATACTGCAGAGATGCTCTGAATAGGAATACAAGCGTTAAAATGAGCCTCTGCTAGTATCGTGCCGGGAGTACAGAGTAGCACTAGTAATACATCAGGATGTCTTGATTTGTTAAGAACCCCAGTAGTGAGCTGAGCTTGTGCTTGCTTGGCTTACCTCCTTTTTCCTAATTTTGCGGGACTAGATTTTGAAAATAAATCAGATGTCGTCTGACTAGCTCTTGTTGTGTTTGCTGTTTCAGTGCAGCAAAGCCATTTATATTTTTGGATAATAAAAATAATAGTTGCTTGAGCTGATATATTTCATTAGCCTTCATATCAATAGAAATTACCATGACCAAAACTCTATTTCAGCTGAAGTGAATGGGAATTACAAAACCTCGGTTGTGGTGGTTTTTGATTGAAGCAGCCAAGAAGTCTGCTAATTGTGGCTAATTATTGCAGAAAACGGGGCTTCAGTTTGTTTAGATTTGATGGCAGAAGTGTTGGGCATTCAGCTGGACATAGACAATGAGAAATTCTAACTGTCATTATTATAGTTTATCCTAACAGATGCTCCTAACTTGCCATAAAATCATGGTCACATATTTTCCTTACCTCAGAAGTTATAAGTTAAAATTAAACAAATGGATGTAACATTTATTACATGTGATGGAGCTTTACGTTTTTTTGTTATGACATTTCTCAAGGATATGTATCTCCACAGAATCAGGCTCACAACATATAGTAGCCACGGTATGAAAGGTTGAAAAGGAAGTTAGTACATATTGAGCCACAGAGTCTGTCTTAAAAAAATCTTATTAAAAATGGTTGAAATCAAATCAGACAGCTAAGGAAGCTTAGCTAGACCTTTTGTGTGTTTCATAACCCTTCATATAAAAGAAAAATATGACTGGATACAATACAACTCTTGAGATTTTGAATTGTGCTGCATTCGGTTCTGGAGTCCTTAGCAGAGGAAGGGCATGGATCTGATAAAGCGAGTCCAGAGGAGACCACAAGGGCTGGAGAACCTCTTGTACGGGCACAGGCTCAGAGAGTTGGGGTTATTCCCCCTGGAAAAGAGAAGGCTCAGGGAGACCTTAGAGCAGCGTCCAGGACTGAAAGGGGCTGCAGGTAAGCTGGGGGGGGGTCTTGATCAGGGAGTGCAGTGACAGGATGAGGAGGAACGGTTCTAAGCTGAAAGAAGGGAGATTGAGATGAGATCTTAGGAAGAAATGTTTTCCTGTGAGGGTGGGGAGGCCCTGGCCCAGGATGTGCAGAGCAGTGGTGGCTGCCCCATCCCTGGAGGGGTTCAAGGTCAGGTTGGATGGGGCTTGGAGCAACCAGATCCATCATAATGGTGTTAATGATAATGGAAGCATTTTCAGCTGAATATGTTACATTAAGCAAACAAAACAATAAGAGCAAACGCTGCCTCAGAGGTAGCTTTGCTGTATGACGGTAGTGCTGTCTCATGCCAAGCAGGTGAAGACAGACAAATATTGACCAACGAATAATATAGAAGTGTAGGTTTTGAAAATGTGTTCATGCCTTCTAATTATGGACTTGATAGTTGGGCTTGGTCTACATGTTTGTGCAGAAGACAGTGTGCATTTGATGAGTTTGGGGAACCGCTGTGGTGTTTAAAAGTGAAAAGATCATTAATAAATATTGATTTCATCAAAATAATGGCTGATATGTTAAGGCACAAAGTAGTAGCTGCCAGGAGCATTTATTTAACTGATTTGCATTGATTTCAGCTGGAGGTACATCAGATCTACAAAGAACAAGATTAAACTGCATGAACTAAGTTTTCTGTTGTTTATTCTAGAATTGTGTATTTTAATAAAACATTATGAATCCCATGCTTTGTGTCTAAATAATTAAGATTTTTAAGGTTTTTTTAATAGAAGGTCAGTTGTAACAAAGAATTCATCTAATAAGGGTCATCTTGCATTTCCATTTGCAGTATCTTCATGCAATAGTTACATCCTAATATATTAATTGAAAATCAGTTACTTGCAGCAAAACACTCAGGAAATGTTTGTGTATGTCGTTAGCTTTCCTCATCTCAGTAGACTACTTGCATGAGGTCACTAAAATACTTTGTTAGTATAATTGCATTTATTCTGCCAGTTTTTGTGAGCTGTTTGGTGCATTTTGAGCTGTGTTGATGGGCTGTACAAGGAATGTGATAACCTTCAGTTTCCTAAATGGATAAGTGTAGTTCTTTGAGTTAGCTTTCTGACATGAATATTAGCAATTACAAGTTGAAAGTCTGCTGTGAATAGTTACTTAAAATATGCCATTTCAGCAAGCATGCTTGATAATTTGAATTCAGGAAAATATTTGCAGAATCTGAAAGTGTATGAATCTGATCAAAAAGATTTGATATGAAATGAATATTTATAGATACATTGGCAGTATTTGCATAGCTTATATAATTCCTCATGGGTGTATCAGAGAATCTTCGATTTCTTATCACTTAAAAGATGAATGAATGAGATAAGGGCAAGCAGCAAACTATAGAATCAAACTCTTCTCGGCTTTCAGATAATCAGAATTAGGTTTTTATCAATACAACTGGTAGCTAGAATTGTATCTAAGAGTCCAAAGCAAAGCTGCTCTGCGCACAAGGCAGCCTGTGCTGGTGCAGAACACCTTCCGTGGCTCTCTGGGCATGGTCCCGCACACTGCTCTGAGCCCAGATGTGTGAGAAAACACTTGTGTGCCACTGGCATCCTACACAAAATTGTCCCTCCTGTAACATCCCCCCACTCAATACAGCCTCATTCTTCCATACTGCATACTGTTATTTTTATGTTTGTTTATATTCTGTCCAGATTCAGGACTGAATTCATCTTTTCACTTCTCTTTTCTTGAAGAGTGTGATTCATTTGTAGACTCAAGGCTCTAATATGCCTCTTTTTCTCCGGATGGAGTACTTAAGATGTTTCCATTGTTTGCCTTACTCAAAGATAAAAAGGGATTGGTGTGTCTCGCATTCTATTATAAAGTTAGTGAGGATGTGAATTTAATGCCAGGTGCTTGTATAAAAATGTCATTATAAAAATTTCTTTACAATTCCCAGCTTTAATTGCTGTACAGCCTTGCCGTTGAAGGCAACAAAAACTTTGCCGTTAAGTCTCCCTGCCACTCTGAATACATAAAACTTATTTTTAACCTTTTAGTTATTGTCACAAGTTGATGGTTTCGGCTCTCTGATGCCATTTTCTTACTGACATTTGAGTGAGTCATAACTGTCCCTTTTATTCATTGTTTTGTTATTTTCCCTGTGCTGCTGATAGATCTTTTGATCCATCTGGTACACATACTCTTAAACCTTGAATTCAGCTGCAAGGTTGGGCGCTACGATCTTAGGCTATTTGTTTTAAGCTGCTGATTTTTTATTTAATGCATTGAATGTGTATTTGACTAAAATCTTCGCAGCTGATTTCCATCGAGGACACTGGTTTCTTCATACCATTCACCTTGTCTTCCATACAGCCAGGACCTTCCATGACAGCCAAATTCAGCTTTTGAGCAGAAATCTTTCCCATCTCCTAAGTCGCCAGGATTTGTTACGTGGTGGCTAACAATTGATCTTTGTTGGATTTACTGTTTTGTCTGAAGTTACTTGTTCTTACTCATAGTAATCTTCATTTGCCTGGTTCCAATGATTGCTGATAACTGGATTCTCAAACTCAGTTTTACCTTCCTTTAATAGCAGAATGCCTCATGCAGTTTATTACTGAACGGTTTAGAATAAAAGGTAATTTTGGATAAAGGTTAAAAGGTAGGTGGGTAACTTCAAGGAAATGTCAAATTAATTTTAGCGGAAATCTAAAAACTTTTTTTTTCTGCTAAGCTGTATGAGCTGAAATGTGTAGCTGTTTCCTAAGGACTGACATGTCTGTGACATTCTGGATAGTTCTGACTCTAACCAAATTTGGTTGGTAGCTTTGTTGAGAGTCAGATAAGTCAGATAAAAGTAACTTGACCTTGACATTTTATTCACTTCATTTATATGTCCTTACAATTCGTAACGGCAACATTTTGTCCTCAGACTCATTTTAAATTTCAGAATGTTTGATGCTTTTCCAGTTTCTAATTGGGTTAAAATAACACATACAAACAACTTTCATTCAACAACACAAATAATGCACCTGACCCTGCCTACTGCCAGTTAATAAACTCCCAAAGAAGTGCATACAAAGCATACTACCTATATCTTCTGAACTTCCTCATCCAGCTGCTTTATTTATTTGTGTAAAGTGCTTGTTTAAATTAGATAACCTTGCTTATCTTTTACAACTTCTGAAATTTTCTTTTCTCTATCTCAGTCATTCATAAGTGAATTGGGTTGTTCAACCTGGAGAAGAGAAGGCTCCAAGGAGACCTTAGAGCAGCCTTCCAGTATCTAAAGGAGCTCCAGAAAAGCTGGGGAGGGTCTCCTTAGCAAGAAGTGCAGGTACAGGATGAGGGGGGTAGCTTTAAACTGAAAGATGGGAGATTGAGATGAGATCTTAGGAAGAAATATTTTTCTGGGAGGGTGGGGAGGCCCTGGCCCAGGTTGCCCAGAGCAGTGGTGGCTGCCCCATCCCTAGAGATCCAATGGGAGGTGTTCCTGCCCATACAGGGGGGTTGGAACTGGATGGGATTTGGAAATCTCATTTTTCTGTTTTGCAAATGCACACATACTGCAACTGAAACATGTCGAGAGCCCAATTCAATCTTGTGTGTCAAAATGAAAACAGTTCTGTGTCCCTTGACAAGTCTGGGGAAAAAGCCTCTTAATTTCAGTAATCAGCTGGTCCCTTCCTTTTTTCCCCTTTTCAAATATAAATCTGCTTGACCTGAAACTCCAGATCAAGATATTATTTGTGTGGAGGACACTGTGAAATATTTCATAATACCAGCTCAACTGATAAGCTGCTGTTGCTTTAAAAATATGCGAAATATATAATTGGAAAAGTATGGATTTGGGCCAAAAAAATTAAAGCCTTTATGGTGGATTAAACCGTTTTACAACTAAGTACTGCTTTTCTCTGAAACAGCCCATTCCTTCATGCAACTAAATGCTGCCATATGTTTAAATTCTTGCAGGCCTCCTAAGGCTGACCCAGAAGAAATGTCAACAAATGTTTGTGAGTCCTTGTGGCCTTGTAACATTTTCTTTAAAGAGTGAAGAATGGAACAGCAGGAGCTGTAACACTCCCACAGAACAGACATATGAAGGCATATGGCTAACATGGGAGCCTGCTGGCTCTTCAAAGCTTTGCTGGCTTCATTCTTAAGGTTCCTTTCTTTTTTTTTTTTCCATGACAGCTAAACTTGTCTTTCCTTTTCACAAGTTGCTCTGTTCTACTCAGAGCTGAGTTTAGTAAGCACAGGGTCAGGTTGGGCCTGGGAGAGGGAGAGCAGCTTCCTAGATGTAACAGGTTGGTAAAATCTAGCTGTGATGCAAGGTAGTGCCCCTTGAGACTGCTCCTGGGTTTTGGCATGTCCCTGGAGTGTCTTTTAGGCTGTTATTCACCCTGGACATCCAAGAGTATCCATAGCAATCTCCTCTCTACCTTGGGCCCCTCAGTACTGGAAAGATATTGAGTGCCCGGAGTGTGTCCAGAGAAGGGCAACAAGGCTGGTGAAAGGTCTAGAGAGCAAAGTCTTAAGGTGAGCGGACAAGAGACCTGGGGCTGTTTAACCTGGAAAAGAGGAGGCCGAGGGGAGACCTCATTGCTCTCTACAACTACATGAAAGGAGATTGTAACAAAGTGGGCGTTGGCCACTTCTCCCAAGTAAAAAGTGGTAGAACAAGAGGCTATGGCCTCAAATTGCACCAGGGGAGGCTTAGATTGGATATTAGTAAAAAATTCTTTACTGAAAGAGTGATGAAGCATTGGCACAGGCTGCCCAGAGAAGTGGTGGAGTCACCATCCCTGGAGGCATTCAAAAACCATGTGGTATGATTCTTGAGGACATGGTTTAGTAGGCATATGTAGGTTTATTACATGTAACTATGAGTTATGAATTTGCTGTTATGGGGGGAGATCTTCAAATGTACAGGACCACAAGTTTTTTTCAAAGTCAATGTGATTATTCATATAAGAACTTTAGACTTTCAATGAAATTTATGCTCCTAAATCTCTTTGATGCTTTGTCTTTTTTTTTTTTTCCTTTCCCTGTAAGTATCATTTCCTGGAATTAATATTTTTAATTAATTGAAATATTTCTATTCTGGAATGAGGTAGTTTTGGTACTGGAAACTCTGAGTATGAGAAATCTATGGGGGAAAAGTGCAGCTCACTGACTCCGCTTCCAACCCTCTGGTTGATATTTCTGATAATATGCATCTTTACTTTCTATTTCAAAGGCACTTATGAACATCTGCGTAGCATAAGGTACAGCTTTGCAGGTTTATGGTCACATAAATGATTTTTACCCATGCAAGCTTGGGTAAATGAGTGGATTATCGTGTACTAAGTGCAGAGGAGAGCAGCATGCGGCTGTTCCTTGCCTTGGTTACACAGTGCTCCAGTACCAGCACACATGGGGGAAGCTTGGAGTTTGTTTTGAAAGGGTGTTCTGCCCTGATGCTGTGCAGATGGGCTTCCCTGCTGTCATCTAGATTTATCTGTTCGATGCAGCACATGATTTTGCTCTGAAACTTGGAACTTCGGGTGGGTTTTGTTTCAGTCTATTGTATCATTTTCATAGAATCATAGGAAGGTTTGGGTTGGAAGAAAAGTGAAGATCATCCAGCTCCAACCCCCCTGCCATGTACAGTCTGTTAAATGATGGAATCTTGACCTTTTGAGTTACAGCACTGTGTGTTTCTCAACACCACAAGATACTTCTTCACAAAGTGTTTTGGAAGATAATTTATGTAACCACTCACAAAATTATGCTGTCTTGATGTGGGGGATTGTTGAGGTTTATTTTCTCAAATGTGGTTGGGGCAGTTCCTGTGCCCTGAAAAACTAAAAGCATAAATCAAACACATGAATAAAATACAAAAATATAAAAGAAAAAATCCAACTTAGTGGAGTTTCTGTGGTTTATTCCTCATCCTCTCTCTTTCTCCGTGCACTAGTTACAGTAATAAGTCAACAATAATATAAAGACAATGAACATTTTATATGAGATTGACAGAATGAATAATTAGATTTCTTTCCAAAGCAGGAGCAGGGAAGATTATTATTGTCATATAGAACTTCTCAAATGAATTTTCTGAAGTGTTCAGCCATAACTTAGCATGCAGAATTCTGTCTTTTACAAAGGACTACATTATAATTATAATTGCTGTGAATACTGACTGGAGAATCAGCAAGGTGTTGAAGCAGAGTTGTCCACACTCTTAGGTAAACTTATTAGGTGACTTTTTTCTGTATAACTCACTTAGGCTGACACTTTCTGAAAACAAAATGACAGGTTTGTTTAGAGCAATGAGGTCTTCCCTCAGCCTCCTCTTCTCTAGGTTAAACACCCCCAGCTCTCTCAGCCGTTCCTCATAAGGCCTGTTCTCCAGCCTCTTCAGCAGCTTTGTTGCTCTTCTCTGGACTCGGTCCAGAGCCTCAACATCCTTCTTGTGGTGAGGGGCCCAGAACTGAACACAGGATTCAAAGANCCATTGGTCTCTGCCCAGCAGTCCAGCCTGTTCAGATCCCTTTGCAGAGCCTCCCTACCCTCCAACAGATCGACACTTCCACCCAGCTTAGTGTTGTCTGCAAACTTGCTAAGGGTGCACTCGATGCCTTCATCCAGGTCATTGATGAAGACACTGAACAGGGCTGATCCTGAAGATAATACCAAAGACATGAGTATTTAAAGCATTCAAATGGACAGCTTATCAAACTGAGTATTAGATATGTATACAACCTTATTTTGGCTCAGTTCCATAGCATGCATATGGACAAATTCTTATGCCCTTAAGTAATAACTACCATGGCTCTATGATTCTAATTTTAGAGCATCTTAATCTTCATTGTGAGAGTAAAATTCACGTCGCGTCACAATATCATTTTCAGGTACAGGCGTTAATTATTATCTCCAGTTTAGTGATGGAGCCGAGGAGCAGAGGGCATGTCGACAAAGTCTATTGTTGGCAGATGGAATCTCAGGCCACCGCAGCTACACAAACGTGTTTATCACAGTGCCAAATCTGAATTAGCAGGTCTGATCACAAGCTCATATGCCTCGGCTCACAGCAGGACTTGGTGGGTTGGGCACAGTGCTGTGCTAACCACATTTATTCAGCTTCAAACACATCTTGGAATTTGAGCATAAAAAAGCTCACATCTGCCAGCAATAGTCTGTGTAGATACTCCCGGCAAATCTGCCTGAGGCCACCCAGGAGATTTAAATTATGGCCTGGAATATACTTCCATCTCTGTCCAATTCAATTGAAAAGGAAAAATGTTACTGCTATATTAAATTTATTCCACCTGTGTGTTTTTAGATAAGTTTTTGACAAATAGACCTTTCCATGCATTTGCTGAAGAGTTGTATTTCTGCATAGTTGGCAAGAAAACTTATTTCATTATCATCAGGTTATCACTGATTTTTATTAGGCCTTATATTATTTCTATATGCAGTCTAGATTGTTGTCTAGATATGTTAACATTGGGCACACTTGACTGGGTCCCAAAAGAACGCACCTGAAATTTAGAGAATAGCTGCATTTCTGAAATTATTTAAAATAGTAGAGATATATTCTCAGTTTTCAACAAACTACGTGTTTTTTTTTATTTGTTTGGTTGGAATTGTTGGGGTTTTTTACTTTTTCTGTCATCACTAGTTCATAAATATATCTTCTTGGTTGGCTGAATATCAGTATACTAGATGGTTGTTAGTGGTATAGTACTCTGGAGCTCATTTATTGTTATTTAAAGCGCATGCCTTTATAGTACCATCTTCATCAGGCAAAACTCCCATTGATATCAGTAGGAATTCTTTCCTAATTATGTAGTTCCTCCTGAATATGCAGAGCACTTGTTCTGTTATTATTTGGTTATGCATATTTCAATTTCACAATCATTGTTTTGAAGAAACCTCATAATGCACTTGCTCGTAGCTTATAATAATTACACTACAGAAAATTAAAGTCTTGGTGGTATTTGGGAGGCATAATGAATAGCAGAGAAATGTTAAATATTAATATTGTTGAATATTCTGGTTAATTTTGGCTGTGAACTTCAGTGTTATGAGCAATTCATTGCATGATGCAGCTGAAATACAGATCTGTGTTTATGCTTCAACTCGCAAGAACAGATAGGTAGGCATGTTACCAAACGACAAAATAAGTTGATCAGAAATAGCAGTATACTGTAATTCCTAGAGTGGAATATCCTGCAATTATGGATGGTGGGAAATCATATTATTCTTGCTATAAACATTACTGGAAATTCTGGAAAGCTGTGTTTATTGTGAGTAGAATCTTCACACCGGGCATCATGAAATGCTTGTAGTACTTGCACATCTTCCAGGACCTATACTTACTCATTGGTGTTTCACTTTATCTTTAATTACCGCTCCTTAAAAATTATGCACTGTTGATGATAGTATCAAAACATATAATCATCATAGAATCATCGAATAGTTTGGGTTGGAAGGGACCTTAAACTTCATCCAGTTCCACTCCTGCCATGGGCAGGGACACCTCCCACTGGACCAGGCTGTTCAAGCCCCCTTTGACGTCAGTTGATGCGTACTGTTCAGTCCTGGAAACTGAAATATGTTATTTAAAGAGGCTTGGGTTTGGAACCAGTAATGTTTAGCTTGTCTGTCTTCATTTTTTTTTAAGCTTTCTTTTGTCAACACTTTAAGACTGTTACATGAACAATTTAACGTGTTTGTCGTTGTCTTGTCCTTGATTGAGAAGCCAACTGTGTAATGTCCTTTGAGAGAACACAAAAAGAAATGAAGGAAAGGCAGACTGAATGCCTTTTGCTTGACCTAAAATGAGTTTACTATCCATTTCTCTTCCTTTTGCCCTTCCTAGATCTAGACAAACTAGGACCCATGTGAGCCTGGGAGGAGAGTAAGGGGAATAGGTAAAGAGATGTATTCAGCCCAGAAATAAGACTGAATTAAACTTAAAAAAAAAATCTTTACAAATGTTTGAGAAGTCATTGCAGGACTTGCAATAGGCTTCCTAGAATGAATCATGTATCTTCCTGGGATGGCAGAGATATTCAGTGAGTTGAATGCAGCACACAGAAATTCAGAAACATCAGATCTCTGTGGCGACTTTGAAAAACTCCTCTTTTCTTTATTTATTATAGAAAGGAAGAAGATAGGGGGAAAAAAAGTTCCTAAGACCAAAGAACTTTCTCTCTCTTGAGTGTCTTGGATGAATTCTGAGCTATTCTCCTTTATGGTATCTCTGATGTCCCAGAATTATTCTTTCTTGCGTGTCTCCAGTGGACCTGGAACCAGCAGGATGATTTTGTAGAACATTTATATAAAGATTTTTTGAAAGGTTAGTTGAATTTTTTTTCTGTGCTGAGTGTCCCCTACAGCTTGACTAGTGGGAGCATTCAACATATACTTCAGTGGCTCTCAATTTTTAGGTTTTCTTTTCAGGTCACTAGAAGAGATTGATAAAAGAGAACAGCAGAAAGCCAGAGGAAAGAAACAGAGAACAGCCTACTGTAACTGGCAGCAGAGACAGATAAGATAAATAGAGTGCCAAATGCTAGTGGAGACAGTCTTTGCTTGAGAGAAAGGGTCTGGCCATTTGTGTTTAGAAGAAGAAAAGTATTTAAGAATATAAAGATGAAAATGGCAAGGGGAGGAAACAAACAAACAAAGAAATCAGCAGGGAGAACTTGCCATAAAGATACTTCAAGATCCCACTCTAGTAGTCTTTTACATCTACTGCTGGTGGAGACTGAGTTCCAGCATGACTTAGAAGGCTTTAGAGCGATAGTAGTAACTGCTTTTGTATGCTTTGCATGTATTCGGTTATCCAAGAGGGAATATGTGTGAGCATTTTACTGATGGTGATTGTTCAAGAATATACATTTAAGTTAATCTGTTAGATATCCAATAGAAAAAAAAAATCAAGCTTTTAGAGCTTCCAAATGCAGGGAATTCAAATTATATGCACTGGAATACACAGAAAAAAAATTGTTTATGCATGAAATGTTGCATGAAATATTTTAATTAAGATTTATTTCTGGGCATATATATATAGATACACATGTATAAAAAGTGTGTGTCTACTTACTATAGATTCTCTTCTTCCAAATTTAGTTTCTAGAAGGAACTCAGAGAAGCTGGAAACATTGAAATGGAGGGCTTGATTTGTGATATTTAAAATGACAGAACATACCTGCCTTCAGGCCTCCCAATCCACTTGTATTCTTAATACCTGGATAGGATGGGACTGGAGCAGCTTGAAGCTAATTAATACAGACTTTATCCTCAAGGGCCTATCATCTACCTTCAGGCAGTTTTGACCCAAAAGCAAGAAAAAACTGATAAAGTCATATTGTACTGGGTGAGTGCAAAACCAGGGCACTCATGTGATCTATAAAGTGCTTTTTTGAGGGAGCTAATTTGTTCCTTGCGAGCCCACATGAACCTTTTCTTTTATTGCTATTTAATTTGGCCTTGGACCGATGAGATTTGGGCTTTAGTCTGCAGCCCGTTAATATTCTGAAAAGCGTTAAGATGTGAGTTTGTCTCTTGTGAGAGCACAGTTATTTTGCTTTTTAGTGTGTTTTAGGTTTCTGCCATCATTTGTGGCCTTCACGCCTAACAGCTTAGTATTCAGGACGGTCGACTACTTCTCAATGCACAGTATTTGGAAGTAGTCAGCCTCACCAATTCCCTGCTTGTGGCATTGCAACCTGCTGTTAGTCAGCCCTCAAAAGCATGGTGAAAGGGCAGGAACACCAGGGGAAAATGTTTTAGTAGAGAGTATAATATAAAATCAGCATAATTCATCAGAAACCTCATTTGTATGAAACCTTCTCTGTAGCTTTTGGGTTTTATCCTGTTCATGAATGTCCTGCCTTCCTCATGTCTTCTGCCTTCCACAAGGAATCCCCTGGGTGGCCAGACCCTTCTTTCCTTCTAGAGGAAGGTACAGGGTGGCAGAACTATTTGGTTCAAAATCTATTTTCAAGCCTCATTCTATGAAAGTCTTCTTATGCAAATCACAGGTTGAAATCTTAGCTTTTCCAGGGCTGAACTCTGTGCTGTACGATACACATATTAACACTTTCCTACCTCAGAATCAGCTGGTGATAAAAGCAATCTAAGGTGTAAAAGTGCATGATGGTAGAAGCTGGCAACAGAGGAAAAGTGTGTTCCTACAGCACTGTTGCTCCTCACAGGATACCCCTTAGCTCTGCTGCAGGTGCTCTGGGTGCTCAGGAGCATGCACAGAGCAGTGAAAATTCCCCCTAGACCCTGAAAGGTCATCAAAGTCATCAGCCCCGACCTGCCATTAGATCCTGTAATCGCATACCTGTGTCTTGATCATAGAATCATAGAACAACCAGGTTGGAAGAGACCCACCAGTTCGTCGAGTCCAACCATTCCCATCACTCACTAACCCATGTCCCTCAGCACTTCGTCCACCCATCCCTTAAGCACCTCCAGGGAAGGTGAATCAACCACCTCCCTGGTAACCTGCTTGATAAAGCAGATTATGCAAGATTGCATTTTTTATTCTTTCTGATGCAATTTTTGCCCTTTGTTTTGTTCTATTACTTTTCAGGTGATGTCTTTCAGAATAAGAAGGTAAACCCCTAAAGCTTTTATGTCCACACACAGAGACCTTGGTTACACTGCTAATTTCTACAACCTTAAAAACCTAAAGTAACTTTGAAATTGGTGCTTCTTTCAGTGGTGGAGGTGGACCTGATGACTTCAAGAAGTCCCTTCCCACCTAAACTATTCTGCTGTATTGATTACTGCAGGTTCACACTTAGCTGCTGGTAGTAAGTGGAAAAAGATTCTTCTGGAAGGAGATTCAAAGCATAAGCTTATTTAGATGGTATGATAATCACTTGCAGAAGCAATTTATATGTAGTCAAGGATGCTGCCCTCCTAGTCAAGGCACCCAGATATATTCTCTAGCTGGGAAAATGCTGGTTTTGAAATTAGAGTCTTAAACTTCACCTTTTTAAATGCCTAAACAGAGAGTACTGACTGTGTAAAAATACGGTGTGGTTGTGTGTCATGTAGTGGGAACTAGAATAAAACTATGAGAGCTGGCAGGAAACATTTTGTTGAAGACACATTCCTGAATTGCGAGTTGCCTAAATCATCAGAATGACTTTATGTAAATTATATTTATACAGACGAAACAGCTTCGGGAGGGAGGGGAGCTTGGGTGATACTTAGCATAGAACAGCAAACATCAAAAAGTGGCTTATGAGAACTTGGTTTTAAGCTACGTTAAATCAGACCTTATGTCTATATCTTCAGAACAGTTAATTATTCACTGAGAAGGGGAGAGCACCCAAACAGTGGTACTCAGCTGTTGTGGAAGGTCTGAATTGAAGCCTCGTTTCGCTGTTTTTTATACTGATTCTATGATTTTTCATAGGTGCAATGTTTCATAGTCTACCTTTGTTCACTTCTAGAAATGGCTCCATGGTTAAGTGGCATATTCAAGAGTTAGGCTGCAAATTCAGGCTCACAAGTTCCTAAATCTTGGATTCTTTCTTGTGACTGTGAGCTTAAACCTGTGTTATTTTAAATGTCGTTAAGAATGTTTTTCTTTTATTATTTAAATTGTAATATTTTTAATTGTATATATTCTGAATATTTGTTTTTCCCACTTGAATATCTGTTTAATATGCAGGTTAGAAATATCTGTAGGTTTTGTAGGCTTGCAATTATTAGACACAGGAAAAAAAAGGCTGTTCAGCCACTCAATCCGTTTGTCTGGGCTATATAAAAACACAGTTTCTGTGTTGGATTTGAACAAGTATTTTATGATGGGTGATTCAGTCAAAAAGCTTCAACTTCTTCAGTTTTTAATTCAGCCATACAACTCATTCCGGCACTCTGAATATGGTCAGTACTGTTTACTGGAGCAATACTTTAGAGTGGCAGGGGTTTTCCTTAATAATTCCATGTGGTGTAAACTGTCTTTCCAAAAGCACTTTTCTAGTAAATTGGAATCAAGTGACTGTTTATGTGGAAAGCTGATGCAGTGGAATTCTGATTTTGTTACAAATGCTCTTTGAAGTTGCAAATATATATGTGTATTTGGAATATTTTAGTCTCTTTCACTCATTTCTGCAATAGCTGCCAGAATTTTTATTGAGCTCGGAAAAAGCTGCAATAATCTGGTGATCATTTCATTTCAGAAAGTGATCCCTAATGCTTTTGTATCTCTCTGTAACAAGGACTTAAACATATGTAGTTCTAAATCCACAGCTTAAATCCTTTTATGACTGTGGGTATTTTGTCTCTATTTCATTAAACTCTCTGATATGTTCCCAAGTTTATTTCTGTAATTGATCTTTTGGAAATATTTAACTTTAAAAGCATATTGGATGCACTTTTGCTCCAATGTGATGTCTTGGCACATTTCTAATGTTTCCCATCTCTCTTAGTGAGTATAATGTACCTAAGTCTGTTTTTATAGAGACAAATGTGCAGTCCGTGTAATTCCCTGCAATGAAGGAAGAGGAAGAGAGGAAAATAAATCGAGATTTTGCCTTGTTTGGGGGTTCCTTGATTTAAATCTCATATTTTGCATGCTCCTTGATTGTTCTAGTTTATTCATTTTGCCAACAGACCACAAAGCTGTGAATATTTATTTAGTTCTGTTCCTAATAGTTTTTCTAATAGGGAATTATTTTGGTACAATGAAAGACATTTGTAAATGAAGCAGATAAGCCCTTTGGCAGACAAGGAGTGTTTTGTTCAACACAAGAATTCTATTGTCCACTGCTTTAGTTGTCAAGTGCCTGGGGAGCCCAGGATTTATGATGATGTTACAATGGCCCTTTCAGAGGGAAGTCTAAGAAGCTGTGAGATTCCGTTCCTCTGCTTTTCAGACTTTCAAATCTTTTTATCATGCAAGGACAATGCAGGATTCAGCTGCTTCTTAGGCCACAGGACTGCCCATTTAACATCAAGCATTGTGTAATAATTACCATAGTGACAATGGGGTTGGGTTCTTTTTTTTCCTCTAACTAGCAACATTGCAAAATTGTTTGAGCTGTCACTTTGTATAAACCGACTCTGTAGCCATGGCTTATTTTACCAAAAGAAAAAAATCTTGTTAGGAGATTTGATTTAAAGTGCCACTGTGTCAGATCTATTTGGAGCATTGGGTCTATTTAATGGATGTTTTTTTTGAGTTTTCTTGTAATTATAAGTGGACTTCGGAATAGCCTTCTGTAAATACAGCATTTGTTTTTCTTTTGGCTTTTCTTCCCTTTGTAAGCACTACAGAGTTAGTAGAACCTTACTAGCAAAGCCATATTCAACTGCAGCAGAAAATAACAAAATAAAAACATAATATGCCGTAAAAGTAAGTTCTGATATTTATGTATCAATCCCGTAAACTATGTCTTGTCCTGTACTAGAGATGGAAATTGTCCAGTGGCCTTAAATCATGTTCGTCTTGAAAACTGATATCTGGAGGAGTTTACATTTTTGATGTTAATATGAAGATCTATTTGCTTCAAATAATGATTAGTGCTCTAAAAAGTATTGATTTGTAACCTCTGATGTCTGTTTAAATGCAGCATAACTGGAAAATGGAGCCTTTCCTTGACAGTTAAATTATTATGTGCAGGGACACTTCTCTGTCTGGTAGTCAGGTGTACGTAGAGAAAAAAAGCTTAATAGCGTAGCAGATCAGGTTGAAGACTGGTAGCTATCTATTATCAACTATTTGTTGCTCTTAAAAGCAAAAGCAGGTCTTGAAAAAATGAGGACTATAGGTATACGTAAGAGGATATTTTGAGAAATACTCATCTAAGGAACTTCAAATGTCTTGGGCAAAAAGGAGTCATAAGCTGCATAGTCACCGGCAAAAATATTGTTATCTGTAAAGGTATTGAACAAATTATCAAAATTAGAAAGTTTACTAAATTTTAGTCTTCATTTTTATTCATTCATAAGAATTGTGAATTAGTTTCTGCTGTGAAAAAATAACCAAACCTTTATTTGTTTGCAAAACGAAGGCATTTTTAAACACCAGATGCATTTCACAGCAAATTGCACAAATATGTTGCAGGCATAGTGTGGTTTTATAAGCCAAATGCTTTTATTTATTGGTGACTCAGTCATCACACAAAATGTACCTTGCTTCACAGGATGCATACATACCTTAGCAAAATTCAGAGTCTAGGAATGTGGGTTTTATTCAACATTTATCACAAATATTTAAGACAGTGAGTCAATCTATCTGCAGTTGCAACTGGCAATACGAGCTACGTGAATTTATCTTCCTTTGATGGAGTGTAAAATATGTTTGTGTAATGTTGCTGTATTGAATATGTAATAGTCAGCCAATGCCTATTCATTTCTCTGCATCATTTTTGGCCTGTGCTGCTGAGCTGTTTTTTGCAAGTAAAACTTGATTGCTTTAACGGGGGTGAAGAGTATGTATAAAATGTAGGATTGATGTCAGTGCAAATACTGCAGAAAATTACTCATTTGGATGTATCCACCCAAATTTCAAGAGCCTATTTTGCAATAATTCCTCCTAGAACTTCTTAATTAATACATTTTAAGGCGCTGGGTAATCTAGCCTGATTTTCTTGGTTAGGATGAATCCTAATCCTAGATTGCATTTAGTACTCACCTAAAGGGTGAGTCTATCAGGGTATCAAATGACCATCAGAAATACAGTGTCTGCATAGCAGTAGATCACACTGAGTATTTCTTTTGCATTCAGTCCCAATAACTATATTTTGTACTTGTGTGGGAAAATGTTGTCAGAAGCACAAGATGATGAGGGACTGCTCTGTGAAACTGTGAGCATTGTTAACTTCCTAATTTAAATTCAAGAAAAGACTTACCTCACCTCATAAGGAATTATTCAGCTGATTTCCTTTTGTTTCTGCATTCTTTGTACAGGCTCTCTCAACTCACTATCCCATTTATGAAAGAGTTTTAACCATTGAACCAACTTCTTATAGGCAGAGGCACCTCTTGCTCATGTTCTCCCATCAAATGTCTTATCCTAGATATTTTTTCCATGCTGTAGAGGTAGTTTTACTTACTAAAATAATATACTCCCTCCTCCATCATAATGATAAAGATAGTAGTTTTCTAATATGCCTTTAGAGCACTTAGAAATGTTCAAAACCCATCTTGTTGGCTAATGGCATCTGCAGCTGTTACATTTTTCCCTATAGTATGTCTTGTGTTGGATAATGTTCCCAGAACAGATTTTTCCATAGAACTCTGTTTTTTCAGGAGATAACAAAAAAGATGTGAAGGAATTTTGATATGGCCTCCAGCATCTTAGTTATGGGAACATTCTGGCAATAGTAAGGCTATTAAGGTAAAAGCTATTTATTAATTTTATCCTTGGAATTATAAGTGTTATTCAATTGCTAGTCTACAAGCTCTCTTTAGGCTACTGTGATAGGCTACGTTTCAGTTCCTTTTCTCTATGGTGCCAAGATTGCATTGGATTTCAAAATGGACTTTTTTCATTCTTTGCAGCCAGAGCTGAAGTACTGGATGAGTGGCAGCAGAAAACTTACTCCTGCGTTGTCATCGTAGTCTCATTAAGTGGTATTTCAAATGTGTGGAATATGCTACATCAATTGGCAACAAGTTTCCAGTGGGTGAAGGTAAGTAGTGCATCCAAATTTATGCATCTTCTCTGCATAGCTAGTCTCTTTTTTTTTCCTGTAGTATGTACAATATTTGTACAATATATGGAGCCTTTCTGCAATGACTAATCCCTGGCTTGATATGTGCTGTCAGCCAGTATTTCTCATGCTTCATAGAGTTTATCCATTGGTCTTGATTTTTTCACTTAGGAGAGCTGATGCTGTAGGTCACTGACTAACCTTCTATGTCTGTAAAGCAGTTTGATGAGGTCCGGTTTTTGGAGCACACTCATTTCATTTCTTGTTTAAAACATCAGAGAACCCCTTGAGAATTCACAGCAATGTAGCACTGAAGGAATGTAAGGAATTATGTAATATTTAGACTTCCAGCTTGATTTTATCAGTCAAAAAGATTCGTATTTGCCTATTCTAGGCCAACATGAGTAAGTGATTAATACCATATTTGATTTATTTCTCAAAAAATTTGTGCAATACCACTGAGCTTAATGTCACTGTTCAGACCTGGGTTAGAAAAGAGTGACTCTTAGGCTTCAGAGAATGCAGCTGTGGAAAGTGTGGAAATAGAGCAGTGTGGAAAATCCTAGACCTAAAAATTGTTATATCTGCTGCTCTGATGCCTTCAATTTTTCATATCCTCTGTGTCTTTCAGTTGTGCTATTACTGAAACAAGTGATTCCACAGAGGTGAGAATTGTCCATCTAGAGGGGTACACAGAAACAAATTAAATGAAACAGATAATAAATACATAACTACTATCATTTTTACCGAATCAAAGGCATGAACCCATCTGAACTGTCTGGGATAAAGAGTACAAAACCATGACATTAAAGCTCTTTGTCTAGCTGACTCATTCACAGTTTTTACATTCAATGCACTCAAGTCCTGCTTGACAGATGCTTCATTTCTGTGGAAATGTCCTTGAATGATGATAATCTTATTTCTGGCAGCCAAATGGGCCGTATAGTCAAACATCCTTGTGAGCAGCTATATGGGATATGTGTTTATAGTATCCACTGACTTGTTAAGGTAGACTGCAGCAATTCGTATCAGACTGAAACGGAGTGTATTTGACAATGATATGAACAGCATCCAGTTTAATTTAGGTGGGGAAAATATAAGCTCCTTTGCTTCTTAGGGAGAGCCGTAGCTTGGTATGTGAGATTCTTACCCTGTCATTCACTAAATACAAGGGCCAAATTTTGTGAAAAGTGTTTAGTTCATGTTCAAATACAGCTTCTGGAGCCCTGCGTTCAGCTCTGGAGTCCTCAGCACAGGAAGGATATCAATCCGTCAGAATGAGTAGAGGCCACAAAGACGATCTGAGGGCTGGAGCACCTCCCATATGAGGACAGGCTGAGGGAGATGGAGTTATTCAACTCAGAGAAGAGAAGGCTCCAAGAAGACCTTAGAGCAGCCTTACCATACTTAAAGGGGGCTCCAGGAAAGCTGTGGCAGAGCTCCTTAGCACGGAGTGCAGGGACAAGACAAGGAGGAACAGTTTTAAGCTGAAAGAGGGGAGATTGAGGTGAGATCTTAGGAAAAAATGTTTTGTGAGGGTGGTGAGGCCCTGGCCCAGGTTGCCCAGAGCAGTGGTGGCTGCCCCATCCCTGGAGGTGTTCAGGGCCAGGTTGAACGGGGCTTTGAGCCCCTGATCCAGTGGGAAGTGTCTTTGCCCATGACAGGAGGGTTGAAATAGCATGTTCTTTAAGGTCCCTTCCAACCCAAACCAGTTAAAGAATATTTGGTTTGACTGCAGGCTCCCTCAGTAGGTGTCAAATTCATATATGGGTATGAGGAAGACATAGCAAAAATATCTTAAATTAGTTATGTGTTCAGTTTCTCTGAGTATCCCCTCAGCACACAGTTATGAGTTTTGTTACTGTCATTTCAGTTCAGTTTTCTCGCATACCTCACTTCATGGTTTAGTTCAGGCCTTTTTCCACTCTTCCTATTCTTGACTTCAGAACTACAATTCCAAGTAGATGTAATTTTTACAAATTAAAGGATTATGAGGAATAACCTTCCAGGAAAACTTCAAGACCCATCACTCTTACTTAGTATATGAGATAAGTGACTTTTTTACATTTCAGAATTTAAGCAAAGCATTTCTGAAGGAAAGCTTCCTGCAGAGTGACTGTGGGATGTTCCTTCTTGGTTGGAGTGTGAAGTGTCTCCGTGCAAAGGGGGAGGAACAAGCACTGCTTTTGTTGATTATCATGTAAGGCTGCTCATCCATATGCTTCTTTCTTTCTTTTCTCTTCTTTTGAAGGATCTTTCATTCTTAAATTGTTTCCAGCTGTGCCTGTTCAGGAATGCAAATTTCCCATTACGGTATCTAGATAATCAAACAGTTGAGGAGGTAAATATTCATGTTTAACTATCGCTAATGAAGCAAAGAACAACAGGGCAGGCAGAAAGGCACTACTGGGCTCCTTTGGAGCTATAACATAGGCTTGGCTACTCTGTCATGCAGGAAGATGTCCAGGAGCTTCATTAAGTGGGAATATCCTGACTAGTGATTTCCTTCCTGTACTGCTTTGATCTTCTGTATAGAAGTTCTAGAGGGAATGAGAGTAGGCACAACAGAATTTTTTTCTCAATTATGTTACTCTGAAAAGTATTATATATTAATAAAAGATGCGTGGGACCTCAGGAAAGGGTACTGCTGTATTTAAAAATCCCTCTCATACAGGATGAGAAACAGGTTTACTTACTAGCTAAATGCATCAGGGTTGTATAAAGTATGCTTTGCCTCTTTCATGTGTTATGTCCTTTTTATTATTTGTTTTTAATTCTCATATAACAAGCCTAGGCTGTAATGGGAAAAACATGGTATTCCTGGTGTACAAAGTAGATCATGAAATGAAATTGCCGCGTAGATTTGTTTCTGTGCAAATGCCACGTGTAAAGAAGATTCAGTTGTGGTTCCTTAGAAACATCCTTTCTTATTATAGTGCTAGCACATTTTATGAGATCTATGAATCTGATCAGAAAATGTTACATCTTCAGTTGCCTACTTTAATCTGTATTACATGTCTTACTTCACTCCTATACAAGTAGTCATTTCTAGAGGTTTTAAGACCAGAATTTTTGAATTCTCAACTTCATCTCATAGAACTGTATTACAGAACAAACAGTCCCAGTATTAGCTTATTGCATATGGGTTTGGATTGGTATTAGTAGTCTAAATGAAACAGACTCTTATAAGAGAGCAAAAGCTTTGATTTTATTAGCATGATGCTTCAAAATCTTATACATATACTTCGGTTCTTTTTAAAATAAGGCCTGAGAGTGAAATGTTAAGAGCAAGGATCTTGTGTCAGTCTTATTTCACATAGTCAGTGTAATGAGATGGAGTCTGCTCTTCAAGACTTGCTTGAGCTAAAAATACCTTTGGAAATACTCTTAGAATACTTATAAGACATAGATCCTGGTCAAACAATACCAAAGAAGAATGATTATTTTGCTATTAAATACAGACTTCTAAAAGATACCAAGTGGGAAAATAAGTTCACAGTGTCATAAGGGGTGAATGTTGGGTTTGTCATATGCAGAGACAGGAGCTGGACTCAATGATCTTTGTGAGTTCTTTCCAACTCAGGACATTCTATGATTCTATCTCTTATAGTCTCAATATCTCTTAATATAGACATTTTAGTTTTTCCTGTCTGCTTTTTAATTGAAAGTTATTTCCATTCAATGCTGTTGCCTTGAAAGAATCTTGAGGTTTTTGACATATGTAGTTTGTGATTGGAAACAACTAACTTCTACCTGAAGTCAAATCGTGGTCTCGATGACAAAAGATTTGTTTCAGCTCTAATGGTGAAACAACAGAGTCCTCAAACCTCTGCCTTTTAGCAGCCTTCTGGGAACTCCCAGCCCTCTTTGGGTTGCAGTGTGGTCTGCCCTGTGGGTTGGGCTAGGTCAAGGGGTGAGATTTGCCTAAGCAAAGGAGAGACTGCACTGCTCTGGGTGGCCATGAGAGGAGAAAAAGGCATGAAAAGATTGATACATTGGCTAAACAAATCACCAGAAATACATTCACTAGTGAGTCAAAACAACTTCATATATTTGGGGTTTAGTTGTGAAATACATGTTCTCTTAAAATTAGTTTCTGCCAGAATTTCCATAGTCAAGGTAGAGGACATCGAAGGCTTTCAGAAACATTTTTGAAAGGAATGTATTGAGAAAATTGACGTCAGCTTTAACTAGAACTGTTCTTGTTGGGGTTTAATAATGATAAAAATAATAATAAATAGCACTTACTAAAACACGCACCATTGTGTTTCAAAGAACCAACACACACATCCAGGGCTAGAAAAAATAAGCATAAGAAAAACCTAAATTACTTGTCTTGCATATATATTTTAAAAGATGACTGCCATTCAAAGTTTCCTATGCAACAAAAATTCTCTTGAATTCTACTCAGAACCTAGTTTGCTCTCTCAAACATGGATGTATTCCACATGCTATAAAATAACCCAAAATTTAGCGTATTTAATTATTTTGATGTATTTAATGAAACTGATTGCTGCGTTGTTAGTCACAGTTGAAGAGAAACAGCTTTGAAATGGCTTCAGTATCTTTTGGCAATACTTGCTAATGTAACCATACAAACATATGCAATTTATGTGGCCTTACTGATCTGTATAAACACTAATAAAGTCACACAAGTTGTGATTGGTAAAATCTAATGTAATGCAAAGGATTTTCCCACTTTATTCCTGACAACCTGCATTTGCAACCACTCAGTTACTTTATTTTAAAATGGCTTTTCAATTACATTCTAGTGCTGGAGGGGAAAGCCTTCTGACAAAGGCATGACATAAACCATTTATATTGCAGCTCCATCATAGTTCCCATAGCTAAACTAGACTGGACAGTTCATTAAAAAGAAAAATTAATAGTACAAGGTTGCAGGGAAACAATAACAGATTATGACTGGCCTGTGGCAGCCCACTGAATTCATGTAGCGGAATAAAAATGATTCCCCTGTCTCATAAATGAAGGTTTGTTCCAAGGTTTTAGGCAAAGTCTATACTTCTATTCCTTTGCAGGAAAAAGCTATACAGTTTCTTGTCTATAAAAGCAATACTTTGTAATTCCTGCAGAAGATTAATATGCACTCTTTGGGGATGGAAAGCACATATTTCATTATACTTTGAATGCATATTAACAAACATAATAAGACAGATGATAGAACAGAACATGCTGAACAGCCACATCAAAGAAAAAGCTTTCATTCTTGGCAACGGGCAGTGTCGTGGAGGGGCAAAGCGAGGGCAGAATCAGGGCTCAAGCTCATCTTTTCTGATCTAAAGGAGTAACAGCTCTATACCAGTCTAAGATTGCTATGCCTCAGTGTTGCAAAGCCAAACGATTTGAGTCAATGGTCCATTGCCACTGCCTGTGTAATGTCATATGTGATTCATTTCTTGCTTAAGGTTGTTCTTATAGGTATAACCAAGTCCTAATGGTCTCTTCCTGGAGGTACTGCATATTTTCTTAATTTTCTCAGTTTCATGGTTCAAGTTTTCTATATGGTACATGTTGCAAGTGCACAGGCCTATGCTTAATGTTGAAATCTGAATTTTATTATAGCAATGTTATGAATTCCTGTCTCAGAAGATATTTCAAATAATATGGGCTCTGGGGTGCATTAACCATTTCTTCTGGCCAGTAGCCAAAAGCTGTTAATGAATTCAATGGGATAACAGGAGAGGCCAGAAAGGGGGAAGTCTGAGCCAATATAATGTTTGGAATCAAATACAGACAGACCCTCCAGGGTATTCTTTGATTCTTTTCATAAACAGGCTTTTTTTAGAAATAACAGCCTGAAATACTGAAAAGTTATTGTTCTGGGCTGTGATCCCATTGCACTTTTACAGGTTTATACCTACTTCTACAAGAGAACTTGTGTACTTGGCTTCCCAATCTTCCTTTTCCTCACCCTCAAAAAAAACCCCAGAAAAACAGACCTCAAAATTCTGGTCACTCGGACAGGCTGCCTGGCTCTCTTGGCGTAGTTTCTTGCTATAAGCTGTATTTTGTGAACCGAGGCTCAACAGAAGCAAAAATAACTGATGGACCAAGAGAGTTGACCTCCTGAGCTGTTATCATACTTTCAGTGCAGGCAACATGTATGGCTTGCAGAATATTGGAAAGAAGAATATTTCTCGTAATTGTTAAAGGGAATGTGTCCGTACAAACATTTAGCACCTACTAATGAGCTGTTCATTTAATGAGTGGCTACTAACTGCAAACTTTACTGTTTACATATCTAAAGACTTGGGTCTTCTCTCCCCCACTGCCCTGCATAAAGCACAGGGAACAGCCCCTCACAGGGAACAGTCTGTGAATCACAGTGACTCACTCCAAGGGAAGCTCAACAAAGACTGTGTTGTGCTGTTTTGCAGTAAAGCTAGTGACCCAGTGGTTATTGCTACTCTGCTGCTTGCAGGATAAACAGAGTAATACAATAGTTGTGTATTCAAGGATCCTTGCATCAAATTGAATGATTTTTTTTCTCCTTGTAGATCTGTACTGATTTGATTTGCTTATAAGGTGCTTTCATTTAACAAATATGAAGATCATTTAAATGTGTAAGTGGGAAAACTTCCCAGCAAAGAATAGAATCATAGAATCATGGAATGGTTTGGTTTGGAATGGACCTTAAAACCCAGCCAGCTCCCAATCCTCCTGCCATAGGCAGGGACAACCCCCACAGGATCAGGGACTGCAAGCCCCATCCAACCTGACCTTGAACACCTCCAGGGATGGGGCAGCCACCACTGCTCTGGGCAACATGTTCCAGGGCCTCACCACCCTAATAAGAAACCATTTCTTCCTAAGATCTAATCTCAATCACCCCTCTTCTCTTTCAGTTTAAAACCATTCTCCCTTGTCCTGTCCTTACACTCCCTGAGCAAGAGTTCCTGACTTCTTTAATATCTACTCAAAAACAACTCTCCTAAGTGGAGACTGGTCCAGTTGGCCCAGATGTTATTGTTGTTACTTCTGCTTCCCACATGCTCTTACCTCCTTTCAGCACGGGAACTGTTTCCTTTAACATGAGAAGAAATTGCCTTTTGCTTGACTGAACTACTGTGCCTGTGAGCAGTAACTGTTGTTTTGCATCCAGGTTTCAGTCTGGGTAGCCTGAAGTCCATCAGTTTATTATGCTGCAGCTTGTGGAGCTCATTCAGGCCAAAGGAGCAAAACTTACATGTAAAGCCAATAATGAACTGTCAACCTAAAATCTTAACAGTGAAGCCAAAGAATTATTAATTCACCCATGTTGAGCTCATGCACGAGTTATGTGCAGTTTAAAAGTGATATACACAGACTTTCTAGAATCTACCCTTTTTCTCATGCCACACTTGTCACCAGCTGTCTCTCAGGCTGATATCTTCAGGCAGGGATGGGGCTGCAAAGACAAGCATCCCAGAGCAAAACTTCTTCCTCCTCATTCTAGCATCCACCTAGTGTAATTTTTATGTTTGCTAACATGCTCCACATCTCTACACTTTGCACTTTATTCATTGGCCCATGGTTCCACATTACATCCAATTTTACTGTGAATGGTGTGTTTTATGTGTGGATATGTTAACTCTAAAACCGGTTTTGTGCTGCCTCCAAGGTTACATTTGCTCAGTGGCCAGTAGCTGACCCCTGGTGAGCAGTTTACAGCTCTGGGGCCTCCACTTTTGTCTTGTATCTGGACTTCCGAATCTCCTCAAGCATCCCATGCCTGTCTCTATGCTTCATTTTATTCGGGGGTCATAGATAGTTCATTCCATACAGAATAGCAAATTGTTATTGTTGTCTGCTCATTACAAATATATACACAATCCAACAGTATTACAACACACACTACTCCAAAACTAAGCAAAAAGCCAAATCAAATTAGACAACAGTCACCTGGTCCTTGGATAAGCTGGTATGGTCAAAAAAGTTAACCAACACCAAACCACAAAGCAACCCTGATGAAACCTAGAAAGTCCTAATGTGTCCTGAGACCAGCGCTTCGCACACAACCTTTGGCATGTTGTAAGCAATGGTAACACTATTTTCATAGAATCATAGCATCATAGAATCACCAGGTTGGAAGAGACCCACCGGATCATCAAGTCCAACCACTCCTATCATTTGCTTACAAAGCTCTGACGTTTTAACAAGTTGATGTTACATATGGAAAATTGGTTTTGCACTATTTAATTAAGCCAGATTATTAAATAGCATCCATATTAGAAATCTTATTCTTATACAATCATTCTTGTCACACATTATAGTTGATTTTAGTTATAGCTGTGTTTACAAACAGCATAGCATAATGTAAATGCCTGTGTATGGCCTTCAGACTGAGTTCTTCCTGCTTATAGTTGATGTTCATTATTGTTTGGATCTGATTCTAAGCTCACTTGCTGAAGCTTAAGCCAGATGTAGTCCACAAAATTTGCACAAGGAGTTTTAATAAATAAAGAACTATGTTAAGTTTTTTTAAGACAATGTTTGCCCTGACAGCCATTACATTTGAACTAGAAATATGTCTGTCTGTTCAGAAAGATGTTCCCAGTTCTTGGATGAATCCCCAGATCCACTTTCTCCAGCTGGTGCCTGTCTGGTACTTTATTCTCTCAGACCACTGTTTTTTCAGGAAGCTGTTTTTGCTTGTAGGAGAAGTAGACAAGGTAACAAATCATTCCTTTTCCTTTTGCTCACTCTGATTTTGGGTTGAAAACACTGTCTTGGTCTTTGAAGTGGCAGGAAAATATAGTCAGCGTCATAGAAGAGCACTATATTGCTCCTTGGATGTGCTATTGTAAAGAAATTCAAGTACTAATCTGCATGTCTTATGCAACCTTATGTTACTTACCAAAGAGATTTAAAGAAAAAAGGAAGATGTGTGTGTTCAGCATTATACATAAAGAAAAACAGGCCCAATAAAGTTTTGCATAGGCTTTGAGATTAAAGCACCAGATTCTTTGTGATGCAAAGAAAACCAGCAAGCATCAATATTACATTTAAATTCTGCAGCGTCTGAAATGCCAGACTGCACCAGAGAACAGAGTAGAGAGTTAAAGAAGCTTCTGACGATGATTAAATTGATGGATGCTGCAGGTTGCATGGCAGGCATATGGCATCTACAAACAATAGGGGAATCTTCAGTAAAGGTAAAAAAATGCATTGGAGAAAATACATGAACAGAACTCGTGGTGCACGCCACACACTGCAACTAAAAATTTTAGCCTGACATGTAAGCAAGAGGAAGAGGACAGGGGAAACATAAAGTTATGTATTTGGTAATTACTTGAAACTGTGAAAGCCTGTTTTTTTAATCAATGATGATAAAATTCACTGATATGAGAAGTATGTGATCTGATGAACTGCCATACACCGAACCTGCATAACAGACCTTTAGTAACCTGGTCTCCAAGCCTCATGCTCTTGCAAATGTGATGTATTTATGCTTGCATGGAGAATGCCATTTTATATAATACTCTTGCTTATTAGTCTTGACCTTTAAGTCACCTTCATTTTGTCCACCGCCTGCTTGCTTCTAACATGGCAATTTGGCCTTCTAATTCAAGAAATCTCTCTTGGGCTTAGCGCATATGATCTTTAAAAGCTTTCTGTTGACACCACTTCCATTTTCTTTCTCTGTGCACTCCCAGGACTGTCAGAAGTCATTTCAGTTTGTTTCTTATTTCAGCTGTCAAATCGACATTTCCTTTACAAAAACTGAATAGGTCCAAATTTTCTAGGTATTTTGTCCTTCTTCCAATAAATATAACAAGTACCAATGTATTTAGAAAGATTACATTTGGTGACACTCTCCCATCTCTTCTCATCCTAATAGTTTCTTTTCCAGAAAAAAATTTAATTACTGCAAGAGCAATTTATTTAATTACTGTTAGGGGAGACTTCAAAGGAAATTGGTTCGATTGAAATAGTGATATCACCTCAGTAACTTTTTGAAAATAGTATTTTGGTAGAAAATATGATGAATGTAAGAGTATATTTAATGAGAAAATATTGCCTAACCCTATTCTTTCCGCTGAAGCTTTCATTCTTTACATATATATGTGTGTGTGTGTGTGCACAAACGTATGTTAATTATTTTTATCATTGTTACAGGCCTCTATTTTTCTTCTATGATTATAAATTCTTTCCCGTGTAGTTGCCTCATATTAAGGTCATTCCATCCGAAAACTATAGTATTCTCAATCCTGCGGTTCTACCAAGTGTCAGGTTGTTTTCCTCTTTCTCTTTCACAAGCTCATTTTTGAGTAACACTTCACTGGTCTTCATTAGGGAGAAAACTGCTATTGATTTCGAAGCTAAAGCTTTTGCTGACTGGACACACGTTCATTCACACTCGAGTACTTTGATACTGTTCTGTTTGTTAAAAAAATACATTGGTGATCTAAGATGCACAAGTCCTGTTTATTGCACTCTTAAGGTCAAGACTTGCCTTTGACATCAGAGAAGTATTTGTATCTCCAATACATATAATGCGCTTCTAGAATGTATCTAATATATTTAAATTATAGTTGATTCATCGTTTCATCTATAAATAACGCTATTCTAATTAAACAAATGCCCATTTTTGCCAATTTCCAATGACCAGTTTTCTGTGGAACATCAGGTCCTGAAATAAGGGCTTTTATCCAAGAACAGCTATAGGTTCAAAGCATATTAATTTTATCTATTCTGTGTGATATCACAGTGCCAAACATTCTAACTGTAGCAAGTTACTGCCTTAAAACTATTGCTATTAATGGCTTCCATCAGAAGAATAGAAATGAAGTGTTTTGTTGCAATGGTCTGTAATTATAGGTCAGAAATAGTGCCGATCTATAACCTAGGGGATGTGTTAATGTTTCATATGATTGGTTAGAAATATGTAATGAACAGGTTTAACTCATAATGAATTAGGCTCATGCACAATATACTGAATATTTTGCCCTTTTTTGCAAGAGTAACATTTGAATGGAAAAAAATTAATTACAAGCTGATGAACCTGCCTTTTGTACTATTTGTATACTTAGCTTCTAATTGCATCACCTTCACACCTCTTGTTGCATTTTGGGTTTGTATAATAATATTGGGAATTATATTAGTCCTTATAGCTTTGGAACACTGAAAATACAGGTAGTTCCTCTGATTTGTGCTCAGAGGAGGTTGGGCTGCACAGGAATCGAAAAGGAAGGTCGTGTCTAATGAAGATGGTGGGGTTTTTTGTGTGTTTGTGTTGTTTTTGAAGGTAAACAGAATATTTTATTATGGTGACTAATTACAATAAGACATCTCAGGGGATACGCATGCAAACATTGTTTAAATTATAATCTTGTGATTTAAGGGATTGTAAGTAATAATTTAAATTTGCTGTTTTGGTCCTTTCAGCTGTACCTTCCCCTCTGGATACTTGAAGAGTGATGATATCCTTTATTAGAGCTATTGATGCTATATAAAGAATGTATTTCAGTATTTTGATGTTATTATCTTATGCTATCGAGCCAATAGGGGTCTCTTCACAGACAATCTCTGCCTATGAAAAAAATAATTATTGATTCAGTTGTTCATTCAAAAAAATCTCAAAGTGGTTTTTATGCTCTGTATGGAAGGTGCTTGCACTGAACTGGAACAGTTAAGCAAACTATCAAGAAGAACCTTAAATGTGCATGGCTGAAGGATCTGGACTTTTCCTTCTGCAGCTCCAAGAAAGCTGAGAAAAAAGAGAAGGCTCTTTGATTAGAAATTTAGCTCTCACCTTTCCTCCTCTAGCAAACGTATTTGAAAAAGAGGCTCTTAGTAAGTCACTAGCTTGTCAAGTTGTATAAAGATAAGCGTTACAGAGAATTTAATTATGTGAACCTCTCTAAATGAGAGTCACAGTGGTTGCTTAAACAAAGTGCTGTCAGGGGTGGTTTGCACACAGTTCCAAAGTGGCCAACTTCTATCAGAAACTTTCCAACTCGCGTGTGACCAAATTGAAGGGGAACAGGAGATCCAGTAGTCTAGTAGAATTCTATTCAACGTGGAAAAAATGTTTTGTAGATGAACATGTTAGTCATATAAAGGCTATACAAGATGCTATAATAATTCGGCATTTCAGCAGCACTGCTGAAGCTGCCTCTAGAAATGATGCTGTACGTACAACACCATGGATTCAGTTTAGATTTCTGATCGCATAGAAGCTGTCAGCCCTTCAGCAGGATTATAGATCAGAACAGAAACGGATTGCCTGTTGGAATTCCCTCTGGTTTGGTTTGGTAGCTGTGTAGACCTGCCTGCAGTCATTAGTTTTTGATGGGTTTTCAGTTATCCCTCTTTAATCTTTATGCCTCATTTTTTGGCATTAACCCCAAAGACCATCAGTCACAGCACAGGTGTGATTTAGCCACTCGTAAGAACAAATTGGTAGGGAAAAAACTCCAGTATTAGTAGTCTGGAGTAAGTTGACATTATTTGTTGTTTGTAACCTCCTCAGAGCCTCCCATTTATAGCCACTTACGCAGAAGCAAACTATACTGAAGCTAGCATAGAAATAGACTGTGGCTACCTTGGCCTTTGAGTATAGAGGAAATTATGTGAATTCCAGGTTGTCTGAGATGCACAAGAACACAATTACTATTTAAAATAAACTCTACCAAGAGCTTAGTCATTACTTCAAATGGCTCTATCAATCACCCAGTTCTTTAATAAGACTACCTTTCCTATGCTAGTTGTTTTCCTGTAGAGTTTATGCTTAAAAACAGACAGCCTCTGTCACATTTATCTTAAGTGGATCTCCCCAGGGCAGCAAGTAAATGTAAAACTCTGTTTACAGCCATTTTTCATTTCCCAAGCCTTTTAATATCACTCTCTCAGGCTTATTTTGATGTCATTCACTTCATAATGTACTAAGTTGCCTTCCTACTTTCTCCTGCTTTGTATGAGGTACACCAAATGGTAATTTCACCCTTCTTGAATTAAGTACAAATTAAATCAAAGCCTGGTGAAAATACTTCCCTTCCATAATGATTTCAGAGGTGGATACTGAAGGATATATCACCTTGCATTATTTGGGAGGTTATTTTTCTTCCTTTTTCCTGCAAAATTACTTCTGTTTTCAAAGGGCCATAATTTTATGGTTTTGTCTACGGTTTCCTAATACTGAGTCTGAAAGCTGCTACAGGAAAAAATATGGCTACATTTCAAAAACTATTCTTTAGAGCAACTGGGGATTAGTGGCTTTAAACATCTCAGTAATCCAATACAGTGCAACAAAACATAATTTAAAAATGCAAAGGATTAAAGTTTCCTTTCATAGGATTCTACAGTACTCAGAATAGGATTCTACAAAACTTACTTAGCATTTTTAAGGTAACTTCGATTGCTAAAGATGAAAATCGCCAGTTCTGTAAAGATTTTATTTATGAATTTAGCACATACAAATCTTGCCGTGACCTAGAATTCCTCTGCAATAGGATATTCCTAGGATCTTGGCTGTTGGCACAACATATGTGAAATGACATGTGTACTCGTCTCTGCAGAAATGCGACATCAGATTATAATCTTTAACATTTGCGTAGTGCTCCCATGCTACACTGCAGAATATGAATTGGAGGAGTGTGAGGTTCCCATTATCCAGAGGAATAACTATGAAAATTTTATCCCAAGTATCTTTAAATATGAAAAATTTCCTTTTCTGAACTAAATACTTTTGTCTCATAAGACTAATTATGTTTTGTGAATGACACAAAAGACCTTATATCAATTTTCATTCAGATGAGGGTTATTTGCTATTCATTCCAGAGAGACCTGAAATACTCATATGCTTCAAGAAGGAGAGAGATTCAGTGTTTTGGAAAGGCTCACGGGGAGTTAGTTTCTAGCTGTCTGGTTTAGAATTGCACAGTGGGAAAAAAGAGATTTTCCAGTTACTTATTCAGTATGAAAATCTTTTCCTGTATCACTGATCAGAGCTCTTGTAATTTAAACAAAATGGTTTACATTAGATTGCTGCATATTGGCCTTTAATGCTTGATTCCCAGTAGATACATATATATCGTATTAGTCATATTCATCAAGTCAGTTTGTTGGGTATGGAGTCCTTCAGTTTTTAATTTTCCTGTTTTGTATGTGATGAGTAAAGGCCATGGTCCTGACATTTAGAGAGGGAACACTACTGGTGTATGAATAGAGCAATATTCCCTAACGCCGCTCTGGGTGAAGGGGTTTGTTTGAGGAAGCAAAAACCTGTCTCCTAATGGGATGATTTCCTGACTGGAAAAATATGCATGAAACCCTTAATTGCAGGGCTGTAGCGGAAAGTATATTGTCTCATTGTCCAATTCAGCTCACTCCTTTTAAAACAGCCCTGCAAATGGTGATATGCCAGTGTTTGCACCTTTGTCAATTCTGCCTATCATATAAAGTAGCTCTATCAAGGAAAAACCGGGCCCAGTGGAAAAATTCAGTAATCCTAATTCTAGTCTTGTCCAGATTTGGGGTACCTAGAATGTCACAAAAAAAAGTCTGGCATTTTTCAGGACTAAAGGATTTATTTTGAAAACTATATGTGTCACACAAACTAGCTATGTTGTACAGCACATCTTGGTAGGTTACATACCATTATTTCATGTGAATAAAATGAAACGCCTTCTTTCCCATTGGCTGTTCTACAGTAAGTCTAAGCTAAAAACTGTTCAAAGATCAGTCTGATAATGGAGAATGTTTTAAAATTAAGAAGCAAGTGAGAGAATTAAGTTAAATGTGGAAGGTACTGATTCTTGGTATTTTCATCGTATTTCATATATATAAGGGACCAGACTATTCATTTACCTTTATGCACCATTTTCCTAAAGTGAACCAAGGAAGAGAAAAAGTTTTGTTAAACAGGAAAAAATAAATTAAAACCAAATACTTTGATATGTGAATCTTACTGGTTAGGGCTGAGGAGCTTTCTACAGCAAGAACTAGTCCCTCTCAAAAGCATTTTCATGTTAATTCATATAAATTTCTTGAAAATACTTAGGCATCAGGTATTTGAAGGCAGCAGTCTTCAAGAGGATGAAAATACATGCCAGACTGAACTGCGTTCACACTACTCTGCATACATTCTTCTCCAGTGCGCTTGGGTAATGAATTGGTTGTGCACAGAACTATTCAACATCTCTCAATTCATGTATTTTATTAAGAACTCCCAAAGCAGTTAAATTCATGATATGCCCCAAGGATTAACCAGTATGAGCTCAGTGGGACTCGACTGATTGTTTGATCTGGAAATCTTTTTCCTACCTTCTTTCCATGTGAACGGCTCATTTTTCATCATCCCGATTACAGTGTGCAAGGCAGAAAGACTCGTAGCTAACCACTTAAGCTAAACCATGGAGTATGAGTGCTGAGGCTGCTCAGAACAGCAGAAAAATGCCCTGGTTCTTGTTAGCTTTGCTGTGCCTGATTAGATGGGGGAGAGGTGCTTGCAAACCTGGGTGCATTGCCTGGCCACAGCGGGTTCCTCCCTGCCTATCCCCCTATGCCTCAAACTCAGAACTTCTTAACTCCAGAACTGGTATGATACAGTACTTATTCTGTCATTAAAAACCTATTCATTTCCTTGTCTGATGATAAAATTATTGTAAAATAAATCATTCATCTTTTCAGCTAATTCTAATTACAGCTAAACTCCCATTTGGACCGGGAGTTTGCTATATTTACGTGGTGCTTTTGAAAAACATTTCAGAATATAATCATCCATTATTATACTGCTACACTGTACTCTTGACTTCTTTCTGCCAACTGTGTTCCTGAAAACAATTGCTAGTTTAATGTGTCATCCAGAAGTTATGGCCTAGACAAATCAGAAAAGTTGTTTAGTCTATTATAATTTGGCAAATGGTCATTTAATAGCACACAGGAAGTCAGCATGAATGTTTGGGATTATTTTTTCTATAAATATAATGAAAGAAATCTAAAATTGGCTAGACTCCACTTCCGCGACTGGTCTTGTCGTTAAAATTATCTTTGCTAGCTCTTTATTCTTGTCTATTGGTCATCTATAAATAGTCAGTCAAATTTGTGCCTAAAGTTTTGTTGAGCAGATTGACTTTTCAGATGAATCTTTTGGAGTAGGGATAATCCACACCACCACCTCTCCACTGTGCTGAGCTGTGTGTTGAGTCTCTACACTTCGTGGTCTCTCAGCGTGAGGGCACGCAAAGAGAGTGGGGTTGAAGTGTTGTGGAGCTGTAAAGACCCTGGTTCTACTCTATGCCTGTGGACATGGCTATATAATTTTTCAGGTTTATAAATAGATACGTTGTTAATTAGTCAAGTAGCATATTTCCATTAGTAAAATTTTTTGGCCCCTCAGTACTAGAAGGACATCAAGCAAGTGGAGTGTGTCTAGAGAAGAGGAATGGAGCTGGGGAAGGGGCTGGAGCACAGGGGTTATGAAGAGTGGCTGGGGGAATTGGGGCTGTTTTGCCTGGAAAAGTGGAGGCTGATGGGAGACCTTATCGCTCTCTGCAGCTCCCTGAGAGGAGGTTATAGCGAGGTGAGTATCAGTCTATTCTCCCTAGTAACAAGAGATAGAATGAGAAGAAATGGCTTCAAGTTGTGCCAGGGGAGGTTTAGACTGGATAGTAGGAAAAACCTCTTTACTGAAAGAGTGGTGAAGCATTGCAACAGGTTGCCCACGTGCATGCTCCACCCATGGAGGTGTTCAAAAAGAGTGTAGATGTGGCACTTTGTGACGTAGTTTAGCGGGCACGGTGGGATTGGGTTGATGTTTGGACTGGATGAGCTTAAAGGTCTTTGCCAACCTTAATGATTCTGTGATTCTATGATTGACAGATTTTATTTACTAATGGTAGAACAGACTTTGCTTATGTTAAAATTGAAACTTTAACATTTCCAGAACTAAGTTTAGTGAGTTCACCTATTTCCATGCAAACATTGTGTGTAAACACCTCACTGTGTATGTTGTTTTTCAGAATGTGGACTACATATTATTTTAATACTTGTCAGTCCTGCATACCTCGACTGATCAACTTACATGGGCAGCATCTGGGAATCTCATTGCATTTGTGTGACCCTCTGATGTGATTTGATCTTGTGTGGTGGCTGGTTAACTCTTTTTTCTCCCTCTATCACTGATAGAGCTATTCAGTACCTAAACTGCCAGCATTTGTTTATGCACAGTGAAAACATGCTGACAGAACTCTTCCTGTTGAGAAAAAGTCCATCTTGGCTCAAACCTGGCATCTGCTGTGTTTAAGGATATGGGCTGGATCATCTCCCGTAGGAGGACAGGCTGAGAGAGTTGTAGTTGTTCAGCCTGGAGAAGGGAAGGCTCTCACGAGATCTTATAGAGAACTTCCAGTATCTGAAGGAGCTACAGAAAAGCTGGGGAGGGACTGTTCACAAAGGTGTGTAGGGATAGGACAAGGGGGAATGGGTATAAACTGTAGAGGGGAAGATTTAGACTAGCATAAGGAGGAATTTCTTCACAATGAGAGTGGGGAGGCCCTGGCCCAATTTGCCCAGGGAAGCTGTGGCTGCCCCATCCCTGGAGGGGTTCAGGGCCAGGTTGGATGGCGCTTGGAGAAAACTGATCCAGTGGGAGATGTCCCTGCCCATAGCAGGGGATTTGGAAGTAGATGATCTTGAAGGTCCCTTCCAACCCAAACTATTCTCTGATTCTATGAAATATATTTTTTTACAAATTTCTCAGGAAAACTTAGGATTTCAAAATCATATCTTGTACAACTCTAAACAACAATGGAAAAAATCAAGATGCTGCAGTTCAGTCAACTGCCCATTGAGATTTACTTTGCTGTAGCTCAAGAGTATAGTCTTCATGCAGAAATAACAATAATGTTTAGGATATCACCGAGATTGTGATTCTTTTAAAAAGGAAAGACTAGAAGCACTCACAGCAAGTGATTCTGACAGTTCACTGTCTATGTAGTGCTTTGTGGTGTCTGAATTAGTGCTGCACACAGGGAATTTGGGGATGCTCACCAGAGCAGCAGCCCAGTCAGCTACGGCAGTTGCCATCCTCAGATCTGTATTCCATGCTTACAGTTTTATGAGGTGTTGTTCCAAAAGAGAAAAGGAATTGCTTTATAAACTTTTTCGGTGTTTTTCCATATTTCCTGCTTGAAGAAGTAGGAAAATGTAGGTTTAAAGAAAAAAAACAAAACCAAAAACCCGGATTTTTTTCTTGTTAATAATGCTGCCTTGTTTTAATGAAGTTTATCTTAGCTTTAAATTAATAATATCTGGTGCACTTTGCTTTTTAGGAAGAAAGTGGTTTGTAAAAAGCCAAACTGTAGCTGTTTGGAATATAAGTGATTTCACAGGCATCGGTGGAGCCCTGTTGATTCATTGTATTAGCTTTTCTGAAGCTGAAAGGAGTCAGAGGCCTTGCTGCTGTGGCAGCCACGATGTAAGTGAGCAGGGTATCAGCTTCAGCAAGGAGAAGGCGAGAGGGGCATGGGGACACCAGGGAGCCCTTACTGCCGGCAGCTCTAGCTTTAATTGCAACCTCCCTAGCAGTAGGTCAGTTACTAAAGACCCAACTTCATTACTAGCATGGAGTCCTTTAGCGTTATAACTCAAAACAGAAGCAATTACCATAAAGTGTTAGGGGTTATTTTTTTTAGCCCAGGTAGTGGATGAGAAGTAATAGTTTTCTTTACCTTGAAGACATGTAAACTTATTGCTTCCTCTCTATACACGTATATGCAGAGCATAAAACAAAAGGTAGCAAATACTTTTTTGCTTTAAATTCTTATTAGTAAATTCAGCTTGGATGTGTGATTAATGTTTTTTTTCCCAGTACTTCACACTTGAATAGCTGATAATAAGCAGCGTATGTATCAGCTTGGCTCTTCCATTATTGTTAAGCGTCTTTATAAAGTGTTTACTGATTTACATAACCATATTGAGAAGCCTGGGAATAATGGTTATATTTGCTTACTTATTTCCATTTTTGAGATCATTGTGTGATGTTAATGAAGAATAATTATTAGTGAGTTTAATTTTCAAATGCCTCCAAAATCTTTTCATGTAAGCAGTCTACTTTCCCTTTTTTCCCTGGTGAGTTTAAAAATGCACAGCTGTCTAGGCGCACTTTTCATTTCTGTTTGGAGCATGTAGACCCTGTTTATCAGTCCAAGAGCCCAAGAATCTTTAACTGCTGCACACGAGTGACATGCTATAGATTCCTATAGCAACTGTGCTTGTTCCGCATAATTAGCTATACTGGGCATGGCCATTCAGACCATTTAGCTTAAAGGCCACTAGAAAGCAAGCTGCATCTGAAATAGCAGTGTTGTTGGGACTGAATGCAATTACGAAGCAGGCTGAATTTATCTTAATCTGCAGAATTTGGTTACATCGATAACTTTCTGCAGACCAAGCAGCCACGAGCAGCTCAGAACCTGCTTGTTGTAGGGTTCAATGTCCACCTGCCACAAGGAGGTAAATCCAGACAGGACAGAAGAACTTATACACCAATGGGTGTAATTAGAGAATTAAATGGCTTGTGTTTAAAAATACTGTGGTTTAATAAAGTTAAATGGTAGGGAAGCTTGGTAAGTAAATACTGTATACTAGGGGCTTTGATTTTTTTTTTTCTGTGGAAAACTAAGCAGAGGAAATTGTCCTTTCCTTCTAGAATTAGCTATTGCCATAGAAAGCCACTATAATAACTACTGTTCAAAGGTTTTCCATATTTAAGACACTTCCAAAATAGCTTCAACATCAGTTTTCTAGTCCTTTAAGCCCTACCTTATTTCTACTCAGCAAATTGGAGATAGGAAAATTCTAAACCCACAGGTCTAAAGCTCCATATTTCACAGAAACATATCATGTCAGAATAAAAACATTTTTCTGACCGAAATAGTAGAGATTGTTTTCTTTTACATGTCTTCCATGCTAGTATGAGTCATCTGGAATCTGATATCATATAACAACAGTAAAAAATTACATGGATATACATATACCAAGTATTGTACTTAATAAACATGCTTAGGAAAACTAGATTATATTGTCATCTACATATGTGAGTTTCATTTAATTCAATATGCTGGAGATGTTTTGGTGTTGCAATTGATGTGATTTCAGTTCTTATTAAAGTAAGCAAAAAAGCTTCTTTTTTTAGAAAATAAAAATAAATAGCATTCCTTATTTGCTTATTTATAAACATCTATCTATCTATCTATCTATCTATCTATCTATCTATCTATCTATCTATCAGTGTTGGATGTGTATTGTTATGTAACTGGGCAAAGGGATGGGAGGACATGACTGCTGAGGATTTGAGAAAAACATGCTGGGATGAGTGGATTTGGTACTACTGAGATGTTTATCTGTTGTGGGAAATGGAAAACGTGATGTAGGTACAAGCTTTTCCCTATACTCACATTTTGTTTGCTACAAATACTGTGTGTGAGATCTCCTTGTTTCTCATAAAAAGTCAATCTGTTTGCAGGTAGACAGTAGCACATAGCGTATAGCAATGGCTATGAACTGGAGAGGGCAGATTTAGACTAGATATAAGAAGGAATTTCTTCACTATGAGGGTGAGGAGGCTCTGGCCTGGGTTGCCCAGGGAAGATGTGGCTGCCCCATCCCTGGAGGTGTTCAAGACCAGGCTGGATGGGGCTTGGACAGCCTGATGCGGTGGGAGGTGTCCCTGCCCATGGCAGGAGGGTTGGAACTGGATGATCCTTAAGGTCCCTTCCAACTCAAACTATTCTATGATTCTATATATTTATACTTATATCTGTGTGGATACAACATTGAATGTTTTGTTAGTATCTTGCAAAATTGTAAAGTGAATTATACTGAAAGCTGAAACAAACAGCACAGGGACCTTGTAAAAATTGCCTGTTCTGTTAAAGAGATCATGAGATGAAAGAGAATATATTGGAAACACCAGGGAGAAGTCAAAGTGGCCTTTATGATGGATTGTTAGCTGCTGGAGGTATAGACCTTAGTTCTGGTTTCACTGTGTTATGCAAGTTCTGCCTAAAATGTTAATTCTGACCTAGTATTTTAAGAATTATTAGAATGTAATCCTGGTTATTTATATCACATAGGAATTAAGAAATAAATAGCCAAATCAGATGTTACATTATTAAAAGTATTTGAAAGTTTTTATTGATTTATGGCATTTATTGTCATCAGCACAAAGACAGCAGAATTGGCAATCAGTGCTGCTGCTCTGCTTTATGACTCCATCTTCAGAGGAAGGCAGGGGGCTACTTCAAGGGTCTAAATTGAAAATGTAGGTCCTTGGAGCTCTGCCTGGAAAAACATAGGCAGTTATTTTCAGCATGCAAATCTGTTGGTCATGAAAAGGCCTTTTTTCCAGGAATGCATAGAAATTTTCCATTCTTGATGAGCAAGTATCTTAATATCTATCTTGTATCTAAACCTATGGTTTAATGAATTACATGTAAGGCTTATATCTAAGCTCCAAAGATGACTTGGATGTTAATTAGATCTTCATGCAGTTACCTTACATCTTGGGCTAAATCCATTTGGAAGGATTGTGAGAAAATATTACTCTCTGTCTTTCAGCTTCCAAATGAGAGCCCTAACCAACAAGTCATGAGATTTTACAAGGTGGCAGTTAACATGTCACAAAACTTCAAATATGCTCATTATTCAGTATTTCATAATTATTAATATATTTAAATCTTATTATCTTGAAAATTTCCAAGGTAGTCCTAGTGTTATTTTGCTTAATAAAAAAATTATTGCACCTCAAAAGCATAAAAGAACTGACAATATTCTTCATTTTACTTTCTTTCAGGAATTAAGTTGGGAAGCTGCAGAGCATTAAGGTGATGTGTTTAATGTGTGGTGGCATCCTATGTGCAGAACACCTGATCTGAAACTTTTCAGTGGCTCCAACCTTTCTGACTTCCAAGGTGGAAGGGGTAGATTCTCGGATACTCCTGTGCCTACAAAATAACCAAAAATGAAGGAGGACAATTGTTTACATGCCGCTCTTATTTGCCTGGGCATGCTATATTACAGCCATGCCCTAACTACAGAAAAACTGAACCACTCAAGGCCATCGCTTCATGGTCACCATGAAAAAGGAAAAGAAGGACAGGTTCTGCATCGTTCAAAGAGAGGCTGGGTGTGGAATCAGTTCTTTGTTATAGAAGAGTACACGGGACCAGATCCTGTACTAGTAGGAAGGGTAAGACAGAATTTGTTTTTCATTCATCCATTAGACATTAATAATTTATATTTTTATTTTGTGACTTTGTTTTGTGCCATCATTTTTCTGTTGTATTAGCTGCTTCTTGATCAGCTACTTATTCACCTAGAATAACTGTAGCTCAGTTAAGGTGCTAAGCAAAATACTACCTAAGTGATTAGAAATTTTTCCGTTGACCCCAGCAGTCTTTGAATGAAGGTGTGCAAGCTGTTATTTAACACACCAGCAAGAACTGCAGCAACCACTTGAGCAATAATACATCTCAAAAATATCTGGTATCACTCTTGGGTCTTTAAAAATAGTAACAAAAAATGTACTGTCTAACCCAGCAGCTCAGTAAAGAATATATTCCCTAATAGGTATCTCTTCATCTTTTCATTTTCAAGTTATCAGTAACATTAAATATATGAGAGGTATGTATAGAGAGAAATATATATCTTTGTGCAGATATGTATGTACATACATCCTGGACCGATTTCTTTGCTCTGTTGCTGTCTAACACTAACAGAATATAAATGCATTAATGGAAAAGTTTATGTGCCATTTTACATGCCAGTTTACAAATGGTCAGCAGAACTGTGTTGACTTAACCCCAGCACAAAAGAGCGGAGAGCAGGATCAATGACAGGAAATTTCATTTAAAAGATGGTTAGTGTTGTGCAATTTGTAGATGTCAATATAAAACCAATAAATCTGTAATTTGGCTTAATGTTTCCCTCATTCATCTCACTGAAGCATGCATTGGTTGCAGAAGTAAGAACGTGGAGTAAACATCTGTTACTTATTTTATATTAAAGAGGTTGTAATTAAAAACTAGTTGGCAGTCACTGACTGGCTCATTCATTACATCACAGCTCTTACAACAGTGCTTTGCATAAAAAACTGCTAGAATATGATTCATATGAAGTGTAAAATCTTGCAAAAATGACTCTTCCTTCCAACTTCATTTGAATAAAGATGTTATAACTACCTTCTCATATATTCTCTGCCTTAAATCTTAAAGCTTATGTCTCGGTAGCACCCTACATGTTGTAGCACGCAAGTCTGTGCAGGCAGCTTCTGTGAACGCAGGGCAGATGTGCTCACAGCATGTGCCCAAGGATGGATTATTGCCTGATGTCAGACAAGATTTTTGAAAACTATGAAATGATAGCAATTTCAGGAACTTTTTTGTTTCATAAACACACTCATGTGAAAGAGGCTGAGGAAACTGGGCTTATTCCATCTGGAGAAAAGGACGATGAGGGGAGACCTTATTGGGCCCTACAACTACCTGAAGGAGATTGTTGTTAGACAGGTGTTGAGCTCTTTTCCCAAGTAGCAAGCGATTGAACAAAATGAAATGGCCTTGAGTTGCACCAGGAGAGGTTTAGGTTGGATTTTAGGAACTATTACTTCACTGAAAGGATTGTCAAGCACTGTTTGCCCAGAGAAGCAGTGGAGTCATCATCCCTGGAGGTATTTAAAGGCCTTGTAGATGTGGTGCTTAAGGACATGGTTTAGTGGTTAACGTGGCAGTGTTAGGTTTATGATTGGAATCAATGATCTTAAAGGTCTTTTCCAACCTAAATGATTCTGTGACTCTGTATACCATCTTGTTAAAGTATCTCTGTTTCTCATTTTGTAGCTTCATTCAGATATTGATTCTGGAGATGGAAACATTAAATACATTCTCTCAGGTGAAGGAGCAGGAATCATTTTTGTTATTGATGACAAATCAGGGAACATCCATGCAACAAAGACACTGGACCGGGAGGAGAGAGCTCAGTACACTCTCACAGCACAAGCTGTAGATAGGAACACGAACAGGCCGTTGGAACCGCCTTCTGAATTCATTGTTAAAGTTCAAGATATAAATGACAACCCGCCTGAATTTCTTCATGAAAACTACCATGCCAATGTGCCAGAGAGATCAAATGTAGGTAAGTACCCATGAATGTGCTTCAGTTCCTGGCCTTATGGGAGATGTTACCTTGTCAGTACATCTTGGCTTTGTTTAACTCCTATAGTCTAGGATTCTGGGAACTAAAATTTACTTCATGCTCAGCCAATGACTCAGTTTATTTATCTAATGTGCTGATAAAACTTTAAACTCCTACTAACTACCGTAGTTGAAGTGTTGGTAGATGGTTCCTAGAACAAGATTATTTCCTCCTAGGGGGAACATGAAGTTCCCATGGAATTTATGAAGTGTTAATCCTTTGAGGTAACCATCAAGATTATTCCTTTGGCAGAGCTGTGTGATAAAACTAAGGAGTTACTGCCATGCTATATATTCCTTTTTCATCTCCTGTTTGAACTTGTGTCTATCCCAGAGATTTCTACAGGAATGATTTCTCTGAAACTCACTGAGAAAAACATAAAAAGTAAAGTCTATTGTTCAGCTGTCTAACAACAAACGCAATATAACGTTTAAACTACTAAGGAAAAAAAACCATAATGGTACAGGGTGACTACTGACTTTTATATCTTCACTGTTTAGAACACTAATCCACATCACAGCTGGTGACAAATCTTTTTGGATTGTATGAATCTACTTTGTTGTATATAAATTGCCAAGGAAATTTTTTTCATTTACCAAACCCGATATAAAAAGTTAAGAAATAGTTGTGCTATGCGAATGAAAGCATCTCTGCATGGTTCTTACAGAGACATTTGCTTCTGACTGTATTCTTCCTGTGTTTGCTTTCCGTTTTTAGGTACATCAGTTATTCAGGTAACAGCTTCAGATGCTGATGATCCTACCTATGGGAACAGTGCCAAATTGGTTTACAGTATTCTTGAAGGTCAGCCGTACTTCTCGGTGGAAGCTCAAACAGGTATTATTGAGCGGTTTATTTGAATTGAACCTCATAACTGGAATACATTAAAATGAAGAACCACATGTATTGGCTGAGGCTATACAGTTGGTTTTATCTACTGATGTCCTTGAGCAAAGCTTCCTCCCCTCTCTCTTGATTCTAGCTAACTCTTTTGTAGGTCAGTCCCCTGGCATTTAGGAGAGCATCTGGGTACACACTAGAAAGTTGATGCTATTTCTTTTATGGTATGACATGGTACGATAGAAATGGTGATTTCTGTGCTAAACTCTAAATCTCTAGGGTTGCTCTGTGTTCAACTGTGTTGAATACTTGGGCTGTGTCTCTTGCATAACATGATGCACAGTGTTGGGAAAACAGAATCTGCACCACCACAGCAAATATCACGTATCTTAATGCAAGCTAAAAATGCAGTATCTGATTTTTTTGTGGTGAGAACCTGTGAAAATTTGTATGTGCTGTGTTTAATTTGTGTTTATAGGAATTATCCGAACTGCCCTTCCAAATATGGACAGAGAAGCTAAGGAAGAGTATCATGTTGTAATACAGGCAAAAGATATGGGAGGACACATGGGAGGCCTCTCAGGGACAACCAAAGTGACAATTACACTTACAGATGTCAATGACAACCCACCAATGTTCCCACAGAGTAAGTAACAACAAGATTCTTACTCACATGTACTACTAGTACCCATACTTGTATAGTACTAGAGATATTAGAAACTACCAAAAGCAGTAATTGATGGACCATCACAGTGAATAAATAAATACAGTTTGCACATTAGATTTAGTATCCAGATTATTTGCTGGATAATAGGTTGGATGGGGCCTTGAGCAGCCTGATCTAGTGGGAGGTGTCCCTGCCCATGGCAGGGGTGTTGGAACTTGATGATCTTTGAGGTCCCTTCAAACCCAAACGGTTCTATGATTCTGCAATTCTAGGATTATTCATTTTGTGTTGCAATGTGAGACATTATTTTAAGGCCACTATTAAATTACAAAGATTCCTAACCCTCTGCCTAATTTTTGAAACTACCACAGCATGTTGTATTAGAAATTTACCTACGATATGATCAGGGAGACAGAGTCTGGACTTCTCTGGTAATGGAGAAAGAAGCCCCATTTATTGAGGGCTTTCTTGTATGTCAAACCAAATATGTCAAAAATACTGGAAAACGTACCTGCCCTGCAGCAGTGCTGGGATAAGCTGGTTTACTTCCTTTCCCATGTTCATAATTATAGTGTGGATGTAAAAGACACTAAAAAAAGCAAGTTTTGTTTACTACTCTGCTCAGACCACAAGAACTTTAAGAAATTGTTGCAGGGAAATAGAAGGAGGTTAAAACAAAAATCCCCTCAGTTGTTGTGTAGGAGCAGATTCTTCTGTGTTGGGAGAGTTGTGGTACGCAGCAGACACATGGCGTGTATGCAGCAGAAAGGTCTCAAGTTAGATTTACAGTGTCTGAAAGAACTGTCCAAGTAGCCTCATATCATGCCTTTCTGTACTCCAAGCTCATAGCTATTTGCAAGCATAGTTATGATAATCATTTTCTATGAACAAATCCACTTTGGTTTTTGATGAAGATGGACAGAGGAAAGCAGGTCTAGTTTATGTTCTTACAGCTGTCTTTCTCAGGGTTGGAGTCTATTGATTTCCTGGACTTTTGGTGAAACTGTTGCATAATCTATTAACAGCTCCTAATTATGCCCTTTCAGGTGTTTGACAGACCTTGAAGTGTGTGAGCATAATTTTTTTATTTTATATAGCCCTTCATTTTAAGTGTTGATGCTTCATCCTTTACCTCTATAAACACTCACAGTGAATAGTGAACATCCATAAGGATAAAAGTTAAGACTGGATACTCCTCAGAACTTCTATTTACCATGGCAATACAAACCAAGTTTAGTACAATTACATATTCAGATTGATGGTTGAAGTGTGTTGCTGGTGGTCAAATAAAGTAATTTTTTTATACCTGGACTATTTATTCTTCACACAGAAAATTAATCAGGGCTGACATTAACAGATTCAGTCTTCACAGTTGGATGGAAGTACATTAATGGACCCACACATCTGTTCTGCATCTCATCGCTGCATGGGTTAGTTTCTATTTTTTTGGAGTGCAGTGTATGCACCTTCCCAGCCCACCGTTTCTTCTCTGAGCAACTGTTATGACCCTAATACATCCTGGACACGACTACATCTCTAACAGCTCTTCTTCCAGTGTCACAGCTTCCTGGATCCTTGTGCAAGAGCTTAAATGACATTGTCAGTCCCTAAATGTAAAAATCTATGTCAGCTTTGTCTACCATTTTAATATTAAAAGTATTAAATCCTTAAAATGTCAGGTTTTACCTACCTCACAAACGTACCTTTTCACCTCCAAATCATAACCTGGGATCCCTGGGATTTTATTGGGTAACTTCTTCAAATGATGGATGTTTTCTTTACAAGTTCAGCCCACTGAGTGTTTTGGGACAATATTTGAAATTATAAGAAGTGCCAAACAGCAGTTACTGTACTTCATCGTTCACCCCCATCTTGAAACCTTGAATCAGAATGCTTTGTAACTCAAAACCAGGATTTGACCTGTTTATGTAAACATACAAGTGATTGATTTTTTAATTTGTCCTTTCCTTTTTATTTTTTCTTTTTTTTTCACGTTCGTTGCTCAAACCCTTAATGAGATATGTGCTTAAATTTTGGGTTCTTTGTGACTGTAGTTAATGACCTATTTCAATGACTTGTACCAATTGTTTTTACGGGTAATGAGCCAAGTCCCCGCTTGGTGTAAGTCTCCTGATGTTCCTAGGCTGCTTGTGTAGCAGCAAAGAGCAGTTGTGGAAGCAGGGGATAAATCAGATTATTTTATTTTCTCATTGTTTTTTTTTGTTTGCTTGTTTTAGTTTGTTTATCCCCCCAATTTATTAGTGCTGATGAAGTGGCAGAAAATGCTGACATAGATTTGTACATTTAGGATAAGGTTATGTTATCTGAACTCTGGAGTGGGTTGGGAAGGTCCTGGAATCAATCCTGCCTAAAGGACAGCTGTTGGAGAGAGATTTATTTCTGAAAACACACAAAAAACCCTGTGTGGCAAGACATCTGTGGGATGTTTGGGGATGGTTTTCCTGTTGCAGTTTGATGAGGTAACTGAATGGAATCTCATACAAATTGGTATGTATTCTCTGTCGTGCTAATTGTTAATAATCATCTCCTATATGTTCGCATTCTAAATTAAAGCTGTAGAAAGCAGTAGATTTATTCTTTAGCCAGCACAGAGAGAGAGGTCTTATCCAATTCATTTTATGTGATTTGTGGCTCCTGAATGGGTGAGCAGAAACACTTCTGGATTCTACAGAGCTGAAGGTCATACCATGAGTCATGTGTAAGAGAATTTTTCTTTCCGTTTTTGTAATAACTTTTGTGATATAAATGATAACTTTCATGTCACTGCAATTTCTGCTTTCTGAAGGATTGGTTTTTTTAACCCTACCCTGCAAAGAGAGGGGCACAGATGTTGTGTAGAACGTCACTGAGGAGGTAATTTTATACAGATTAGGAATGTGGTTGAAGATTTCACAGGTGACTTACTTCTCAGAGCTCTTTAAAACATAACATTCCTTCAGGGGATTGGAAAATGTAAAAAAATGACTGTGTTTATTTGGAACTTAAAAGTGAAATGAGTAAATATGCAACTGGAAAGCAGATTGTGTACTTATAGGCAAATGCCTTTTTGGTCTTCCTCCAGGTGTGTACCAGATGTCAGTGTCGGAAGCAGCTGTCCCAGGAGAGGAAGTTGGAAGAGTGAAGGCCAAAGATCCAGACATTGGGGAAAATGGCTTGGTAGCGTACAGCATCATTGATGGAGATGGCATGGATATGTTTGAAATTACAACAGATTATGAGACTCAGGAAGGTGTTGTAAAGCTTAAGAAGGTAAGTAATACCTACTAATGTGCAGTATTGCTGACAGAATATTTGGTAATAACGGATTACCACTTAAGACAAAATATCAGTATATGCGATTTCACTTGTTCCTAAAGCTGTGATTAACTCTTAATATTCCATTTCCCCATTAGCTGAATTGGAATGGAAGAAAATAACCAAGAAGAGTTACATAAATACTGTACAGTGGATTAATTGCACAAACTAAATGAATTCATAATAAAAAGTCACGGTAAAATACAATGCCATCAGCTTCATTGTTAATGAAGTTTTGCCTAGCGCTGATAAGTAGCAGACATTCGCTGTTGCTTTATGTTCAGTCTGAACAGCCTCATGCCCTATAGTTTGAATTCTTCAGCTGTGCATTGTCCAAAATATTGTTCTGAAGGAGTCACAGGCTATGCTAAAAGCAGCAAACATACTGGGGTGATTTAATGTACAATTCATCAGTGTGATCTTTAAAAGTGTCGTTAAATTAATTTGAAATCACAAATTCTAAATAATAAATCTCAAATGTTATTTAAGCATTATTATTATTTTTCCTTTTGAACCTTTATAGTTATGCATTTCGCTTAGAGATAATCAAAACTCACAGGAGAAGGCCTGGGAAAATTTATTTCAAAGTTAGCCCTGTCCTGTACATTGAGGCAGTCACTGAGGTCTCCTCTGGTCAAAAACTATGCTGTGGTCCCGTACTGGTATCTGTTCTAGAAGCGGGAATGTGTTGTTTGTTTGTTTTAACACGTGGGTGGACAATCATGCTGTTCAGTCTATGGTGTTAGCACACTTTGTGAACTGTGGGTTGGTACCTGCTTCTCAGATATTTGGTGGCATGATCATTGTGAATCTATTGTTACTGCAACACCACAGCCTCTTCATGTCAATGACAATGCAGGTACGCTGTGACTTTGATTGGGCTCCCAAAAGGACTTACCTCATGGGGCTTTATTTCACCTCCCCTTTGTAAAGCACTGAGATCTACAGATGGAAAGAACTATAGAAATGAAAGCACTGCACATTATCGTCTTATTTCCCCTGCTACCTAAATTATTTAACATCTCTTTGTCCCATCTTGTGGTGCACCTAGTAGGAATTTAAGCCACATCCATATCTCTAAAGGAATGCCTGCCAGCTTAGGATAGACCAAACCTGGCATTTTGTGGAACCCCTTTCCTATCCATCACTGGTTTGTGCTGCCTGGAAGACTGTGTGATGAAAAGGTTAATTTTCCCAGTAAATATGATTTCTTGAGCAATACAGTGAGCAAAAAAACAAGACAAGGGCTCTGTTCTGATATTTTAAGTGCCTACCTATGCTGCTCCATACATAGAATGTAGCTCCTTCCTTTTGAGTCTTTATGTTTTTAAATACACACATTTCAGTCCAAGCTTGTTGACAGATGCTCACATATGTTTTATGTCATTGAATACTAGGGGACTGCTTATTGCTTTTACACTCTAGTTTTCCTAACTGTGAAATGCTTTGTTGTCTTGTTTCTCGCAGCTCTTAGATTTTGAAACCAAAAAGTCCTACAGTTTGAAGGTAGAGGCAGCCAATGTACATATTGATCCTAAGTTCATCAGCAATGGGCCATTCAAGGACACGGTAACAGTGAAGATATCAGTGGAAGATGCTGATGAGCCACCTGTATTTTTAAAGCCAAGTTATATTTTTGAAGTACAAGAAAATGCAGCATCTGGTACTGTGGTTGGAAAAGTACATGCCAAAGACCCTGATGCTGCAAACAGTGCCATAAGGTATGCTCCGTTACAGCAGGCTTTTTCTTTCTAAGCATTAGCTTTCAGAATTATTATGCAAGTTATTAAGATAATGTGATAGAATTAGCATAGTAATTTTCTAAATTCACACAGAATATTAATAACTTTAACCATACAGCGTTGTTTTACTGTTTTGTTCTATAAGCTGCTGGTTTCTCAAAGCCTATGACACTAATAAAGCCTACTATGGGTGTGTCTATGCAAAATATATTTAAGGACACCTTTGTTAGACACTAGTCTAAACTATATTTTCTATAAAACATCCTATGCAGTCATCACAACATGTCTTTTTCTCAGAAAAAGTAGAAGTCTACAAAGTAGATTAGAGATTATGTTGAGTAATCATGGAATGGACTGGAAGAGACCTTGAAGATCATCCAGTTCCAACCCTCCTGCCATGGGCAGGGACACCTCCCACTGGATCAGGTTGCTCATAACCTCATCCAGCCTGGCCTTGAACACCTCCAGAGATGGGGCAGCCAGAACTTCTCTGGGCAACCTGAGCCAGGGCCTCCCCCCAGTTGTTAGGCGTTAATTGCTAATGACAAACATACATACACACTTGCTGCAGTTGCTTTGGGTAGTCTTGTAATCGTTTATTTTTGTCTGTTATGTTCTCAGCCTAAATTAAATAATGAAACTCTGCTTTGTGAGTATAGGTAACATTTCAAAGACTGGAAAGGTAAAAATATGAAAACCAAAGCTCTATAAAGCTGTAAAAATGTGTAGGTAATAGATAATAGTTATAAATCTGGATTTAGGTATTTTTAATATATATAGTATATGCTTCATATGCTATATATTTTAAATATAATAGTGCATTAAGTATTTTTAGCATGCTTTATAAGAGGAGAAAACAAATAATATTTCAGCATTTTAATATAGAGACCTCAACGAACAATAATTTCCACTTACCACAAACATCCTGACATAGTATTTTTTCTAAATGCAGAAACCAGCCAGGTGAATATCCTTTTAAAACCACCACATATCATCCCTTTGCCAATGTTATTAAGGGTAACCATAAGAGTACTACTTATAAGAATATAAAACAAATTTGGATGCATGAAGCTAAGTCCCTCTTTTATCTAATTACCGACTTTCAATCTTATTCAGATATTCAATAGATCGTCACACTGACCTTGAAAGATATTTTACAATTAATGCAGAAGATGGCAATATCAAGACAATAAAAGCTTTGGATAGGGAAGAAATTCCTTGGCATAATATATCTGTCTTTGCAGTTGAAGTCCGTAAGTAGTTCACTGTGAGATATTTTATAATTTGTGATATAAATTCTCCAGTCTTCTAATTTTCTCAATCTGATAAGCTGCAATAAATCCCAACAGAAATACTTCAGCCTGTTTCATTTTTACCTGGATACAGCCGGGATTTTGGTTGTTTTGAGGGGATTTCCAGCTTCTATTTCATTTTGGTTTTGCTTACTCCCATAGACAAACAACACCAGGAAGCCAAAGTTCCAGTTGCGATTAAGGTGGTTGATGTCAATGACAATGCTCCAAAATTTGCTGCAGCCTACGAAGCGTTTGTCTGTGAGAACGCTCGAAGCAATCAGGTATGTCTGTGCCCAGCACCTTCTCTCACATGAATTCCTTTCTTCAGGGTGTCAGCCCAGTTTTGTGTTGGCAGCTCAAATGAGCAGTAGGAAACGAATCTTTGCTTTGAAATATGGCTGAAATGACTGGACCACACACCACTTTCCTGTGGTTTTTATTTTGAATTGCTATCAACAGTTGTAAGTGCAGTGCTTTGTGTATTGAATATGACTGGCGTTGACCATGAGTATCCACCGTTGCAGGAGAATCAAAGTTGTTTGGGAGCAGCTTTCGCAGTTGTGACTCTGCTTTGAGTATGAGGGAAATACTCAGCATCTTACAGGAAAAATCGCAGTACAGTACTGGGTAGGTTTAGGGTAATAACGTATAGAAATACTGCTCTGCACATTTGCTGCACTTCTAGAGTTAGGGTAGCATTTTGGAAAGGACATTGTGCTAACTCCCTCTGAGCCATTGAATTTTCTGCATAATTTGATTTAGTCTACTGAGTAAGTAGACTATTAGTACATATTTGTATATAAGAATGTATATATAGATGTATACTTTTTCATCTATTATTGGTTAAATCTAACAGCAAATAAAGATTGCCTGCTCTAGTCTTGAGTCTGCTCTGTATTTATAATTGCATACCTTTATTGAGGTATTTGAGGGGTCTGCTATTTCAAAATCCTTTGTGTTCAAGAGATTTCTCAGAATGCTGTGTGCATGTGACCTACCCAGAGGTTATTTGTTTACAAAGTACTTTTCTTTTACAGCAATTCATTACAATTAGTGCTGATGACAAGGATGACTCGGCCAATGGACCAAGATTTATCTTCAGTTTACCACCTGAAATTATTCATAATCCAAATTTTACACTCAGAGACAATAGAGGTTTGTGTGAAGATTCCCTGTATACTAGTGTCCAAGGAAATGACAAAGGAAAACTAATGGCCAACATAATGTTGTGCAACAGCATTTTCATTAACTTTGACAGTGTCTGTTTCCAGAGATTTAAGGGAGGAAAGCAGAAAAAATATAGCTGAAATAGAAGGGTATTCTTGGAGTAATGTAATGTTTGTTAACTCGCTTTCTTCTTCTTGAGTACATATTTTAAATTACATAATAACACCCTACAGGAAAAAAATCGCTGCCATTTTATCACCCAGGAAGAGAGTAAAAAACATTGACAAAACCAGTCACTAAACATAACTGGCAGATCTCCTTGATTTGGAGAAAACTACTTGCTAAGCGAAAATTAGCTGAGGCAGGAAAATTGTTGGGTTTCCTGCATTTGTTCACCTTTCTCTGCTTGCTAGTTTTTTAAATTATGGATCAGAAGAGACATGGACTAGATTCCTAATAGAATAAAATCACCATCAAGCTAGCCTTCTGGAGGAAATACATATGTGGATTTCTATTGAGACACACAGGTTCTGTGTATTTCAGCAGATGAGTATTCTGATCCTGTTGCCAATTTTCTCTTTAAGCAATATAGCACAGCCTTGCATTCAGATTGATTTTAAGATATAAGAAATTAATAGGGGGGAATAAACAGGCACAGATGAGTATCAGAACTTATTTGATCATTTTAATTCTGGGTCTCTCACTACAAATTGTGGGCTCCTCGCTACAAGAAGGATGTTGAGGCTCTGGAGCGAGTCCAGAGAAGAGCAACGAAGGTGGTGAAGGGGCTGGAGAACAAGAGGAGCGATTGAGAGACCTGGGGGTGTTTAGCCTGGATAAGAGGAGGTTGAGAGGAGACCTCATTGCCCTCTCCAACTACCTGAAAGGAGGTTGTGGAGAGGAGGGAGCTGGCCTCTTCTCCCGAGTGACAAGGGACAGGACAATGGGCAACGGCCTCAAGCTCCACCAGGGGAGATTCAGACTCGATATCAGAAAGAAATTTTTCACAGAAAGGGTCATCGGACACTGTGGGCAGAGGCTGCCCAGGGAGGGGGTTGAGTCACCTTCCCTGGAGGTGTTTAAAAGATGGGTAGACGAGGTGCTTAGGGACATGGGTTAGGGGCAGATAGCAATGGTTGGACTTGATGATCCAAGAGCTCTTTTCCAACCTGGTGATTCTGTGATTCTATGACCTAACCTAATAGCATCAGTAAACTTTATTTACTGGAGTATGAGGAAGCCAGAGGGTGGTAGAGAGAAAAAAATCCCACATTTAGCCATTATAAATATTCTATTTATTTAGTTATAATCAATATGTTACTGTCATTCAATGTTCACGTGGCATTTTCCTGTACGGATCAAAACTTCTCTGGCTTCTAAGAAATTGGATTTCATTAGCAAGCTTTCATGTTCGAAGGAAACTTGACTGTTCTCTGAAACGCTGAACTCCGTTGAACTGGTTTAAATAATGAATCCAAGGGACTTCTTCTAGATTGCCAGAAGTACAAAAGGCAACATAATCCAGATACGTGATTTCAGTAACAACTTCTTTCTCTCAAGTGTTACAATGTGGCACACTTTATATCTCTATGGCATCTGAAGTGAGGGTAATTATCATCAGAGTTCCCAAACAAAACTTCTGTTATTCTTCAAGGATCAAAGTAATACTGTTGCCTAGTGCTTGACATTTGTACGTACATAAACAATTCATAAAGGAGCCAGTGGAGGTGAGATATCTTTATTCTCTTTAAAGTAGTAAAACATGATTTTTGAAAAATTGATGGCTGTATTTTTAGAAAGAAGTAAATAAAAATGTATTCTTTGCTTGAGACCCTGAGGCCAAGCCTCTCTTTAAAAAATATTTTATGTCACCATGTCAAACTGAAAATGGATTAGATTTTATAATCTAACAGAGGAAGCATAGGTCAGAATTGAGATGCTCTGATACAGCTGCAGGCAAAATGGCATTATGATTCCTAGCTCCAGACAATTCCATTAATCCTTCACTCCCATATGCAGCAAATTCATTATTTCTTGATAAATTTAACCTGGATAAAAACATTTTGTAATAGAAATGATGATGTAACTTGAATGTAGTGACTGTACCTGACAACACTGCAAAAGGTTATTTCAGCAAGATGGTATTTAAGGACTGAATCTTCCCATATGAATTCATGTTTGGGAAATCAATAGTGTCATGAAATCCATCCTTTCTTTCCCTGTTTTTGGTGCAATCCTCAGTGCAGTGATGTTAATTTAACTGCCTCTGTGTTTGGTTAAGAGATTATAATATAGAGCTAAGCAAAAGAATTAAAATTCTACATGCTTCCATTAAAAAAAATTCTCAAGAAGAGTGTTTGCAAGTCAAATAATTTACATGATCGTTTAAATTTTCTTTTTGTTCAGTTGTAAATCTGAATAACCTGTATAGCATGCCACCACTTTCAGAGAGAATTGCTAGTTTTAAAGAAAAATGGCTTTATTAACTGTGGAGGACAGTTAATGAAGGCTCCAATGTTTGGGTCTATTTCAGAACTTTAAAGTGAATACAGCCCTGTAATTATCATTTAATAGAGTTTCTTTCTACTGACTCCTTAAAGTAATCACAATTTGCAGTAATCCAAAAAACGTAATCACATTCTACATCCTATTAATAGCCTACTGTGTTACCAAGTTTTTCAGCAGAGACTATCTTCCATAGAAAACATGAGATAATGGCTTATCACATGCTGTGATAAAACACTGAATTACTTTTTCCGCTGTTTACTTGCATTATACCACGTAAATAAATAGCATTATGTTTGCCCAGGCTCTGTTCCGTTTTACTCCCATTGCAGTCAGAGCTTCAAAAGAGCAGGAGAGGCTCGTGACACTTCACTGCAAAGACAGATTTTTAGCAAATGGATTTCCTGCTTTTAATCCTGTTCTGCCCTAAACAGAAATGCCCTTTCTTTGGGCTCACTCACCTTGTGCAGAGGCCTGGCACGTAGCCAGAGTTGCTGGAAGGGCTGCAACCACCTTGCTTTTCCGTGCAGCACAAGGACGAATGACAAAAGGGAGGTATAGCCGTGTTCTCAAATACACAATGTAGTGCTTTACAATGACTGAAATTCAGTTTGTGAAGCCATTAACAGCACTGACTAAAATCCACTTTTTCAGTGGAAACATGTCCTTCCTCTGGCTCTCAATTTCAGATTAATCAATGTTTTTTTGCCATGGATTATCCACAGCAATTGCCACTGCCTTGTAGCAATTTTAGGCAGTTGGACCCCAGAAATTGTTTAGGTTTTTTGCAGAATCAACACTCACATTCTGATATAAAGTGATAACGTTCACACTGCAGTCAGCTTCTTTAATCCAGAAGCCTTCTTATGCAACACATTTGTTAAGAAGCCTCCACAAGCTAAGCTACGTCTGTCTGTAAGTAAAGATTGGAAAACCATCATAAAACCACCAGAGAGGTAGATGAAAGCCAAAGGTCGTGAAGATCACTATAAAAATCACCATGCAGCAATGCAATTTTAACTTCTCAATGTGAAGATTTCATGCAGAATGTAGATAATCTTCATTGCAAAACTTTTTGATATTGCATATGCCAGACAATGATGGATGGGAAAACAACAGTGTATTTTGCTGGATGATGTTGAGATGGCTATTTTCTTCCCTCTGTCTTGTGTTAACCCCCATCGTGTTCATTAATACTGTCAATCAAGTAGCTCCCATATGTTTTAAGTAATAGTTTTAAGCTGGTATTGACATTTAACTTCTGTTTCTTGTCTTAAAAAGTGCCATTATACGTGGATTATACTTATACTCCTTGGACTTGAAAATAATGAAAAAGCAAGTATGAGAATATTAGCTAGGATTATATGTTATCTTTTATCTAGGTAAAAGAGGTTTCTTACCTCTTATGGATATTATGTTTCTTCTAAATGTGAGAAGTGAACATAAATAGAAAAAAAAAGTTAAAAATGACCTTTTAGATTTGATATAGGTCAGTCCTTTTTAAACTTTAGCCAGAAATGTTGGTTGGAATTTTCTTTTTTAAAAAATTATATTGAACTAAAATTAACTACAATTAAGCCAGGTAAATCGACCGTTAGAGCTAATTCAGCCTTAGAGTAATGTAATTGAATAGTCTGTACAATAACTGCATTATTTACCATCCTTTTCTTACTTCTAGGAATACTATTTAAGCTCTCAACATTCAAGAAAAAAAGATATGACGTAACGTAACATAACATAACATGACATAACATAACATCCAACAGTATAAATATGCTAATTTATGATATTGTTTCCTTCTAGATTGCCTTTGCAGCTCTAGGCAGTTGTAGATCAGCCCACTGTTAATGTTCATTTATTTTGCCACAAGAATAATCTGTCCTATTGTGTTCTTTCATTTAATAGATCTTTGTTCTCATATGGAGGAAATGAATTATTAAATGCATTTTAGAGAACTCCGTGGAATAGTTTTATTCTATCAATGTGTATTAGTTCAAGTATTAGTTGATAGGTTAATAGATACTAGATCTTACAAGTCTATTTACACCAAATTGTTAAGTGGCCATTAATTTAAACTCCTAAAATAAGATTCCTTTTGCACAGACACTGATATCACCAAGTTACTCTAAAACCAGTGCTACGAAGCATAACTGGGAAAATATTGGATGTAAACATTTATGAGGTTAGGAAGGCCCTGAAAAGAGATGAAGGGCACCTCCAAAAACCACATGTAATAAATAATCAGATCTTTATCACCTTCTCTGTCTTTAGCGTATATGTTCATCATCTAAAGAAAAAAATTTCAAGCTGTTTTCTATCTAGATGTTATCATAGAATCATAGAATCACCAGGCTGGAAGAGACCCACTGGATCATCGAGTCCAACCATTCCCACCAATCTTAAAACCATGTCCCTCAGTACCTCATCCACCCGCACCTTAAACACCTCCAGGGAAGGCGAGACTTGAAAATCAGGCAGACAACTGTATTGTTGTGCTAAGGTGACCACCCTGGGTGGTGGACCTGGAAGGAGAGGTGTAGATATAGAGATGAATTAACATGGCATATAACAAACAGATCCTATTTGGGACAGTCCATCCTTTCTGATTTCTTCTTCAGAAGTGGGAGAGTGAGATAAGCAAGGCCCTAGTGCAAAATAAGTCTCAGCCCATGAAGTGACCCATGTTGACCAAATCTGGGTACAGTTTCAGACCTAGTTCTGTATTGTGCCTGCTGCCTGCAAGGGTGGGTAACGTAAAGCAAGAATACTTCTGTTTTGATATAATTTATTCACAACCTTTCATGGAAATAGCAGTGATTAGATCATTAAGAGAGGTTTTATGATTTGCATTATTAAATCCTGGAATTTATGCTGACTCTTCAACAGGAATGTGATTAATCTTCTGCAATACCCTGAGGCAAGAATAAAATGGGTTCCACTGGAGGTGAATAGCCCTGCCTTTGTACATAAAAGAACCTTTCTTTCCTTTCCTTTCTGTCCTGTAGTGAAAAATAAAGAACATGGCAGAACAGAAAGGGTTGTGTGAAGTAAATCCTCATCCTAAATTAGTTTCTGAAGGCCTGAAAACCACGGATATAATTGTTTAACTTTAGCTACTTCAGGATGTTTACAATTTTATAAACTTCGGTTCAGTCTGAGAGACATGGAGCACAATACAGAACTGTGGTGTGTGTTTCCTAGCCTTTGTCTGGCACAGCTGGGAGCAGGAAGCCCTGTCCATCTCATCCCAGTGTTCCTTGTCACATGCTTCCTTTTCAAGTGCTTTTGCCCCAGGAGGTGTGAAGGATTGTCCAAAATGACCTTCTGTGCTGAGATGGTGGCTTGGTTTCCATCCCCTGCACCAGGCAACCACCCAGTGAGAACAACTGGAAACAGTGTTGGAGCAATACTTGAACTCTTCCTCATAGAATCGTAGAACAACCAGGTTGGAAGACACCCACTGCATCATCGAGTCCAACCGTTCCTATCAAACACTAAACCACGTCCCTCAGCACCTCATGTCCAGACATGTTGTGCATGTGTGATTAAGCTTTCTGAATTCTGGCTTTGGGAGTTTGGGTGAAAAAATGAGGTTCTGATAAAGTATTGCTTGCTTTGGTGTTTCTTGTTGGAACAGAGTAGCACCGATGTTCGGATCTGCTGATGCAGAGCAAATGTTGGCTTTTCATTTTAGTAGGAGTCCCACTAACACAGGCCATTTTGGTATAAATCTCTGCCTTCCATTCCTGCAGGTCTGATACCAAGAGCACTAGATCAGTGGGGGCTGGGGTTTTGCCCTCCACCGAAGGCTTTAATTCTAGAACCAGCTCAAGCAGTGATGCTAAGGCACAGTCCGTTCTGATAGCTGATGGTGTATTGTGACTAACCAAAAAGCCAGGGGGCTGCTAAGCTGCACTACTAAAAGAATTTTTGTGTTGGCCTCATCACCCTAAAATAATTAAAATTGTGTGTGGTACTGTATGAATGACAGACAATACCATAATTGTTCTTGGGTCATTAGGAAAGTGCACATTGTATGGGTACATTGTATGTTTTATTGTACAAATAAAGCTAATGTATCTGACAATTGAGGGCTGTTATAGCAAGTTATATTTTTTTTTTAGTATTGACTAAGGGAAAGACTTTGTGGAAAAAAATAACGATGACTACCTCTCTTCTTTAAACAGATAACACAGCAAGTGTTCTTGTTCGACGTGAAGGATTCAGTCGCCAAAAGCAAGATTTGTACCTTCTTCCTATTGTAATAAGTGACGGTGGCCTCCCCCCAATGAGCAGCACCAACACCCTCACCATTCGGGTCTGCGGCTGTGACAGCAACGGCTCCCTGCTCTCCTGTAACGCTGAAGCTTACATCCTCAATGCTGGATTAAGCACTGGAGCTTTAATTGCCATTCTTGCTTGCATTGTAATTTTGTTAGGTAAAAAACTCCTTTACTTATTGCTTTTCTACTCTTGTTTATGTTAAAAAATTAACCTTGCCTTCAGCTCCAAGGTGGATAAATGAAACTTAATTTCTTAGCTTTTAGTACCAAGCGTCTACCTGGCTGAAATGCAATAGCAAACACCAATGATTTTGTCTAGATGTGCTCAGTGAATGTCCTTTTGTGGGCTAATATCAGTTAATCAAGGATAGTGTTTAAAGGTAGTCATGACATCCAGTTTTAAGTTCTGCGATCTTCCCAGGATGACAGGTTCCTTATTGAGGTCAGCCAGGATTAATGACTCCTGCCAGCTATTTCCCTCGAACTCCTCTTGTGCTGAAGACAAACGAAGGGCTCCGAAGACCTGCTTTTAAAAAAGTGCTGTAAAGCATTTCCTGATGATTTGAAAACATTTATATCAAATATTTTATTTTGCCAACAGTAACTTATTGTCTTTCTTTCCTTATATGTTTTAAAACTATTTTGTAGAAATTTAAAGAGAGAAGGAGCACAACAACAAAGACATGAGTTCTGAAGAACTTGTTGCTTAAGGAAAACTCCTTTTTCATGGAAAATAACCTGGAATTAGAGTCCAGCTTTGGGCATACAGGAGAGAATAAAAATTAAGGGGGTTTTGTTGCAAATATACACATGATGGGCTACTCAAAGGCAGTGTCACAGTGTTCATGAAGCATGAGGGGCCCACTATTGCTTTTCTTGAATTAATATTAATTATCAATTAGTAAGAACAAACAGAAACCCTCAAATCAGTATGTTCAATTCTGCATACCACCATCAATAATTTTACCAAGTGAGGTATGTAAAAAATGCCAGTGTTAGCAAAAATGTCTGATGAACTGCAGCACAAGAGCCAAGGTTTCAATGAGTGCAATAATCTATTTATGAAGAAGCTACGTTTGGAGAATGCAGTCTAACTTGCTTTTCTTTTTTTTTTTCTGTAGTTATTGTAGTGTTGTTTGTAACACTGAAAAGACAGAAAAAAGAACCTTTGATTGTTTTTGAAGAAGAAGATGTCCGAGAGAACATTATTACTTATGATGATGAAGGTGGAGGAGAGGAAGATACGGAAGCTTTTGACATAGCTACTTTGCAGAACCCTGATGGCATCAATGGATTTATTCCTCGTAAAGACATAAAGCCTGAGTATCAGTATATGCCAAGACCGGGTCTTCGGCCAGCCCCCAATAGCGTTGATGTTGATGATTTCATCAACACGAGAATACAAGAGGCTGACAATGATCCAACTGCTCCTCCTTATGACTCTATTCAGATCTATGGCTACGAAGGAAGAGGCTCAGTGGCTGGTTCACTTAGCTCATTAGAGTCAGCGACAACAGATTCTGATTTGGACTATGACTATCTACAAAATTGGGGACCTCGATTTAAGAAACTTGCAGACTTGTATGGCTCCAAAGACACTTTCGATGATGATTCTTAACAATAAAGTTTAAGATTTGGCCTTAAGAACTGTGTCTGAAGTTCTGAAGAATCCAGAAGAAATGTAAGCAGGTATTTTTTTAAAAATCAAGAAAAATCTCATTTAAACATTTAAGTTTGACAGAGAGGATTCCTTTGATTAAAAAAAGGACATAAAAGTGGTAAATACTGTGAAGTACCTTTTCCTGCAAAAGGCAAGTAGAGCAGTTGGCTGCCAACCAACTAGAGGGAAAAAACCCACTTAAGAAACAGAAAATATTTAAATGAAGGAAAATGCTAAAAGAAAACCTACAAATAAGGGAAATCTTTTATGTATTATGAACATCTAAATCTTTTACGTCAAAGAAGCTTCCACAAATTAGAAAAGATAACAGTTCTGAGCTGTAATTTCGCCTTAAACTATGGACACTCTCTATGGTAGTGCATTTTTAAACTTGAAATATATAATATTCAGCCAGCTTAAACCCATATGATGTATGTACAGTACAATGTACAATTATTATGTCTCTTGAGCATCAATCTTGTTACTGCTGATTCTTGTAAATCTTTTTGCTTATACTTTCATCTTGAACTAATACGTGCCAGATATAAAAACTCTGTCTTGTTGCAGTGGGAGGCGCCCTATTTCTATGTCATTTTTAATGTATCTATTTGTACAATTTTAAAATTCTTATTTTAGTATACATACAAATACAGTATTCTGACATGTAAGAAATGTTACAACATCACACTTATATTTTATGAACATTGTACTGTTGCTTTAATATGTGCTTCAATATACGAAGCAGACTTTGAAATAAACTGATTCTTTTTTAATTCTTGTTCTGGTTATTAAGCATATAAGGAAAAACATAGTGTTTCTTAATGTCCCATTTATAGTTCTGACTAATTTACTACAATTGTGACCTTTTAATAGCCTTATTTATTATATGTTTGTAGTTGGTTTGTTGCCTTGTTAAGTGATTATTTAAAAATCAAGTACATTTTACAAATGTTTTTTAGATTTAAAAAGAAATGTAATGTCTGGTGAACATTTTGTACCCTCTCTATCTACAGCTTGTGGCTGCTCCCAGAACACAGTAATAATCTTCATATAACAATACTGTGTCTTCTGGATTAAATTAAGTGTAATACTTTTCAATATTTCCCATGTAATATGCATTTATCTTATATCTTAGAAATTCCAGAGGTTTCAGAAATGACTTTATAAGTGGACAGGAGTACTCTGTACTTACAATTTACTCCAGGCTTGTGAATATCCATATCCGTCCTCAGCTTCTGTGGGTTCTAGAGACTTAAATCTGACCCAATTTAGCTATAAGGTCCCTAAGGACTGTTCTACCTGACAATTACCTTACCTGAGCAGTAATTAAGATTCTGGCACTTCTTTTTTTTTTCCTTTTGA
>WAAB01017244.1:13456-23549 GCA_013389865.1 Piaya cayana | reverse complement strand
GCAATGCTCTGTGGTTCACCAAGCAGAGAGAGAACAAAGGCTGAACCCACATTGCTTGCTATAAACTGATACTAATACCCCAACTTTATCTTAAAGTTTGCTCATGTACATTTAATCTTTGTGATGGCACAACAAACTGAAATTAAAAGGCATCTGGCCCTTTCAAAACTGCCTCGAGATTATAAAGATGCAAAAATAACACTCTGACTTTTAACTAGCAATCCTCTGCCCTGCTTGCCCAGTGGCTGTTACCTTCTACCCAGTGCAGCACCATCACAGCTGTCCAAGAGGGATTTAGAAATACCCACCCAGAGCACAGCCTTCAATTAACTTCCTAAGGGCTAGGTGGGACCACAAAGCTTCCTCTTCTCATGGAGCAGAGACCACTACGTTTCAGCCCATCCTTGCTCTGCTCAACCCAGAAACACATGCTTGGCTGAAGCTCATCTTATAGAAAGGCATCTTATCTTGATTGGAAAACACTACCATATGGAAAGGCTTTCACTTTCCCCACTAATTTGTTCCAGCAACTAATCAACTTCATTCTGAAAAAAATTAATGCCTATTTTCTCATTTCAATCTGTCTGGCTTCAGCCTGCAGCTGAGGGTTTGGGCCACGTCTCTTCTCTCTGGTTTAAACAGCTCTTGAGTACCTGTCTTTTCTCCTCGTGGAGCTATCTGTGTATCACTCTAAGATTTTCTTTAGCTAAACAACTACAGTTGCTTAAGTTCCAGTCTTAGGTGTGGGTTTAGGGATTTTTTCATTCAACTTTCCCTGAGGACATGCAGCTCCATGAAGTTTCCTGCACTCAACTGCAGGCACATGTCTCTGTATTTTACATCCTTCTACGAGAAGGCAATGGCTTGTGGCCTCTTTAGGAAATGCAACTTGGCATAAACAATGGAGTTTAGAAGCAGAATAATGATTGCTGCTGCTCACTGCAGATAAAGGCCACTTGTGGTGAGCATCACGTCTCTGCTGTGACCGGCTCAAGTCACGGCTGAGCTAATGCTGAGCGCAGCCCTCCCTGTTCTCTCCCACTCCCTCCAGGCCCTAAGTCTGTCTCTCCAATTATCTGCATGTTTGCCCTCTCTAACTCCTAGCCCTTTTCTCCTCTGATTTTTGACCTCCTCCTCCTCCCTTTTCCCCTTCCCGCTGTACTGATCTTCTCTTAATAAAAGCACTCACTTCCTAAAAAGTCAGAGAGGGAGTGTGGGGCTGTCTCCTCACCACTCGGCTCTCCATCTCCCTCACTGTAAGCTCTCTGGGGCAAGGAATCCCCAGCCCTACCCAGGTTCAATGCATCATTATGAACATTCAGTAACACCATCAGTCCCATTTACCTGACCAGACAGCAGTTTGGTAGCTAAGCAAAGTGTTAATTATTATATTTAAATGCAATAAGTTCCTTAGCAAAATATAAAAATAAGCATTTCTGTAGCATACTGTATCATGAAGCTCATGGCTTCCTCAGAGCAGGAGCTGACTCTTTGAGGTCTGTATTGTTCTGAGCATGGTGATTGTGTAATTTGAGCAGCTCACAAACAGATAATTTCAGTTAATTAACACAAATAAACTCTAATTACAAGCAGCAATCAATTAAAAAAGCATAGAGGGCATCCCCTGTGCTTGGGGTAGCAGCTGAAGTGGAAGATGCTGCTGCTGCGAGGCCTTAGGACTTCCTTCTGCCCTCCCCACATGCTGAATCTCAAGAACGTTTCCCACAGAAGCTTCACGAGCAGCCGCTGCTGCCAGAAGCTGCTGCTTCGCCTCTCAGCCTGATTATGATAGCAGCAAATTAGGGCAAATTTTCACCAGTGGTGCTGTGGGTGCCTGAAGAGAAACGCAGGCCCCGGGGCCGCAGGCTGAGCGCACGGGGATGCTCTGGCGCTGGCTAACCCCGCGGCACATGGTCACTTGTCCACTCCCATGGACACCTTGGCTCCCGTGGGGCATTTCTGCTGGCCTGCTGGCCCTCGCGAGGCCCTTGGTTGTGCTGGGAGCGTGGGCAGCACTCGGGCTGCCAAAGCCACTACAGCTGTAAAACACATTTTATTGCCTAATTTCAGTTTATGCCACTTAAGGACACGCTTGGGTCCCAGGCAGGGTATTCCTTTTTCATTCCATCTAGGGAAGGCAGAAATGAAGGATCAAAGCACTGAAGGGATCAAAACATGAAAGCCAGAAGAAATGAAGTCAAGAAGAAATGGGAATAGAGATCCACTCCCCTAGCAAAACTAACCTTACCAAGAACAGCTAATATTCCCAAATTAAAGGGTGTCCTGAGACGCAGCAACACATTCACGTCATGTGGGAAACATCTGAGTGAGGCATTAAGGAAAATGCAAACACGGATCCCATGGAGATGGCATCCATCAGTCACTGGCAGACCCACAGAACCCGTGCCCTGCTCTCCAGACACTCTCTCCTGCTTTCATTTCTTATTAAGAGCAGAGATAAAAGGGTTTCCCGTCCTTGTAGCGCTGTCGGGTGGCTCAGCCCCAAGCTTTTTGGGAATGTGCTTCCCAAAATGAGGTCTCACTCTGCCCTTGCTCCTCCCTCTTGGGTCCCACTGAGCCGGGAGGGACTCATTGCTGACCCCGAGACTCCCTTCCTGGGACCACCCAATACCCCCCTTCCCCCTCCCCAGTTTGCAGGGGATCCTGCTCTCCTCCAGCCCTTGTGTTGCAAACCCATCCCTGCCCCACAGAGCCCCCTTTCCAGGTTTGTGGGGTCCCTGCTCTCTCCTATCTCCCCAGTTTATGGGGTCCCTTCTCTCTCCCATCTCCCCAGTTTGTGAGGTCCCTCCTTTCCCCCATCTCCCCAGTTTATGGGGTTCCTACTTTCCCCCATCTCCCCAGTTTATGGGGTTCCTACTTTTCCCCATCTCCCCAGTTTGTGGGGTTCCCCCTCTCCCCATCTCCTCTGCCAGGTCCCCCGGCTCCAGGGCGCCCCCCCGCGGTTGCCCCGCGCACCGGCAGGAGGCGGCTCTGGGCTGCTCGGCGAATCCCGCTGGCTCCCGGCGGAGGGGCCGAGCCCCCATCCCCCCCACCCCCTCTTCTTTGGCTCCCCCTTTTTCTTCCTCCTCCTCCTCCTCCTCGTGCTCCTCCTGCCGCTACCGGGCTCCGCTCCGCCTCGCCAGCCCCGAGCGCCTCCCCGGTCTCCGCAGCCCGGCGGGCGGTGAGTCCTGCGTCCCTCCCCGGGCATCTCGGGGTTGCGGGGTTCGAGGGGGTCCGTCCGGCCTCGGGGGGCGGTGGGACCCCCCCCCCCTTTCCCCAGACCGGCGGGGGAGTGCGAGCTCGGAGCAGCCTCCCGGGTAAGGGGATGCTCGGGGCATTCCTCTGTCCCCGCCGCGGGGCTGAGAGCATCTCCCCCCCACCCCAGCCCCGGGACACCCCTCAGGAATAACGAGCTCCAGGGGCGTCCTTCCCCCCCATCCCCATCCCAGCGACCGGCACCCACTGCCCCTTCTCCCAGCCGGCAGGGCTGGGTGGGCTCAGGTGTCCCAGGAGCAGCACCTGCTCCTGCAGCATTTCCAGAACGAGCCTTTCACTCGCTGGGGTTAGGCTACAGCTGCCCACTTAGAAATCTTGGGTTTAGGGTCTGTCCTTGTCCCTGCCCAGGCTGCCCTGGCGTTGCAGCTCTGCTTCGGTGTCGCCTTGGAGCCCCTTCCTTCTCCTTGGCTGCAAAATGCACGTAAACACTATCTGGCAGCATCACTTAAAAAAACCCTCGATTTCTTGGGAGGAGGCTCAGCATTACAGTGCGTTTATACGGCAGGGTGAACCCTTTGATAATGCCTCTATTTGAGGAAATATCGAAGCGTAGCCGTACCTGTTTGGGCATTCATCTGTATGGAAAATGCAGCCTCTTTCCTGGCTAACACTGGGGTTGTCTTGCAGAAACCATTTAGTCTGTCTAGACAAGTATGATGAAGAGCAAAGTGCCTGGAGCTGTGAATGATTAGAGCTCGAGTATCTCTGCAGCGTTAGGGTTGTTGTACGGCGCTGACGGATGCTGCTCTGCTGGTGGGTGGTTTGGGGTCTTTGGGTAGCAAACGCGCAGGGACCAGCCAGCAGGTTGTAGAGGTTTTGGCTCACGCAAAAGCCAAGGAGGAAGGATCCAGCCCTTTATCGCACGTGTGCACGGGAGAAGCATCACGGGGAGTTCAACCAGACTAAAAGGAAGAGGGGAAGTGTTTAAAATGATAAATAAATGGGTGATGAAAGGGAGCCGGGGGGAGGCATATTCTGGCAGCTTGCTTTGTGAAGGGCAGCACGGAGAAGTTTATGAATGTTTCTATGACACGTAGAGAGCCTCAGACAGAAGGCACTAAGAAAGGGTGGCATTATGTATGAGCACAGCATAAATAAAACCCTTAGAAGATTGAAACTAGGGATAATGTATGTCCTTAATACATATTCAAATGAGGAAGAGTGTATGGAAGAGAGCAAGCTTTCATGTAAAATAAAATCAAGATGAACGTGAATATGGAAGTGTTCTCAGATACTTAAGAGCGCTTAAATAACTAAATAAGGACAGATGGAAAAAAAATCTGTCTCCATCTTCAGTATTTAATGACCTTTACAAATTTAGTCTTTAATCCTGCAAACCTTTCTGCATGGGAGTCGTGCATCTGACTTGTCCAACAGTCCAAGTAAATTAATGAGGAAGATTCATGTGACGACGGAGCCTTGTGGCAGTAACCTATCAATCCCAGTTCCAGTATGACAGGTAGATTCTCCTCCCAGTAAATGTATGTGTGAATCCCTGAAGGTTTCCACAGCACCGGGAATGACTCATTTTCAGAGACCACACGAAGCATCTGTTTCCTTTTCACAAACATATTCTAGAGACATTACATATAAATATTATTGGGATTTGGCAGGAGGCCAGAGGGTTTTATCTAACTTTATGCTCTGGAGAAGACAAAGATCAGTGTTTTGTTACCATTTAGTGTGGAGTAAACAGAAGATGCTCCCTGTTCCATATGGACATGATCAGGTCCAGAGTGTATTTTGTCCATGAGCAGAGGAGATCAGTTCTGAGAAGTGCTGAGCATCCTCCAATTCCCCTGCAGCCCCTGGGAGTTGCCTCATTTCAGGTCTGAACCTGGCCAGGTGGTTTTGTTCTAACCCCAGCAGCTGAGCTTATCCAGCAGGTGAAGCCTGGCTCTATGCAAGGGGCCGCGTTGAGGTCTGAGAAAGGAGCTGGACTAGTGAGAATTTTATTTGGCGCAGAGTTAAATGCTCTCGCACCTCGGTGTCTTCTCTCTGTCCCATCACGCTGGACTTTCTTGCTCACTGCGAGTTCAGCCAAGAAAAATCTCTTTCTATACATGTCAACAAATAAACAGAGACAGCATTTCAGCTGTCACCTGTGTGATACTGGGAAGGACAGGCTGACCCTGGAGGAGCAATAGCAGACATCAACTGCACATCTCAGGAAAAGAGCTATTGAGCAGCTAGAGTATGTGTTGATAATTAGGTAAGGCTTGTTGTGTTTGCTCTGGGCTTTTAATTTCTGTTGACTGGCTATGAATTTTCTGCGCTATCGCTGCTTGTTTACAGTGCAGCGCCTACCATCAGCAATTAATCAGCTTTAGGAGACTCTGCTAATGTCCCTGTGACATTCGAAGAGGCCAGGTAAGCGAGTCTGCCTCTAAATACTAAACAAGAGCTGTGAGGGGAAGGAGACAGAATGAATCTCCTTCTGTGCATCTGCAGGCTGCATAGGAGAGTCACAGGCAGAAATGACTCATGAGTTAACTTATAAAATAAACAAGTTTGAACCACCAGCTTTTTAAAAAAAGTTAAAAAATAGTTATGTCTATAAAAGTACCATCTGTACAATGCTAGGACCAAACTCCATAAAATACCAGACAAATCCATTATCTCCTGAGTGCCCTTCTCTAGACGCGTACAACAGAGATTTTCTGCACACAAGATCATGTCTATCTTGTCAGAACATCCCAAATGACCTCGCATTCTATGATAGTGCCTTGGCTTTTGAGAATTACAGTTACCGTCAGCCCCAGGCTTTCCTATCCAAGAAAGCAATGTCAATATAATAGAGGATAAATGACATACCTGTGAATTACAAAAAGAATAATTCATAGGTAATTTTCAATTACAGAGAATAATTTATAAGTGTCTGATTTGCAAAGAGAATAATTTATGTGTAACCTGAACTGCATATAAAGCTCATTATAGGTTACTGTAAGAAAGGGAGTATGCTGACTGCTCAGCTGTCACGTGCTGAGACAAGGGTTTGGGGGCATTTCTTGTGAGAACGCCCATCATGAAAAAATCCATCCGGTTCCATAGTGAGAAGATTTGTGCATTATGCCCAAATGGATCTGAAACGTCTGCATGAAACCAAAAGCCAGGGGTACGGCCCATGTTGTCCTACCTCACATCATGCACCACGAGAAGAAAGGTCACAACTGGGTTCTTATAGCACCACAGAATCACCAAGTTGGAAAAGACCTCTTGGATCATTGAGTCCAACCATTCCTATCAATCACTAAACCACGTCCCTTAGCACCTCGTCCACCTGTGCCTTAAACACCTCCAGGGAAGGTGACTCAACCCCCTCCCCGGGCAGCCTGTTCCAGTGCCCAATGACACTTTCTGTGAATTTTTTTTTTCTGATATCCATTTTTTTTTCTGATGTCCAGTTTCATCATTGGAAAATGCTAACCCCAACAGCAGGGTAGGAGCAATGTGACAAAACCTTTGGGTTACGTGCATAGGCTTATGTTTTCTACCGCACAGACAAGGCATTGCTCCTTCGTACAATCCAATGGGTGTTCCTTGTTTTGGAAAAAATACAATATGAGCCAATAGCTGCAAGGTGGAATGACAAAATTCAGATTGGGAATAGGATGCTTTTTTTCCTGATGGTTCAANAGCACTGGATCGGGGAGTTATACAAAGCATCCTCGACACAAGAGCTTAATTTACAAAACCCTTTTGCACTACTTCAGTTAATGAAACACTCTATCCATATATTAGATCCAGCACAAATAACATCCACTATAGTTAATGTCGTAAAATGCCTTTTTTTAAAAAAAACTGCTGAAATTGTCTATTAAAAAATTCTGAAGCATTAGTTTTGTCTAGTGAAATATTTTAGAAAAGCTGGGTAAAGAGAAGTAATAGTTTTGGATTGGGAGATTGTAATGGGTAGCTGCTATTCTATCCAAAGCAAAACTAGAGTCTCCAAGAGATGGAGGCACGCGGTGCTCCAGACTGTGTGTTGCTGTGATTGCCTGTGCTTGAGCTTTCAAACCACTAAAGCATAATCATGGACATCCTTGGGCACGATGGACATCACAAAACACCCATGGTCATGGCTGGGAACGTCTGGAGCTGGGTGAATGTCCCCTTTTAGGAAGCCTTGGGGAACAATGTACATCCCATAGCTTTGGGTACACACTGTATTCCATGAGAGAGCCCCAGGGGGACACTCTATGAGACTGTGCGCTCATTGTATCTGCTGTCGCATACATCCACTCTTTGCTACTTCATAGTAAGAAAAGAAAAATCCATTCACTTTCTACCCAGCCGCTCCTCCCCCAGACCCACAATCCATTTATTGCCAGGAAGAGCTGTTGGAAAAGGCTCGTGCTTCTCAGAAACCTTTTCTTGACAAGACCACTCTCAACCTGAACCAAGTGCAAAGCCTCTACCTTGATTTCCTTGGGAGCAGCAGCTCACAGGATCACATGCTCAGTCATTTTAATATTCTTAGTAGTTTGCAAGTGTAAGTTTTGAAGAAAAACGATGCCTGTATTTAAAGTTTGCGCAGAACAAGTGAAATCTTGGCCCCAGCCCAAGGCGAAATTCCTGGTGACCTCCATAGAGACAAACTCTCACTTCATCCTCCCAAATCTGGAAGCGAGTCAGCAATGGAGAGATTTGGGTGACAAAGCACAGAAAAACCTCACACAAACTCTTGTTGCTACTTGTAAAAATCAGCAGAAGTGATTTGTGCATTTTTGGGCAATAAGAGCAGGTGGCTGAGGAAGCATTGCAAATTTTTTTTTTCTAAACTATCATTGGATTAGAGCCCTTGTACCACTTCAGATCCCACCGTGCTGTCTGCTGTCAGCCTTTAATGCTAGAGAAACACAAAGCTTGCAAAAATAAAAGAAAACTGCTTACTCGCTCCCTCTCCTAGGCTGTACCCTCAGGGCTGAGAAAGATCATATAAACTGAATCTTTTTAAGGACTGCTTATACGTACACATATCTTCCCAAGGGTTAGATGTAAAGAAATTCAATGCTAATTTTAATGGGCTACCACGTTTCCCTTACAGTTCAAAGTACCAGAGCCTTTGCTGCATAACTGGGGGAAGACTTTGGCTCACTGTTGTTTAAATACTGAATTTTCTTGTTATTTTGCTGTCCTCAAGGACTACTGAATGTCACTTACCTGACAGTCCAGTTCTGGAATCCTCAGCATAAGAAGGAGCTGGAGCTTTTGTAGGGGGTCCAGAGGAGGCTGCAAAGACGATCAGAAGGGTTTAGTACTCACTTGCCTAATAGAAGATAATAGATCCTAGAAACTCAATGCTTATGAGCATATGTACCTCTGTACTTTTCATTGTGCCCTATACAGGTGGAGTGCTTACCTGTGGTAGGCAGCTTTGCCCAAAATAATGCTCTCAAATACTCATACTTGGCATGATCTCCTTACAAAAAACACTGGAAAAATCCTGGGTTAGCCATAGGGTTGTACTTAGTTTCATCTTCCCTTTCTCCAAGGCATCTACTGGAATCTCCGTAGGTGCACAAACCACAATGATAAACGGGTTCCTGACTTCTGCAGCTCTGGAAAATGTTTGCCTTAGACAGGACTCTGGAGAGGATATTCCTGAGATGCTCCAACTTAATTTCTCTCTGCTGCAGGGTTTCATTTGCTCTTTATTTACTACTTTACATCATCACCAGCATCCTTGATGATAACATGCTGTGACATGAAGTTATTCACGAAGTGACATGATGGCGATGGGCCCGTACGTATCTTGCTAGAAAGGCAGCAAACACAAGTCTCACACACCCTGTCCCACCTGTGGATCAGGCTGGAAAAATCTTCCCATATCTTGCAGCCAGGCAACAGCACTGTGAGCTGCCAGATGCTCTGGGTCAATACCTGAGAATAAGGATTAAAAGCTGCTAGAGGAAATTGTGAATGGTGAGTGGCTGATTTTGCTGGTGTCAGGCAAGTCAGGAGTTTAGGCTTCTGGCAGGTAAATTTAGACCAAGATCTGCCTCTTCTTTCCTGCCATGAATCTTGCCTTTGAGAGCCCCAAGGAATATGGTTTAGCCCAAGCAAAAAGCAGCACAACCTTTTGACAGAGCACTAGGACCAGTGCAGCCAGCTGGTGTCAACAGAAATGTTTCCCATGTTATTGGGACTTCAGGATGCAGTACAAAAAAAAAAAAAAAATTAAAAAAATCCAACTATCTGATTTAATCTAGATATCTGGTAGTAATAATGGGGCTATACATTCTTGAGCACCATCTACTGGTACATTGTCCATAAATCAGTGACATACATGCAAATGTAGAGCACCCTGTAACACCTACACCCGTGTAAACGCTCTGAACCAGTAGTAGACACATTTATAAGCTTGCAGTCAAACCTTACAGCTGGGATCTTAGGGCAAACTGCTCCAAGAGCAAAGCCTGAGAAAGTTCTGGGTCCCTCACGAGGCCACGTGCTGATGGTTGTGTCCCCTCCTGCAGGCAGTGCCACAGCTGGTGGGTCTCCTCGCGATGCTGCAGTGCAAACACGCTCAGGAATTCAGCTTCGGGCCCCGGGCTCTGAAGGACGCGCTCATCTCGACCAACCCAGCCCTGCAGGAGCTCTATGCCAAAGCTTTCTCCAGGGCAGAGAAGCTGTTCCTCTCAGAAGCCTACAACCCGCAGAGAACGCTTTTCTGCACGCTGCTCATCCGGACGGCTTTCGACTGGCTCCTCAGCCACCCCGATGCTCCCGAGGACTTTGAGACATTCTATCACGCCATGCTGCGGAGGAAGCAGAACTTCTATCGAAAGCACATTTACCTGCAACCCATAGGTAA
>WAAB01017244.1:0-12144 GCA_013389865.1 Piaya cayana | reverse complement strand
TCAAAAGGAAATAAAGCAAAAGTGCTTTGTATAAACAGTGGAAATTAGAAATTCATAATTAGCCCTCATTCAGTAAAAAAAAAAAAAAAAATTAAAAAAATCCAACTATCTGATTTAATCTAGATATCTGGTAGTAATAATGGGGCTATACATTCTTGAGCACCATCTACTGGTACATTGTCCATAAATCAGTGACATACATGCAAATGTAGAGCACCCTGTAACACCTACGCCCATGTAAATGCTCCCAGCCAGTAGTAGGCACGTTTATAAGCTTGCAGTCAAACCTTACAGCTGGGATCTTAGGGCAAACTGCTCCAAGAGCAAAGCCTGAGAAAGTTTAGGGGGACCCTCATGAGGCCATGTGCTGATGGTTGTGTCCCCTCCTGCAGGCAGTGCCACAGCTGGTGGGTCTCCTCGCGATGCTGCAGTGCAAACACGCTCAGGAATTCAGCTTCGGGCCCCGGGCTCTGAAGGACGCGCTCATCTCCACCAACCCAGCCCTGCAGGAGCTCTATGCCAAAGCTTTCTCCAGGGCAGAGAAGCTGTTCCTCTCAGAAGCCTACAACCCGCAGAGAACGCTTTTCTGCACGCTGCTCATCCGGACGGCTTTCGACTGGCTCCTCAGCCACCCCGATGCTCCCGAGGACTTTGAGACATTCTATCACGCCATGCTGCGGAGGAAGCAGAACTTCTATCGAAAGCACATTTACCTGCAACCCATAGGTAACGTGGGCACCTTCACTAAACCACCTGGAAAGATACAGGAGGGAGGCGGGTGGTGCTCAACGCTAACATCTCCTTCTAAGGACTAACCTGCAAAATGCAACTGTCATAGCAAAGATAAGTCTGTAATACGGAAGGCTCTGCCATGCCCCCAGTCCAGAGTTACATGCTGTGATGACAACCATCAGTATAACTCTCAAGTAAATGCCATGAGTGCCCCTGGGTGAGACGTGCTAGGAATACATGAGTGCATACATACATATGCATCGTTATGTAAAACAATGCTCAGTAAAACAGCATTTCTGGAGTTTCATGCATGATGCTTCATTAAAAACAGTCACCCGTTCCCACAATAATCTTTCCACACAACCTAAATAGGAGACAACCCTCCTAGCACATCTGCTCTGCTAATGAGTGTACTAGTGCCTCAAGCCTGCTCTGAGAAAGCCCCCTCCGTATCTGTAGTAGCATCTAGAGGTGTCTGCCACATTCCAGAGTAAGCAATTAACTTTATAATGAACCAGCCTTCCTCTTCCCCATTGCTATAGCCAGCCCCACATAACCCCTTCAGACTTTATGGTTCACCCTAGCTCCAAGGAACTGATAACAGTGTTTCTTTTCTTAGACTTAATTGAAGGACCTGCTGGGCTCTCCCTGCTGGATTCCCTCCAGAGCTGCGTTGAGTCTTTCTTCCTGGGTCTCCGTGTGAAGTGCCTTCCCTCCATCCCCATCTCTTCCATTCACTGCTGCTACCGCCACAGCCAGGACACAGACAGGGTGCAGCTGCATGCAGGTGAGAACCTGGGAACAGGAAGCTTGGAGACACATCAGCTTGGCACACGGGCACAAACCCTCCCTTAGGAAACGCCTGAAATAGCTCTTCTTTGCCTGAGCAGGGAGGGGATGAGGAAGGGAGTGAAAAGGGAGAAATCCTGTTCCCATGGAAAACCCAGAACTCTGAGCCTGGAAACAGGAAAAAAAAAACCCACAGTGACTTTCATCATATTTTCCTCCACTGTTTGTATTTTTCTGTGCTATTATGTTTAGGTCCAGCTCCGCAAAGAGATCAGATCAGCTCTGCGGGGAGACACTGTAGATTTGGTGTAGTCCGAGTTCTCCCAACTCTTGTCCAGAGCCAAAATAAATTAGTGGCCTGGGTGGTGCAGATGGGGAATTAATGGGCCTTTCATGTTAGGAAATTTGAGTTCAAGTGTCACGCAGTTCCCCGGGGAAATGGGTTTGTCTGCTGCCAAACTCCTGCTGCACAAACATCCATCAGGAACAAGCTGTTTGCAGGTACTGTGGGCAGCACGTGCTCAGCACAGACCCAGCACTGCAGTGGTGTGGCTGCTCCAGCTCAGGGCTGAAATGCTCTGCTTTGTTTGAACTCTGTACTCAGCACCCCTGAAGAAGCCAGGTCTGCTCATACTCTGATTTGAGGAGATGGGCTAGACAGCCGTAGTTCTCCACCCAAGATGCTGAATCTAGTAGCTCTGTCTGTATGGGCTTGGATTACATCCTCCTCCAGAAATTCTGCCTCTTGCATGCCTTCTAGGGATGTTTCATTTTAATGAACATCTTGTATGTGTCCAGATGGGATCCTGAATTTCCTAAAGAACAACAAGCCCATGGATGCTCTGTGTGTCCTTGGACTCACCCTGCTGGACCTCTACCCATGTGAGACTTGGAGCTTCACATTCAGCAAATTCCTGCCAGGACAAGGTAGGATTAATGTTCGGTGACCTCCTTGTACGGGATGCAAATAAGGCAGCACTGAACCAAAAAGTCTTCTCTGGGAGACTGGAGTAGCCAAATCTTATCCCTAACATTTTATTCACTCTCTGATAAAAGGAACTAGGGGTCCTCAGTTTAAAATAAGGAGAGTCAGGGCTCCTGATCTGGACAAAGGTACCTGAGGTGTTACAGACCTTTTGGGAAGCGTGTCTCATCTCATCCTGTGTGTTCAGCTGGACTGGGCTACAACAGATTTCTTTTCATGCTGCCTAAACTGAGAGACAAGTCTTAGAGAGCTGATGCCTAACATGTACATGCTTCTCTTTCCAGAAGTGGGAGTCTGCAGCTTTGCCAGGTTTTCCGGGGATTTCCCTCAGGCTGCCTGCAGCAGCTTGAATCCACTCACACAGACGGAACGGGTATGTGAAGTCAGCAAAGAAAGCAGAGACCGGACAATGCCCTTCAGTGCCCAGGAGATGGTCCAGTGCTGTAAGGTAGGACCAGTAATCTCCTGCACCCCATATTTCTTGCCACGTAGGGTTAAACACTTCAGGGTTTGGCATAATACATCTCTTAGCCCAGTGAAGCAGGCATGAGGCTCTGTGCCCAGAAAACACAGGCTATCGCAGGTAAGTCCACTCAAAGTCCTAAAAAGCTTATATTTTAGTGCACTGCATAGGACACTTGTTACTCCCCTTGCTCCCTGAGGGAACAATAGTACCAATTGTATAGCGAGGCTATAGGATTTGCCTTACGCCATACAGGCAACCTGAGACAAAAGCCCTGCCCAGCTCCCATTCTCATGCTTTGGACATCTCAGTATTTTGCTGTTCAGGCAGTGTGTGGGCAGAACGACCTCTTAGCTGATTGTGTACTTACAACACAGAGTTGTGTGGTAACCGATAGAAGGGGAAGGGGCACCTGTGTCTTCTTCAGACTTCGGTATCCATAAGGGGAGAGGACTGCTTGCCAGATCTGCTTACATGGATGGATGAGAAAAAAACTTTAGACAAGTTTGTGCGTACATTTATACACAGATACCCGTAAACCTGCCTTAAACCTCTCCAACACAGGCAGTTCATGAGTGCTGTCCTCCCTCCTCCCAGCATCTCCCCTCTTGCCAGCTCTACTTCGAGTTTTTCCCACTGTCAGCCCATGTTGAGCCATTTCTGTCTGCCTCCCCAGCTATTTGCTTGGGATTTTCTAGTGTGAGGTCTCTTCCTGGAGTAATTTCAAATGATGTTAGGTGGCAATGGGAGAAGGAGGGAAAATCCTCCATCCTGAGCCTTCCCACAGATGCCAGTTCCTAACACAGTCATGCTTGGCCATCTGACTCTTGCTTAGTTTTTGCTTTGGCACAAATGTTTAGAGCATCTGCTTTGGAAAGACCCAGATCTGTTATTGCCAATAGCTTCTTATTTCTCACATGGACCGGACTGCCCTTTTCAAGCCTCCATTGGACTCGTTTTCCCCTTAAAAAAAGCACAACACTGTCCTAGGGGAAGAGAGCGATCACAGCACTGCCTTAGAACCCTGAGCATGCTGTCTACAGGGTCTTCCCACAGCTCCTTCTAAAAAACAACACACTCCTTTACTGAACAAAAACGGATGTTGGGGTACCTGGGAAGAAGGGAGTCACATTCCCTTTTCACCTCGGAAAAGCCTAGGCTGGAAAACTGCCAGATTTGAGCAATGAGCTGGTTAGACTTTTTGGCAGTGGGGAATGTGGAACAGCAGAGGAGGGGGCAGTGGAAACAGGACTAAGGGTTTACCTCTGATTTTTGCTTTCCCCAAAGGTGACCTGTCATGAGATCTGCCACCTGATGGGGCTGGGAACCTGCCGCTGGCTGCAGTGCATCATGCAGGGGGCCCTGAGCCTGGAGGAAGCTCTGCTGCGGCCCCTGGAGCTGTGTCCCATCTGCCTTCGGAAGCTGCAGCACGTTGTGGGCTTCAAACTCGTGGAGCGCTACAGGGTGAGAGGCAGATCCACCAGCCCTTCCTGGAGCAAAGCGGACGTAGCAGGGAGTGGAGTGGTTGACTCCGAAACACTGTGCTAAATGTGCTGTAGCAGAGCGTTAAACAGATGCTGCTCTTGGTGCAAGGTGCTAAGGGAAAGCTTACACCTAAATAAGGAGGGTGTTGTACACATGGTTGGTGAGTAATATAGCACTTTATACAAGGTCTAGGGCTTCTAGCTGTTGACAATGGGGGAAAGTGCAACAGTTCAACCACATTTGGCTACTTCAAAAAATGAGGCAGGGAGGACAGGTGGATTTCAAGCCAGAGCAGCAGTGAGATTGCAGCGATTCCCACATCTATGCCCTTTCCTATGTGCCACCATGGTTTTCTGCCTCTATGGGGCTGATGGTAACAGGGAGAAAAATATGAAACAGGTACTTTGCTGCAGTTCCTCTGTTTAAAGATATGAGAAAGGATCCCAAATTTTATTCTCTATTAAGTGGAGGGTCCCAAAATCATCTTTTGCCTGTTCTCTCCCACCCATAGAACAACTAACACCACAGTTAGTACTATTCCTGATGTTTTCTAAGACATCCATAGCTCTTTTTCTATCGATGTTGTCCAAAAAGCAGGATTCAGTAGCTAAAAGGCTTGTGGAATATAAATAATTTCACCATTCTTACTCAGTACCCTATCTTCTCCCTGGTTGTAATTCCTGGCTGACACACATCATGTTCAGAGACAGGAATTTCCACGGCTGCCTATTTTAAAGTCTGTGGGTAGTATTTGTAACAAGATACATGCAAAATAAGAATGGGGATGCCTCTAGTTTCATTCAGCTTGGAATCAGATGCACAGTAAAGCCCGTGGAGGAAAGCCACACGTATACGATTTTGCAGCTGGTCCGCATGTCTGCGGTGGCATCAGCCCCATCTGACTCTGGCTGTTGTTCAGTCCTTGCTTCAGCCCCAGAGGTGCCTAAATTGCCCAGAACACTACGGGAATGAATTCTGGTTTATTTAAACACCCAACCTGTCAGCATCCAGCTATTGCTTTCTAGGAGAAAGCTGCCATCTAAATTAAGCTTTTCTAGAAAAACACTTTTTCCTTTATACCCACAGTAAAACTACGGTAGTTGGCTCAGCAACCCCTGGCACCCATGAGTACAAACCTGAGAAAAGGATACACTTGCCAAATATCACACCTGCTTCCTTGACGAGGAAAAACACAGTGAGATGTAGTACAAGCTAATATAAAAAAAGATGTGATAATCTCTGTGAGAGGCTTTGCTATAGCATTAAGAGAGGAGACGGAAATGCCAGAGGTTAATTAAATAGTTAAGGAACCTTAACAACAGCAGAAAGCACAATGCACTGAGAGACAATACCAGATAGCAAAGTTACTGGGTAAGTATGTTTAAGAGGTTGTTTAAGAGGTTGTGGCTGGCTAAGTGCAAGTCTGAAGTCACATTTCCCTTTGGAAAACTAGCACAGATCCCCACCTGCCACATAACAGCCCCAGACATTCGTCATAAATATAGGAAATGCCAGACACGGAGCTGTTCCCTGCCAGGGGCAGGTAATGCTAAAGTCTGGAACTGAGACCTGATTACGGGCAGAAGAGCATGTGGGACAGGAAACCAGCCCTTATGCAGGAGGAAGGGACCCTCAATTTATTTGTCTGAATCGCTCTCGAACGTATTCCTTTTTCCATCACAGCTGCTTACTCCAGCCTGAGTCATCTTGCAAACTGAAAGCAAAGCAATTCTCATGGTGTTTCCCCACCACAAGCATTTCCACCTGCTGCCTCTGCAGCATCCCAGGCTGTTCTGCACGTAGCGCCACGGTTAGTCTGCAGCAGCCACACCACAGAGGAAAAAGGTGCTTAAGCTGCTCTGAGAGGGTGGCTGAATTACATCCTTCCCCGTGGTGGTAACTGCAGGGTCTGCTCTCAGTGCTGTGTGGGACGACAACGCTGCTGAGGGGGTTGAAAAACCTCCAGCGTCAAACCTGGAGCCTCTTGAGGTGGCAGACAAGTTTCATTCTTAGTGACGTGCTTGGGTGGGGGCTTCAAATGCTCTTGCCTGCAGGTAAATTAAACCCATGGACAGCTTCTCCTTTTCTAGTTAAATAGGAGAGCATAGAGAGGGCTGCAGCCCTACAGACCCTTCCTAAATTTGATTCAATAAAACACCCAAAAGAGGAGATACAGGAAAGATTTGGTGGTTTTGGTAGTGACCTTAAGTCAATTATCCCCTCCTTTTGCCTTAAATAATCCAGATGTACTGTTAGAACATCTTCACCTCCATAGCTTTTACTCTTCGTGGGAACTGGGCTAAGTAGCACTTGTGATTCCTCCCCAGATTGACTAGTTTTGGGAATTCTGAGACATTATAAAATCATGGGCTTATTGCAGCTTTCAAATGGCTTTGCTGTCCCCTTCTCAAATCTGGTTCTTATTGCAGCTTCTGGCATCGTCTTTGGTTTTTTTCAAACCCAGAGAGAGGGAAGGGCTCTTGGAGGTGGGATGAGGCAGGGGAAAAGTTGTCCCTTTACATTTTCTCTTGCCCCAGAGGGAGGGGGCAGGGTGGATTAACTTAGCTGAAAGAGTCTATTTCATTCTTGTATGAAATTCTTCCCCGAGGCTTCATGCACAGACTGAAATGAGACACAGGGGCGATTTCTCCCACCCACTCAATTTGAGCTCTTTATCCTTTCTTGTCACTTGGCTGAAGAGAGAGCAGTAGAAAAGAGAGCAATAGAAGAGGGATGGGGGAGGGAAGAGCAGGGTGCTGAAGCAGAAAGGAGCTCCGCAGGGCTGGAAGTCTCCTGCCCACTTCTCAAACACCACAGCTCACCCTGAGCTGAGCCCTAGGGACCCAGCACGGTGACTGGTGCACCCGGGACTACAGCCCAGACTAATATGCCAACTGTCACTGCTGATTCCTAGAGCAATCGTGGGGCTTTGCAAAGCCAGCAGCTGGAAGCTGCGTGAAACAAAGATGAAGAAATAGGCCACAAGGATGCAAAGAAGTAGACAACACCCCCCCAACCCAATGCATGCCAACAAGGCAGACAGGGAGATCACCTTTTATCCAGTGATGACTGGAATACTGCAGTTAAATCCCCAATGCATAAGGAATAAATGTGCCAGAAGCAACGATTTATGTGCCCCATTGTGGCATTTACTATTTAAGAAAGAAATTGTCTCAGACATTTTCCTTTTGTTAATTCTTTCCTCAAGCCTGGCCTTCCCACTTGTGCATTTCAGCACAAGAGGGGAAGAGTTATTCTTAGAAGTAAAATGCACATTGCTGCAGGAGTTAACAACATGGTGAAACAAGATTCTTCAGAACTACCTCAGGAGTTTTTATAATGACACAGCTTCCTCTAGGGAGACATTCGTTTGGCTCTCGCCGAGATCATATCCACACAGTGAGGAGTGAATTTGTGCCATTCTTCTCCTGCCATCTTCACTAATAAGGCAGATACAGTCCACATCTGACTAGGGGCAGACCTGCCCCAGATGCTGACTCCAAAAGAAATGAGGCAAGAGAAAGCCCCTGCTTTGTAGGGTAACCATGAATTGTCAGAACTCACCTTCTGGCAAAGAGGATCTCAGCTGAGCCACTCAAGGACAGGTTTACCTGACAAATATGTGGAAAGTTGTACCTGTCTTTTCTCATTCTCTGATGTGAAAACTTTTCTCCTCTTGGCACAGAAACTCTACGCTTGGACACAGACGGTGTTGTCCACGTGGCCAAGGCAGGAGTCAGCAGACCTGTCCAGCTCGGATGACATCCTTCCATTCAGCTCAGATTCTGGGATGTGCTGCGAGAACGACTCTGAGGCTGTGACCTCCTTGTCGGAGCCACTGACACCAGACACTTGCAGCCAGGCCCTCTCCATCGGCCAGGAGCTGGAACAGGATGAGCATTCGTGTTTGTTGGCGGAGGCAAACAGCCAGCCCAAGCTTGTGAGGCCCAAGTCTACAGATATCATTAAAGATTACGAACTGTGGCTGGAGACCTGCATCGCTGCCCTGGAGAGGAACGTCTCTGAGGAGGAACTGGCTCGAGTAGATGAGACTGTGGATGCCCTGGCTAAGTGGGAAATGTTTACAGGACAGCTGCCTGCTATGAAGAAGGACCTACCCTTCGCTAGGGACAACACTGGGCTACGGAAAGTTCTTGGAGACAAATTTTCCTCCTTGCGGAGGAAACTGAGTTCCAGAAAACTGTCCAAAGGGGAATCGTCCCCTCATCATTGGCGATGGGAGGAAAACTAGGCAGGATCTGCCTTGGGTTGGGCCAGCTTGGCTCCCACGGCTTCGGTTATGGTACTGCCCTGGTTCTGACCTTTCTCACCACAAGTTGTTGCTGTCGGGGAGAAACAGCAACACCCCACAGGAATAAAAGTTGTTTCTTTTTCTGAGATTGCTAACATAGTTTTGCTGTGATCAGTTGTTCTCTGAGGGTTTTTTCCTGTGCTGGTCTAAGTGACAGCATGACTCCAAACCCATGTCAAATTTTATGTAGGCGCTTGTATTCTCATGCCCTTTTTTTTTTTTTTGGTCTATAGTCAGCCAGGAAGGGGTCTGTACTAAACATGTTCACAACAGATGCTTCATCTATCCAAATAGATGCAAATTAAACCAAGGCACAGATACTATTTCTCCCTTTGCATTTGCCCCCATACCAAATGTTCATCTCTGTACTGTGGCTGCCCCATCAGCATCGTGCACAACTGAGTAGGCGGTAGAAATGGAGGAGCATGAGCATAGAGTCAGCGAGCAGAGCAGAAAGATCCCTGGCAGCTCATCTGCCATAAAGCACAGTGCTAGTGCAACAACTGTCTTGGTGGACACTCGAGGGGATCTCCAGAGTTGCTTCAGTTCAAAGCAAGCCGGGCTTGGAGCCATGAGCTGTAACTGCTCACATCCTCTGTAGACTGGCACAGGAGTGAAACACTTTGAAAACATGCACATGCTTGTTTATTAACTTTAACTCCCCTTAAAAAGGGGAAACTAAGCATGCATTTCTCTTACTCTGCTTTGAAAAGTTAGCACCCTGGCCCTTTCCTTCTTCTCCACTCTTAAGTCACCCAGTGAACAGCAATGAGTGGTGTGATGGCACCAGGAGCAGCAGAGCCTGCCTCCCCAGTGCCAGGAATGCCCTTCTAACCTGGCTGCTTATAGACGGAGCTCAAGAGGATGCTGGTTTTTTGAGCTCTAACAGCAGCGCTCTAGGGGGGAAGGCTGACCCTCTCCAGCCTCAGCTCACTCAGACCTCAGCACTGATAACTTCCTTCAGCTCAAAGCTATGTGGCCATTCTTCGAGTTTCTCCTAAAAAATATCAGCAGGTAGGACTGGGTCCAGTTCAGCTAGGAGGTCAGAGAACACGTTTCCCTCGGAGAAGCCTATAGCTTTGACTTTCCTGAACATTTGCCCTGCACGCTCTGAGGGCCTCGAACCATGCAATAACCCTGCAATGCACTTTTGGAGCGGGAAGGGAAAGGATCAGTGGAAAACATTTGAGAAAAGCTTGAGATTTACACGTGCAGGTTGAGTAGAAAACACGATCTCGTAATAAATTCATCTGGATTCCGGAAATAAAAGCAACTTCACATCCGCATGATTCATATGGGGAGAAAAACCGAGTTCTGGCTTCAGGATTGATGACGACAATTCCTGGAAAACTTTTTTTCCAGGCTGTATGCCTGGACTCTGAGCAGGCGCCGTGCAGCAGAACCACTGCTGCCGCCCTCTCCCGGCAGCCTCGAAGGCAAGGGGGTTCTCATCCAAGACATTCTTCCCAGCAGCGATTTTCCAAACAAATCCTACTTGAATTACAAATCCATGTACTGCCTCCGACTTTCTCAGTCGTTGCCTTAATAGATTTACTATTTTAAGCAAGGATTACTTTTTGTTCAGCCTTGTTTGCTCTTACTTGATTCTGCACTGAATCATTAGGCTGAACTTTAGAAACTTTACAGAAAGAGTCCATAAATTCAGGATGACTATTGCCTAAGGGAAAGGATAGAAATAAAAACAAAGCGCAAAGACAACAGAAAAGAGGCAAACACCAGCATAACTTGCAGCCAATATGCTGCTGAGCAAGCTGTGAAACAAAAATACAGAGATACTTGGGAGTCATTTTTAGAAGGTCAAGTTGCAAATCAGCTATCAGCAAGAAGCAGTAGAGTACTCCATATATAAATATGTACCTAGAAGATATTTGCAGCTCAGCAGCCAAGATCAGAGTTGGTTATGAATGGTCCATGAACAGTGTTTCATTGTGCAGTCGGATCCTGGGGAGTTCATTGTACAGCACTTCATGGTTTGCTGAGCCTTCTGCAGGAAGACAGGAAGCAAAACGGAGCTGATTCCCTGGGAAAGGATGCAAATCCCAAAGGGAAAATGCTCCAGCAGCTGCCACTGTGCTGCCCTGGGCCCTGGTGGCAGCCTCCCTGCCTTGTGATGTGTGGGTGCCTAGAAAAGAATCCGCACATGAACCTGGCTGCTGCCTTCAGGAGATCACCCAGCAGAACCAGGTTACTCCTTCCTGAAGCTGCTGTTACCTTTCATGTAATGATCCTTAAGGCAATGGTATGACACAGATTCACAACAGACTCATCCGGCTCAGAGCATCTCCTGAACCACAGTCCTGTGCCTCCCTGGAGAGTACTCCACAATCACAAAGTAACCCCAGTTGTGCCCCTTCTAGCCCAAGCTCCAGAGTAGCTGTTTTCAAAGTCTATAATCCCAACCAGAGCAGAAAACACAGTCTTTTAATAGCTTTACGAGCTCATAAAGACTAATATCTTCGTCCAGGAATAAACGGGCAGAACATTCCACTCCTACTCTTAAAACAAGAAGTTGCCGTAAGTGAAGGGAGGGGTGGGCAATGCAACTGTCCAGGGAAAACAACAAAACCACCCCAGACTCTTTGCTAGTTATGGGTGAAGTTGCCTACAGCAGCATGCAAAGAAGGAAGAGGAGAAACAAGCATCTTTCATAGAAATGCCATAAGCAGTATTCAGCACTTTCTGATTTAATAATGGACAGGACCATCCCCATCCCCTAACAATGAGACTTTCCCCCAGGTCTGTACTGGATAATGAGATACCAGACTGGAACTGGAAACCACAAGGATTTAATTTCTATTAATGAATACTTGAATATTACTATAAACACCCCAAACCTTATACCTTGTACACTAACAGCAGAAATGCAAGTTATATACTCCTGCCTACTTTGCATTTTAGAGCAGCCTCCCCCTGGGGAAAAAAAGCTGTTTGTCTCTTATCTTTGGAATGTTGGATTATTAAAACTGTCAGAGATCCTCCTGTCACAGGTAGCCATGCTGATCCACGGAAGAGAATTCCAAGTTTACGTATCAAGTTTAAGTTCTCCCTGGGGTACCAGCATTTATCAGCGCAGAACAGACAAACTTACCTGCAGAATCAACTGCTCCAGCCCCTCTTCTTGTGAGGAAGCATCTGTGTGGCTGAATTATGAAAGCGATATCTTTGCCGCAAGAAGTGTGATAGTCTGAGATGTAGAAATATTGACAGGTATGGAAAAATGGTGTCACTAAGATACTCTGATTCAAGCCTCCCACAACTTATTCTAAATAAAAGCTGCAATTCCACCAAAACCAGTGCAATTTAAGCATCTGCTCACAACCGCTGCTTAGGGAAAGACTGAGCTCAGGTACACTGCAA
>WAAB01017243.1:187670-200643 GCA_013389865.1 Piaya cayana | reverse complement strand
TTCCTTTTACTTAATGGACTGTGTAGCATGTCCTCATGCAAACGCTGCAAACAGAATGGGTAACCGTGTCAGACAGGAAAATGTGGATTCTTGTGGCCAGCTGTGGAGTTTATGGTTTACATGGAATCGCAGAATGGTTTAAGTTAGAAGGGACCTTAAAGATCATCCAGTTCCAATCCTCTGCCATGGGCATGGACACATCCCACTGGATTAGGTTGCTCCAAGCCCCATCCAACCTGGCCTTGAACACCTCCAGGGACGGGGCAGCCACCACTGCTCTGCACAACCTGTGCCAGGGCCTCCCCACCGTTACAGGAAAACATTTCTTCCCAAGATCTCATCTCAGTCTCCCCTCTGTCAGCTTAAAACTGCTCCCACTCGTCCTGTCCCTGCACTCCCTGATCAAGAGCCCCTCCCCAGCTTTCCTGGTGCTCCTTTCAGTACTGGAAGCTGCCCTAAGGTCTCCTTGGATCCTTCTCTTCCCCAGGCTGAACAACCCCAACTCTCTCAGCCTTTCCTCATATGGGAGGTGCTCCAGCCCTTGGATCATCTTTGTGGCCTCCTTTGGACTCACTCTGACAGATCCATGCCCTTCCTGTGCTGAGGACTCCAGAGCTGAATGCAGAGCTCCAGGTGAGGTCTCAAGAGAGCAGAACAGAGTGGGCAGAACCCTTGCAAGACTCAAGAGTGATGGATCTTCCCAAAGCACTCCCGGCAATGCAATCAATTACAGAATATCATGGACCAACCCACCCTGGGAGGTCTGAATGCTTCTCTTCAACCTGTTTTTGGTTTAGGGGAGGGAGGGCAAAATTCTGCAGAGCTGGTTTCCAACTAGACCCCCTTGCCTACTACCACGGGCTCGAGCTGGCTGTCCCTCATACACTGTTTGTGAAGGTTGGAGAAACTTATCCTGACCTTTCCTCTTAAACTACAGAAAGCTTTTGCATACAAATTCTGACCTGCCTTTCACATTTACATTCCCATATCACAAGTACCAAGGGCAGCAAAGCTTTATGCCAAGAGCAAAGGCAACTGGAGAAACTTGCTGAGGACCGTCATTTTCTGTTCATTATGTGAGTAAGCAGCATCGGCCCCAGAGTGCCAGGGTCCTGTCCCTTCTGAAGAAAACAATAGTCCCTTCCCCTAACTCTGACTATGACTGTGCTATTATTGGCACATTCAGTGCTGAATGGCCAAAGGAAAACACTGCACTGGCTCCTGCTTTTTTTCCAATACAGTAAGGACAGCAGCACAAAGGCAAACATAGCCTCTCCTGTGCACATGTGACAGTCACAGCATCAGCAACTCACCATCAAAATGCCTCATTCTTCCTGACAGGTCTTGTCCTAAAAGAATGTCTTAAAGTCTGCAGCTGGACTGCATTTTCCATATCTAACTGGAACTGCCAAAGGAACAGAAAAAGCCCCGCTAGCAGAAAAGATGCCTCTTAGTTTGGAGAAAAAAAGCCTTTTCCAGCAGTCTGTCTGTTACCAGCAGACGCAGTTTGCCGTCCTCCCCCTGAGTGGATGTGCAGCTGCGGCGTCTTAAAGCAGACTATGCTGAGAAAGGGTGTCCGCTCTGCTCCACGTGTGTGTAGAGCAGTGGATAAAGGGTGTTTCACAGAGGAAGTGTTCCTATAGCCAGCACGGGCAGGTTTTCTTTCTTGCATTCACTTAGATTTGAACTCTTCCCTCCAAAGCACCGGGTCTGTTTCCTGCATGCAAGGCACCTTGGTACCAAGCATATCTACTTAATAACATGGCTTAATTTGTGGTTAAGAAGCTCAGCGTGAGCTGGTAACGTGCACTAACAGCCCACCAAGTGAATCATATCCTGGGCTACATCAAACAAAGTGTGACCAGCAGGGTGCGGGAGGGGATTCTGCCCCTCTACTCCACTCTCAGGAGACCTCACTTTGGTGAAGCACATATGGGACAGTAGCAGCTTGGGGACAATCTAGCTTCTCCCTCTCAAATGCAGCAACTCTGTATTTGTTATTAAATTTTGTCTCATTGTGTTTTCCAAGCCACTCCAGCAGGACACTTTCTGATGTGTTCTTCCTCAGTCCTTACAGCTCCTCCCTCCTATTTTTTGAGCTGTATTTTTCTTGACTTGCAGTTTCCTAATACTATTACCCCAAACATGAATGGGGACACTGAACAGCACTGCGAGCAGGACAAGATCATATCAGGAGACACATCCCATCAGTTTGAAAACAAATAAAAGAAATGTGGGCACCTAGCAGCCCACTGCATACTCACTCTGTGCTCAACACCGTGTCTTACAGGGTGCTGTTTATAAGGCTGCTTGTTAATTTTAGACAGCATCCCTCATTACTAAGCCCAGGTACAGTAACTTCCGTGATCTCTTTGTTTTCCTAAGTGAGTGGTCTGGCTTTTTCACCCGCTGCACTGAGCTTCAGAGGTAATCCATGAAAGAAAAAGGTGCACCTTTCTATTTGCATCTTAATAATTGTTTCAGAGCATTTTTGCCATAAACAAGTCAACCCTTACAAATGCATGAGAGCACTTCAAACGCAGCAGCCTCTAATACTGCCACCGCAGAAGTCTTTTTGGTTTGTGTTACTGAGGAGGCAGGGAAAAATCCCAAACAGAGCAGCAACAAACCAGTGCCCCCGTCCCCGATGATCCCTGGCTTCTTTCCAGCCTAAAAGAGTAGCAAGCACAAAGCCCTTGCTGAGTACGCTGCCTCCGATCCTGCGCCGCTCAAGCAAAGGATGTGTTGACACGAAGTGCTGTAAGAAGACAGACTACAGCAAAGCTGAAATGCTGTCACTTTGGCTGGGTGACAAAGCGCTGCTCGGAGCCTGGCTGCCGCAAGGGCAGGTGGCACGGGATGAAGGGACCCTGCTGATCTTTCACAGCTGGGCTGGGGCTACAGAGGCTGAGCCCCTGTGCCTCCTCCCCCAAAAAGGTCCCCTGACTCGTCCCCACTAATGTCCTACAAGAAACCTGCTTCTTGAAGGCTGTGATGGCCTTGACGAGCAGTGGGGGATCTGAGCTACCGGGCTGGAAGAGGAGCTGCATGGAGAACCAGGGCACAGCAAATGAATTAGCCCTGTTAACTAGCACACATTCCTTACAGGCACGTCATAGAGAAATCCCGGTCGGCATTTGTAAGCTTTATCCATCTTGCAGTGGTTTCCACCCTTGCTGTTGTTTACAAGCTTAACAAACTGAAGACTGTTTGGAAGAGATCACTCCTTAATCTGGCTTGTCCTAAGACCAACAGGAGAGGAAGGCAAGGTCATGAACATCCAAAGCCAGCACAGAAACAGCCTTACTTATCTTCCCTAAGCTGTTCTGAATTTTAACTCCTTCAACATGTATTGACGATCTGAATTTGATGGTGACTGTGACTGATGGGGAAATCCTGGCACTCTGTTATCAATTAATTATTTTTGAGGGGTTCAGATTTCACACCATTTGGTTCCTTCACACAGCTCCCAATCATGCGACCAAAGATGCAGCAAAGCCCCAGATGAGCATCTCCTGCCTCCTAGTCAGCCACAAGCTGTGGGTCGACTGCAGGACCCACCTATGCAGCATTGTGAGGTGGCTGAAGAATCATAGAATCATAGAATCACCAGGTTGGAAGAGACCCACCAGATCATCGAGTCCAACCATTCCTACCAAACACTAAACCATGTCCCTCAGTGCCTCATCCACCCGTGCCTTAAGCACCGCCAGGGAAGGTGAATCAACCACTTCCCTGAGCAGCCTGACTGAAAAGTCACTTCCAAGAGTCTTAATTACGCATCCCTATCGGATCCCAATGAAAAGCAGTCCTCTAAATATCTGTTTGGGGAACGTGAATCCAGGAAGTGAGAAAGATAGCTGAGCATAAAGCTATTTCTCAGAAGCTGAGTTTAAGGTTGGCTAAAAATACGGCCTATTCCCTTCCAGTGTTATTTTGCGTACTGTGTTGACAAGAATAAAGCTATTAGTAAAAGAGCATTCAGAGTATTTGGGGCTGGTATTTGTCTGTCAGTCACTCATGCTCCTGTTTTGGCAACGTTTGGAAGGCACGTGGGATGTATGTTCCAGCCCTCTCCTGGGAAGGCTGGGAAAGCATAATGGAGACGTAAGAGCTGCAAGAACCTGTGGCTAAGCAAAAAAAGAGGGATGGAGGAAAGAAGGAAAAAAATCTGTTAATGAGGAAAAAATATTAGAACCTCCCCAAATGTCTAGAAGACCAAAATATACAAGGTAGAGGAAGAAAATTGCCAAGTATAGGGGGAAATGTTTACAGAAAACATGAAGATTGACAAAGTGATATAAGAAGAGACAATGAGTGGAGAATACACAAGGAAAGAGGAAGATGAGAAGGGACCACAGAAAAGTACAACGATCAGCTTTCCCAGTGTGGAGCAAGAGTTGTGTTCGTGCAGCATGAATTTGCATGACATCAACTGGCCCTGAGCAGTGAATCCTGACTGGCACGAGGTGGTCCAGGAGTCAGAAACTAGAATCACCCCTGTAGCTGGGGTTTCCAGGGATTGGTTTGTATTTGTCACACCTCGAAAAGCAAAGGCCCTCATCTGCAGAAGCCGTGCTGCACAGGGGACTCCCGGTAAAGCCAAGGGTGTCCCTACAGATAAAAAAGCTTTCTTTAGGAGAAAGAGCTCTGTGCCTTAGGCACCTCAGAAATCCAGGGTAGGGTGGGGACTGCAAACACCAGCACTCTGCTCTCTAACCCAGCTTGCTCCTCTACCAGGTAGAAGTGATGTTCACAAGGAAATCAGTTTCCTGCATATGCTTCTTTTCTCCCCCTGACAGTACAGTAACGTCTGCAGTCTGTATCAACTAAGCCAGCCTTTTGTGTCCCTCCTCTGCACTTCTAATGGATCAGCAGTGTCTTGTCTCTCCTCCCTCAGCTCTTTAGGACTGAACTTTCAGGGTCACCTTCCTTTTCCAGACATTCTTTGCATTTCCCCTTGGTGCTCTCTATACACAAGAAGATGGACCTGATGATTTTAGACGTCATTTCCAGCCTTAATGTTTCTATGACTCCATGTGTTCTGCTGTCTAACAACGTGTTAAACATGACTATATTTTGTTGTACCTGCACTCCTTGTCCAGGGGAAGTCACTTGATGGCTTGATCTCTGGTCACAATACCAGTTCCAGCCCCCTACATCCCCACCATCCATTTAAAGATCTGCAGAGCCAAGTGATATTCAGTGCTTAGCACAGCAACTTCTGCTGTGATTAATCCTGCAGTTAAACATGTTTTCCCAGGGATCCCACTGCTGACACACACTATGCTCCCCCTCTGCCTGAGTCTGTGGAGGAAAAGGCACCGTGAATCATAAAATCATAGAATCACTAGGTTGGAAAAGACCCACTGGATCATCAAGTCCAACTATTCCCATCAATCACTAAACCATGCCCCTCAGCATCTCGTCCACCTGTCCCTTAAACACCTCTAGGGAAGGTGACTCAACCACCTCCCTGGGCAGCCTCTGCCACTGCCCAATGACCCTTTCCACGAAACATTTTTTCCTAATGTTCAGCCTAAACTTACCCTGGCACAGCTTGAGACCATTCCCTCTCGTCCTGTCCCCTGTCACTTGGGAGAAGAAGTCAGCTCCCTCCTCTCCACAACCTCCTTTCAGGTAGTTGTAGAGAGCAATGAGGTCTCCCCTCAGCCTCCTCTTCTCCAGGATAAACACCCCCATCTCTCTCGGCCGCTCCTCCTAAGACTTGTTCTCCAGCCCCCTCACCAGCTTCGTTGCTCTTCCCTGGACTCGCTCCAGAGCCTCAACATCCTTCTTGTGGTGAGGGGCATCAGCCGTCACCTGTACCATGTAAGAAGACAGCTAAATCAACGAGCTGCCTCTCCCACACCCGAAGGTGCAGACAGCCCATGGTGTGGATCCTCTCACACAGACTGTGTTGGGAGGAATCAGCTCAGCTAAGGATGCCACACGGTAACTGTGGTGTGCAGAATAATCTGGTAAGGACAGGAAAACCCTGAAGTGCACAGCCTTGCCTTCAGGTGATGGAAATCATTAACTGAGGGGTTTTGAGCAAGGAGGTTTTACCATTAAGGTACCACTTGTGACAAAGAAATGTGCACAGGCAAAGTGTTGTTTTCCAGGCATAACCTGGGGGATAAGGAGTAACTTTGCTCAAGTTCAATTTCCACCTCAGTCCATGAAGTTGGTCTAAATGGATTGAGAGCTGAGTCACTTAGAGCTGTCTTCACAAGGAGCTCATCAATTCGAGTAAACTATCAGCCCCAGGCTACAGCGCATGGCTATACTTGGTCTCATCCATCAAAACAGCCGAGGTCAATGGAGCTCTGTGGACTTACATCAGTAATGGCAAGAAAAGAAATAGTCTCAGTGCAGGGCCTGCTGCACTCCACAACCAAACGCACAGCTCAGAAGAAAACAACAGATAACGTAGAGCAAGAAAGCCGTGAGATGGAGCACAGCTCCCCGACCTGTCCCCTCCATTCTTTAGGGAGTCACTGGAACCTCACAACTGCATATTGCTAAGCCTCTAAATAACTTATCCCTAGGCCTGAGCTGAGCCTGGAAAAGGCTTTCACAGAATCATAGAATGGTTTTGGGTTGGAAGGGGCCTCAAGGATCATCTAGGTCCATCCCTCTGCTCTACAGCAGGACAGAGGTTGTGCCATGGTGGAACAGAAAACAGTGGGAAAAGGCAGCAGACCATTCATGGAGAAAGCATGAGGCAAACCCAGGCCTCCACGCTCTGCACTAGTTCACACTGAAACCCTTTTGAGACTTTTCACTGTGCAGAAGGTGAGGTAAACATGCCAACAATACGAACAAATTGTAAATATTTAGGTGTTTAAATAAATAAAGTTTTTACAGGTTTGGGGAATCTATTATTCATGGTGAGCTGGGGGTTGTCCAGACTGTGCACCAAGGCAGAAAACCATTTCAAGAAGGTAGGAAATTACTTTCAGGCTGAGAAAGCTGAACCAGTTTGTGTGCTGAGTGCTGATTGAGGTCTTTGTATTGCCAGACAGCTGAACCTCAAGTACTTCACTACCAAAGAAGCCACAATTTGACAAGTAACAAGGCTGAAAAGCAAGGGTTTTTTTTTCCCAAATCATTGAGCAAGAAGGGGATCTCTGTCAACCGTTCCCATCCCAAGGCATACAATGTGTCCCTGGGAAGTGGCTCAGGCAAAGGTGGACATTTGCAGCCATGCTAATTCATTCATTGCAAGTGAAATCAACCTAGAAATGACCTGATTTTCAGCTTCATGAAAACAAAGCCAATTTTAAGTTCTTTGGTGAAACTGATTGTTTGCAGCAGTTGAAGAACTAGAAAAAAGATCATTGTAATCCTTTTGGGATGTGGCTTTCCAGTTAACGGCATGCCAACCCAGTGTGGTCATCTGAGCTTCAAAACAGGATTCCTGACTTGATTAAAACACCCCCATATTCCTCTACAACATTAAAATGCCCTTCAGAATTCACTGTTCTCCCTGTGCCTGTAATTACACTATACAATTTCAGATTGAGCACAGCTCACTGGAGATGATGGACTGCTCTGACCTAAGCAACTGCCTCCTTATACTTGTCTTGGCATTTTCAGCAGGGTTACAATTAATTAAAATTCCTGATTAATTAAAATGTTTTGCAACAGCAACAACAGCAGCAGCAGAAATTACTTGGAGAAGAGCCTGTGCAAATTGAAACTGGTGTCTGGTTGGTATGAAGCTGCATGGTGCCCAAAGTGTCCTGTATTGGCTTGTGTGCATTGGATGGTCTTGATTCATAGAATCGTAGAATCCTAGAATCACCTGGTTGGAAAAGACCTACCGAATCATCGAGTCCAACCATTCCTATCAAATACTATGATGAGGGATCAGAGGGGACAGGGACAATGTAGGGATAAGGACAATGGGATTATGAGGATGATGGAGGGACAGGGAGGGTGGAGGGACAGGGATGATAGGGAGATGGAAACACTAAGGAGATGGGAACGCTGTGGGGACAGGAATGGTGACTGGAAGGACCTGAGAGATCATCCAGTTCCAAACCCCCTGGCTAGGGCAGAGTCACCTTCCACTGGATCAAGTTGCTCGTAGCCTCATCCAACCTGGTCTTGAAAACCTCCCAATGATACCATGAAGGAGAAACAAAGCAGAGGCTCGGTGGATACTGAAACAGGGATACCAAATTTTGTGTTACCCTCTGTTTATCTCCCTCTGCCTATAACTCACAGTTCAAGCACACAGAATGGCTTTCTCTACAGGCGGATGAATGCATGGGTCTGCCAGTGAATTAGGACATGGCCAGTACTCCTGCTTCTTGTTCTGACAGTCATCAGCCAAAAAAGTTTATACAAGTCGCTTTCCATTTCTGGGCCTTGGTTTCCCCTCTGTAAAATGCAGACAACACCACTTCTTTATCTTATATGAAGTGCCATGAGAAATACAGAGAAAGAAACACAATACAGAGAGAGAAATGTGTGTGACTCTTTCCTTTTGCCTTTGTCAAATCTGTACCATAGCAGGAGCCAGCTCCGGTCACTCGGAGCTGTGAGGAAACCTTTGTTGTGCCCTGAAAGCCGCGCAGAGGACTGTCATTGTCAAACTGGCTGATGAATGGTTCCACTGGGGATCCAGACCCTGCTCAGGCGGGAAAGCAGCAAGCCTCAATAAATAACCACTGCTATTACTGACTCTGGATAATTAACACTTCTGTGATTTTATAACGAAAATACTGAATTGTTGCAAGGAACGTGGTGGGCGGTGGACCCTGTTCTATTGGTGCAAGCAGTCCTGGCTCTGGCTCTGCCGCTCGCAGGGTATGTCCTCCATGAAACACCAGCAAAGAGGGGGATGTTTCTTCCCCTTCCACTCCACTCCAACTTTTTTGCAGGCACCACTCCAACTTAAGGAATTTTACAGGCTACAGGGAAGCAATCATACTCTGAAAGAGCAATTTCCAAAAGCGTCTGTCTGCCAATGGTGCATATTTAAGCAAGGGGTCAGTTCTGAGTGTGCGTGTGTGTGTCTGTGCAGGCTCTGGTCTGCTGATTTTTGAGGACAAAAAATTAAATTTTGCAACCTCCAGAATGAGAGAGCAAAGAGCCAGAAAGAGGGATTTCTTGTCCTGAGTAGGATTACCTGAGCCCTTTACAACAGGGCATATGCTGGTTCAAGGCTAAAGACATTTAGGGAGGGATGAAACATGTCAGGGGTGTGCAGTGATGGTCACTGGCAGTGGTATGGACACAGGTTGCCAAAATCCCCAAAATCTCGATTATTAGAACATAGAATCATGGAATGGTTTGGCTTGGAAGGGAGCTTAAATCCCATCGAGTTCCATCACCCCCCTGCCATGGGCAGGGACACCTCCCACTGGATCAGGGGCTCCAAGCCCCATCCAACCTGGCCTTGAACACCTCCAGGGATGGGGTAGCCACCACTGCTCTGGGTAGCCTGGGCCAGGGCCTCCACATCTTGACAGGAAACCCTCTGCTTTGTTTAAAGAGATGATACAAAAATTGCTGCTTTAAAGCACATAAGAACTGCATTTTTCAGATCTCTTAAAGTATGATGAATACACACTTCTTTCTAGTTATATTTGGATTTTTAAGGTTTATGGGTCCATGTTCAACTTCCATTCTGCTACAGGGAAGGAGACAACATCTTTTCCCCAAAAAATATCTGGAACTCAAATTCACATGTCTTGAGGGACTTTTAACAAAAGCTGGGAGGTATCATGGGACTTACTAGAAAAGCAGGAGTGGGAACCTTGTAGAGGTTCTGAGCATGGAAATTAGGAGAGCAGAGCCACAGAATCTTAACATTGTGATTTACTTTTTAAAGAAACAAATCACCAAGTTCAAATCAATTATTATACACAACTATTTACCAAAGTGAAGGTCCTGTCCACAGACTGCTTCAAAATTCTGGCTGTCAAACTGGAATGTACAATCCATTATGGCTTTTAAAGATGACCAACCCCGCTGCTTCTTCTTCATTTAAATAATACTTGCTTAGGTTATGCTTCAGTGTGGGGTTGGGGTTTTTGTTACTTAAAACCCAGGAGGTAACCAGCTAAGAGGCTCTCAGGCCTTGGTAGTACAGAACATGAAAGCTCAGTGAAACAAACACATTTCTTCCAAGACCCAAATGTAGCAAAGAATCATGCTGAATATTTCCCAGCCACAACAAACAGTCCTTGCAAGCCAGAGAGGCACCAACCTCTTCTTCCAAATGCTGCAGGGTTCCCTGGCGTTTTATTGCTTCTAATTTTCCATACAGTGGTGCATTGGACATCCTACTCTCTTCCTTGGGTTGCTTTGCAAACAGCTCTGTTTTTCTGTGGGACAAAAGGGCTGGTTGCTGAGCTACAAAGTCCCTCTCTGAGATACAGTGAGTGTGAGGACCTAAGCATGTACCTTGAAAGGTGACACACTTTGTAAATTGAGGGCTAGTAGCTGGGATGCAGAGGAGGCAGGTTTGCAGAGCCCCTCTGGGTTTGACCCTTGGCTCTGATTACATGCTGTTGGATGCACAGGACAGTCCCTCAAGCTCTTCCCACCTCAGTTTCCAACCTATAAAATGGAATAATGGTGTTGGTCTCACCTCGTGAAGTGTTTTTTGATTCATTAATTAAAATGCTCTGGACCGGTATTACTCTCGTCTCTCCATCTAGTCTTGCCACATAAAAGCAAATCACTCATTAAACAAAATATCCTGCCTTTGGATAAACCCATTGGATTGTGGGGAATTGCACTGCTGGACGTAAGTGAGGACAGAATATGGCTCCAAAGTGGCTCAGCAACATCTCTGCCTCACTTGCCAGAACACAGGGCTCTTCCTTAGAATCACAGAATCCTAGAATCACCAGGCTGGAAAATACCCACTGGATCATCAAGTCCAACCAAAGAGAGAGTATACATTGCTTTTGGAAACAGAAGCAATGATTTGCTGGTATTCAAGCACAGGACAAGAAAAGGTCCTGGTCTTGCAAACATAAATGCCTCTTTTTAGTCTCTGAGCAGTCCTGTGGTCTAAATGGGCCCACAGATGTGTGCAGAAGCATGCATGGGCAAAATACTGAGCATATTATGAGAACTATTTCAATAATATTAAGCTTAATATCATAGTCAATAGTAATGTATATAATATTTATATAATATGAAGGCTATTTAGGGCTAACAATCGGTTATAGAACAGAGCAACCGAACAGCACAAGGAAATATTAATTGAAATTACAGCCTTTATGCACTCATAGGTTTTCCTTCCCATTCTGTTCCCCTGCTTTTTTGATTAGAAAATAATCATCATGTTGCACAGTATTTTCCTCATTAAACTCCAAAAGCAACAAAGATCCCTTGCTTCTTTGGCCAATTAGTGCTCATGCACCATCATCAGGAATACAAATCCAAGCGTGTTCCAGCTCTGACCTAAGAAGCCATCTACGCAAAATCTAAGCTCTGCTTTTTTTCTGTCACTCCAATTGTTTGGATGTTGGTTTTTTTTCACTACAAGGCGATCAGCACTGAACATTATTCCCTCTCTGAGGAAACCGTGGAATGAAGCTGCACGAGCAGGGGGCTGCCAGTCACCTCCAGCTTTGGCAGTTGCTCTTCCATGTGTTTGATTTAATCTCTAACCCCTAAACGAATCCTTCTGCACTCATGGGGCTGGCAGGGAGGGCAGCTCACGGGACAGAGGCAGAAGGAGGGAGTGCTGGGAGATTGGAACAGATCCGCATTTTCCTCAGGGTACATCCTGCAAACAGGGTCCTTTGTTCCTGGGAGCTGGTACTCGCTGCTCACCACAAACAGATCCCTTCCTGGCCTCTCCTTTTCTTCTCCTCAAAGAAAAAGGGCATTTTCAGAGTTTGTGCTTCTACATCCGCCCCCACCCCAAATCCCTGTAAGTTTTTCTCACTTAAACCAATTTCACTCTCCCACTGAGTGCCGAAGTGTTGAGAGTTACACTGCGCCGTGCTGCTCACGCCCACCTGACATCCATTTTCTGACCAATTTCCTCCTGACACGAATCTTAACCGTCTTCGGATTCACTTCTGCATTTGGCTGGAATTGGAGAATAACATACTTAAACTCCGCGACAAACCAGTACGGAATTGATCTCTCCAGAAAGTGGATCTGATCTTTTTTGTTGTTTTTCAGGGAAAACGGAGGGGGAGGCGTTAGTAAGGGGGCTGTGAGCCAGGAGTTGCAGCTCCTGTTTTCTAGTTCCCCAGCTATGCTACAGAAGGCAGTTAAGCTGTGTCTGTTCAATACTGTGATTCTATTTATTGAAACTGGTCAATAAGCCAAGACTTAGTTTTCCATGTCAAAAAGATGTTTCAGGGGATGGTGTTTTCTCTGTGGCTTTAGCGTGCCTCCTTGCCTACAAGTAATTAGCTTTAATATTTGTCCACTGGTTTTGGAAGCCCAGGTGACAGGTTCACATGATGTGTTTCTCGGCTTGCTCTTCAAGGAACCCAGGTTAGTGTATCACCTCCTGCATGCCCACCTGCTCCTGGGGGATCCTCCTGCCCCTCTTGCTGGGACACTGACTCCAGCAAGTCTTTTGAAAATACAAGGGAGGGTGGAGGAGAGAAACCCTCCCTGTTCCCTGTCTCAAGGATAGGAACACACCCCCAGAAATCAGACCAGCACTCACTCCTGGAGGGAAGGGATGCCACCCAGAGAGACCTTCACGCGCTTGAGAGGTGGGTCTGCGTGAACCTCATGAGGATCAACAAGGGCAGCTGAAGGGTCTTGCACCTGGCTTGGGGCAATCGCAAGCACAAATACAGGCTAGAGCAGAGAATGGATTGAGAGCAGCTCTGAAGGGAAGGACTTGAGGCATTGAGTGCACCCTTAGTAAGTTTGCAGATGACACTAAGCTGGGTGGAAGTGTCGATCTGCTGGAGGGTAGGAAGGCCCTGCAAAGGGATCTGGACAGACTGGACCGCTGGGCAGAGTCCAA
>WAAB01017243.1:165907-187434 GCA_013389865.1 Piaya cayana | reverse complement strand
GCAGATTAGGAAGAAGTTTTTTACGGAAAGAGTAATTAGGCACTGGAATATGCTGCCCAGGGAGGTGGTTGATTCGCCTTCCCTGGAGGTGTTTAAGTTACGGGTGGACGGGGTCCTGAGGGACATGGTTTAGTGTTTGGTGGGAGTGGTTGGACTCGATGATCCGATGGGTCTCTTCCAACCCGGTGATTCTGTGATTCTGTGACTTGGGGGTGCTGGTGGATGAGCAATATGAGCTGGCAATGTGTGCTCGCAGCCCAGAAAGCCAATAGTATCCTGGACTGCATCCAAAGAAGTGTGAGCAGCATGATGAGGGAGGGGATTCTCCTCTACTTTGCTCTTGTGAGATCTCACCTCAAGCACCTCCCAGAATAGGGAGGAGGCTGAGAGAGTTGGGATTGTTCAGCCTGGAGAACAGAAGCTCCAGGGAGATCTTATAGTGACCTTTCAGTATATCAAGGGGACCTTGAAGCACCACTTTGCAGTAATGGGATGCATTTCCAGGGGTATTTGTTGTGCTGGTCTTCAAACAATAAAATACTCCCTTGGCTAGGTGTGCAGAAACACACATCGTAGAAGCACAGAATAACTGAGGTTGGAAAAGATCATCAAGCTCAGCCATCAGTCCAACACTGCCGTGCCCACTGAACCACGTCCCAAAGTGCTACATCTAAGGGGTTTCTGAACACCTTCAGGGTTGGAGGCTCCACCACTTCCCTGGGCAGCCTGTTCCAGTGCTTCATCACTCTTTCAGTAAAGAAACCTTTCTTAATATCCAATCTAAACCTCCCCTGGCTCTACTTGCGGCCATTTCCTCTCATCCTTTCCCCTGTTACATGGGAGAGAAGACCAGCACCCACCTCACTACAACCTCCTTTCAGGGAGCTGCAGAGAGTGATGAGGTCTCCCCTCAGCAACACCAGAGTGCAATGAAACGTCTCCCTGATGCAGAGGAAATTTTGTTAGCCTGACACAATCTCAGAATAGCTAAACAGGCAAAACAACGTGCATTTGTGCTCAAATCGTGATGATGTTTATTTACTAGGACAAATATAGCTGAGGGTAGCAACTTATCAACGCTTGCTTTATTTCAAGAGCAAATTGCTACCATGGAACCAGACATTTGATGTTTCCCCGCTATCGCCCAACAAAGAAAGCTTGCTTTACTAACTCAGCTAATGACCAGCAAAGTCACCTCACGTGGATCATAAAAATAAAAAGGACAAAAGGTTCAGGATGAAAAAATAACAATTTCCCTTGCTTGCTTTTGTGATCAAACAGTGGGGAATTCACAGCAGAAAATTCTGCTTTGAAATAGAAACATAATAGTAACAGTCAAAATAAATGACAAGGTCTTGGTTCTATTGAGCTTTACTGAGCCTGAAAACCCCCAAGTTTTGCTGCCGGAGAGTGTACGAGGACTCATTCAGAAGTCGATAATCAGCAGAGAGGGATTAGTGCCTTCCAATAACTACAAAGACAGTAAAAGGCTCAAGCAACATCCATTATCTTATCCCTTTATACTGGCTCATGGCCCTGAGTTCCACATGAAACATGTTTACTATTACAGCAACAAAGCAAGTTGGATGAGAATGACCCCAACAAATAATCCAACAGCATCTTTGGATAAAATCTTTCTTGAAACTTCATGAATTTGATGAACTGCTGAACCCTAACCTGGCTATCTGGCAGACCCCGACCGCATCTCCAATCTGCAGCACACCGGCACACGTCTGCCCTTTGGGACAGGCTCCCCTTCCTATTCCTAGACTGACTGAAGGAGCCCTGCACACCTTGGCTGGGCTGGACAGGTCTAGGATACTTTCAGTTTGTTCTGTGTTGGCATTAAAATAACCCAGGTTATTCTCCTCCCCTATCTGTGACAAGAGTTCTGTTTTCCCATGTGTTGCAGCACCCTCTGATAAATTTACTTAAAAGATTCATAATGCAAGAAATCACCTGGAAATGGAAAGTTCAATATCAGATTAAATTGGTTTGGGTATCTGTGAGACAGCGCATTTATCTACTAGGTTCCCAGAGACATTGAGCACTGAATCAGTTATCTTAACACAAATCTACAGATCCTAAGTTCTCTCATTTTGGTTTTGAATTCACACTTGCATGCTGGTCAGCAAACAGCATTTATTTCACTGCTATTCCTTACAGCCACATGACAAGATACGCCGTGCCTTCTGCTTTACTGTTGACATGTTTATAGGATAAAAAAAGGTAAGTAAAGCTATCTGCGTGCTTATCTATTCTCCCCTCCACACCAAAAAAAAAAAAATGTTTATAGCAAAACTTCTTAGCTGAAGAACTCAAAGCACTTCGTGAACTGGCTGGTGAGTCACCTGGCCCTCTGCATCTTTACCTTAGCAGCCACCCTAACAAGACAGGGACGTGAATTTAGTCTTGAGCATGAAAAACACATGCCAAACACTACTCTGAAGTGTGGTGCAGGCTTGTGGAGCACGTTTAGTCCTGACTGGCTGCACCCGGAACCTTGCAGCAATGAGATGCACAAGCATGGGGAAGGGCAGGTGGCTGTGTCTGAGGTGTTACTGGATGGCTCTGGCTCTTGTAGCCAGGTTTCCATTCCTTCAGCAGAGAAAAGCAGTTGTTCTCCCTCTTGGGTCTGTGTCCTGGAGGAGCTGCCCCATAAGCCCCTGGTCTGGAGCACAGCTGAGTGTCTCTTGATTCACTTCGGGGTTTATACTTCCAAAGAGAAGACTTTTCTGGGATGATTTAGCTCCTGAAAAATGCTCCCTTGGGGAAAGCTGGGATGACTGTCTGATGACTCTGTCACACAAGTCTAGGTTAATGCTCCCCTAACACCAGAGGGAAAAAAATCCACCTGGTTTCCACACCTGCACTGTTGCTGGTTCAGTGCTTAAAGCCAAAAGCAAGAGCCTGATTCTTCTCAGTTTTTAAATAAATTCAGGGCAAAATGGTCTCTGCTCCAATGTGTTCCTGTAGTCCTACGTTCACACGGTGTCTCTCGGGTCAGAGGGACCATGTATGTAGTGTCTGGGCTCTAGGAAGCCGTGAGGCTACTACACCAGCTGGTTTCTACTGCGATGCAAATGTGTCACAAGGCTTGTACAATGAAGAAGAGGCCAAAGTGCTTTGCTGCAGCTCTGGTGTAAACCAGCAAGCAGTAGTCTTTTTTTTGCGTGGGTGTAGTACAATCTTGGAACCAGCTTATGCTGCCTACAGAGCAGTACAGGCCATTCGCGGTCTGCAAATCGACTGGAGAAACCTACTGAACTAAGGCAAGAGCAGAACAGATGGAATCTCTACAGGAGAGGTTTGTTATGTATCTCAGGAAAGGGGCCTTATGGAGATCCCTAAGCTTGAAAAATATGAGTCCCTCTGTTTCTATCCCCGTCCTTCTATGTTAGAAAAGGCAGAGGGGTTGGGAGAGACAGGGAGAGCCTTGATCCACCTTAAACACCACCAAAGAGATACAGACTAAAAGAAAAGATAAGCCCAACAAAGGCCTTGCTGAAAAGCCAACTATATCAACAAACCCCAGCTACTGCAGCTCGGTGACTACGCTGCCCAGTGACTCCTGTTCAATAAAGGGCTGATTCTCTTCCCTTTCTGAAAACAATGCGTTCCACACACTGAAATAAATAACAGCCCCTCGCCAAGCCCCCAGCAGTGTCAGGGGATGTCAGGCTCGGCTCGGCAGATAACAAAGGCGTCAGCACACAGCCAATCTCCCCTGCCATCGCAGGCTGTCCTTGCCATGCCGAATGAAATTTCTTCTCCTAATGGAAATGAAGAAAACCTCCAGTGCAGATAATCTTCTGTTATAATGGCAGTATGTTCGGGACAGGGGCCAAGCCAAATCTCTTTTACGTAAAGCCCAGCCTGTCCGTGATAATGTAATGACTTCGTTTGGGAGGTTTCAAATGCCATTCATTGGGATTGACTTAGCACATAGATGGTATCAGCTAAAATGATTAAGAACGAGGAACTGAACAGATAGCATCAGCCAACTTCTCCCTCCCAACAAAGCTAGTCTCCTCTTGCAAGTGGTCTACAAGACCCCTTGGTCTAAAGATGGGTTAGTCCAACCCAGCCAGCACCCTTTCACTTCTGTTCCCCTTTGCTTTCTGTAGAAGGATCAACAATATCCTCTGAAACACAGCCAGGAGACCCAGGCACCATCTTTGCAAAGGCAAAGTCTCTGGTTATTTTGCGCCTCACCTCTTTCTGGCAACTGCTGACCACGTTTGACACTCAGAATCCGATCGAAAGCCCCCTGAAGTCCTTAGGAAGATGCACATTAACTTCATTGGGTTCTGGATCGAGCCTATATACTGCGAGTATCTTCTTCTAGCAGCATAGCTTTCTAAAAGTGTGGTAGCCCTGGCTGTTGTTTAGCATCCCAGTATCTGTCATAGCTAACTCTTATTTCTGTTTTACAGAAATAAAACACATCTCAATCCCTGATACTACATGCAAGCTTAAAATGGCTTTCAATTACTATTAGCGGGTTTTTAAATGGGATTGTGGTGACATCCCAAAAGGGGAAAATACTTATGGGAGAAATTAAGCTATTGGAATGACTGGTTATATTGAACATGCTCCTCGCAGCGCTGGCAAAGAGCAAAATAAAGCTGAAATAAATTGATGACAACCACTTTCTGGAGGAATGACAGCTTATCTTAAGAAAGAAAAGACCATTCAGCTTCTCTGCTACAACAGCTTGTGACACCAAGCACTTGCACACCTTTCCCACAACGCAGGAAACCAGTAGCAGCCAGAACCACCGTAACAGATACTTTCTGTATCCTGTACCAGAGTATCTGACGGCAGAAGGTAAAATGAGTTCAGAACACCACTGTTCTGATTTTAACATATCCAATTAGCATCACTCTCATAGCTACATAGGGTGGAAAGCAACAGGGCATTACGTTCATTGTCCATTTCAAGTCTTCCAGATGGCAAAGAAACTCAGTCCTCTAGGAAAAAAAAAAAATCTCATACACTGGACAAGATCTGGAAAAGCTTGTAGCTACAAGACCAAGATCCACTGCCTGGTTGAATTTGTTAGAAGCCCTAGGCATGTCATAAAAGAAATCCTTATCTGAATGTTTTTATATTCCTGGTCATCTAATTTAGCTCCTTTCAGGGTGGTCATTCATTTTCTTCACTCTTGCCTTCTTCATTTGCTGGGTTTAGAGATGAAGCCAAGACTCGTCAGCAGCCTTGAGCAAGGTGTCAATGCTGGTTTGAATTTCCCCTGTCTTCTGTTTAATTGAATTTTCATTTGTATCTCTTCAGCTGCTTCCCCTCTGAGGCCTTTCCCGCTCCTGTCCCCCTTTTCTCCACTCATCCATACAGATCATACAAGCGTTTCTGGCAAGCACCAGCTGCAGATACAGTGAGTTCTTAGGCATCTTCTACTTTTAGAAAACCACCAAGAGGCTTGTTCTGTGAAGCTTGAGGCCTGCTTTTCAGTAAGACCAGACACTTCATTAACTCTGCTGCTCTCTCTGAAACCTGTGTAAGACATGAAGGACTGCAAGGCTACACATTTGTCAATGCAAAGGACAAAAAAGCCATGTGTGGGTTTACAGTCCTTTTTGCTGGGTCAGCCTAACATGTCAGGACTTTGAAACAGCATTAAAAATAATCACTTCCAGATTTAGGAATGGTTGGACTCGATGATCCGGTGGGTCTCTTCCAACCTGGTTATTCTGTGATTCTATGATTCACCAAAAGCTGCCTCGAGCTCCTGGCAGGCCAGCAATCAAAATGCAGTCAAGTCACGACCTCGCTGCTTAAGATTCACTTGCCATCAACATAATCTTTCATTCAGCATGGAGTTGGCTTTCTTTGACACAGCGTATTACAAACTCACTAAAAGAGATGTGAGGTTCACCTGCTGAAACCTGCCTTGAACTGGTATCGCTTCCTCCAACCACTTCCCTGCACTCCCTGATCAAGAGCCCCTTCCCAGCTTTTCTGGAACCCCTTTCAGTCCTGGAAGCTGCTCTAAGGTCTCCTCCTTCTCCAGGCTGAACAACTCAAACTCTCTTAGCCTGTCCTCATATGGATGGTGCTCCAGCTCTCGGATCATCTTGTGGCCTCTGGACTCTCCCTGACAGATGCATGTCCTTCCTATGCTGAGGACTTTGGAGCTGAATGCAGGGCTCCTGGTGAGGTCTCACCATTGTGGAGTAGAGGGGCAGAATCCTCTCCTTCACCTTGCTAGTCACACGTCTTTGACTGCAGCCTAGGATATGGTTGGCTTTCTTTTTTTTCCCAGCTCATATTTCTACTCCAACAGCTGATATTGTTAAGAGCTCTTGCGTGCCAACAAGTGATTAGGAGAAGCAAGAGGAAATTTCAGATGAAAATTTCAGGCTATTGGATAAAGCTCTTTAATGTGAAATCTATTCACATTTAGGATTGATGTACAGTTGTGAAAATATTGGTGTCTCTAGGTCATTCACAAGTAAATCATACAGAACACTGAGGAATATGTGATCAAGAAGTGTTCTGAATTGGAACAGAGCTGGATAAAATGACCGTTCCATGATGGACACTATCACCGCTATCACTGCCTAGTACAATTTCTGCCTGTAATTCATTATTCTGAAGCTGTTTACCATTTTGTCCATGACAAGGGCAACTTCCATCAATCAGTTCTTGAACCTGAAATTCCTGGCTCTTTATCAGAGGAAATGGAGATTCTCATTTGAATATTCACCTTCCTTGCTCTTATACATGGCACTTGATCCATCACTGAAAAGCTGACATTGCTTTTGACAGTGATGCTCTGTCGATGTGACATAACCTGAGAGAAATTCAGGGTCTGTTTTGCTACTAAGTGAAAGACTACAGCACTTCAGTCATTAATAATTAAAGCTTTGCTATTGGATCTAAGACCTGCTTCTGCTCCTATGTGCATGTATTATGAGGTTTCGCTCATCACACTGCTGTTGGGTACACACTGCATGAACCCTTGGCAAATGCTTCAGGGGCTCTCTACTCACAGTCAGGACCACTACTCATGATAACTTAAATTAAGGGTCTTCTAGAATAAATCAGAGTTTCATAGATTCATAGAATCATGGAATGGTTTGGGTTGGAAGGGACCTTAAAGATCATCCTGTTCCAACTCCCCTGCCATGAGCAGGGACACCTCCCACTGGATCAGGTTGCACAAAGCCCCATCCAACCTGGCCTTGAGCACCTCCAGGGATGAAGCATCCTTGACTTATCTGACTTGAACCTGTGCCAGTACCTCACTACTCTCACAGGAAAACATTTCTTCCTGATATCTATTCTCAATCTCTCCTCTTTCAGCTTAAAACCATTCCCACTTGCCCTATCCCTGCACTCCCTGATAAAGAGCCCCTCCACAACTTTCCTGGAGTCCCTTTCAGTACTGGAAGATTAGAGATGCCTTGCTTATAACTGAAGCTGAATTGAAACAGTTCCTTTCCCTTTCCTCTCTACTTTAGTGTTGGTAATGGAAGAATATGTTTTAAGAAAGGAAAAGGACATGGCATTATTTTGCCTTTTAGCTTGCAGAGTTTTGGGTCCTGCTTCTGCAGCTTCATTTAGGAAACAAGTCTTCAAGACTAACCATGCAAAGGGGGTTTGCTAATATCAATTCTGTTGTGGACATTCTCTTATTGTCACATCCCACCATATATCCAACTCTGAAAATGGGCAGTTGCCATTTTCTCCTGCCAGCCTTTGCCCTTCTTAACAGCTCTGACAGCTCTGATCCACTTATTCTTGACACTTGCTTTGAGCAAGGTTCACATAAAGGTTTCAGTGTCCAGTCTGTGCTCCATTGTACGAAGCTGCTGTCAGTCTTTTGGACGACTGAGTAGGAAACAACCTCATTTTGTTATCCCATGTCTGAACTTGAGCATGATTCCTCATTTGATTCCTGCTTTTAAAGATCACGGTCTTGCAAGGGGTAATGATTTTAAGCTGAAAGAGAGGAGATTGAGATGAGACCTTAGGAAGAGGCGTTTCCCTGGGAGGGTGGTGAGGGACTGGCACAGGTTGCTCAGAGAAGTGGTGCTTGCCCCATTCCTGGAAGTGTTCAAGGTCAGGTTGGATGGGGCTTGGAGCCCCTGATCCAGTGGGAGGTGTCCCTGCCCATGGCACACACATTGGACCTGGATGGTCTTTAAGGTCCCTTCCAAGCCAAACTATTCTATGATCTTTTTAAAAATCTCCTTCTGCCTCGTTTGAGGTTCACTGTCTGCACTATGCTCTTGTCTTGACTGGTGGTGCCAAACCTTTGCCAAGTCAGCCATTTCTCTCCTGCTTGTCCATACGTGATGTTATGAGTTGACAAAATAACTACTTGGGTGCTTCCTTTCTGTTCCCTCAGGGTAAAATGCAGGAACTTAGTTGAAGCCTGAAGTCCACTGGTGCAAAAGGCAATGGGAGAGGTTTTTTATTCAAGTACAGAAAGAAGTGGGGCTTCAGAAAACACTAAACTGTTGTGTTTTCTTGTGATTTCCCAAGTTGAAATACATAATACTATCTTCTTCTTGGGTTAAAAAGGCTTGCTGTGTGAAAGGTTCTTTTATGGAAAAGAGGAAACACAAGACATGTGGAGGAAAGGGAGATGGGGCAGGCTCCCTCTGCAGCTTTTGTGGGGCTACAAATGTGACAAATACCTTTGAAAAGAAGGACTTTATAGCCTGGTTTGCCTACAGCAAGAGCACAAAGTGTGTCTCGTGAAGCTGTGAAAAGGTGAGCCCTTGTGAGGCAATGGGAGCATGGGGATAGCGCACTGTCTGGATGGGATACTGGGTGAATATGGGGATTCTGAACACAGTGTTCTTCCCTCTGAAGGGCAGCAGAGACCCTGGGTGCCACTGTTAGATTAATCACAACTCTACCAGGCTTTTAACGCAGGTTCCAAAATTTGCTCCTAGTAAAATGGAATTTGAAAATGTTGTTCACCACTTGTGTAACCAGGATTCTGCAGCATTCTGGCAACCCAGTGGAGGAAAGTTACTTTATAAATTACAAAGCTGGTGTCTAAGGCCGAGGGGAAATAAAAGAGAGAAGTCTCCAAAGCTCAGGACAACTAAAGCTTGTTACAAAACCAGAAAGATCATTCTAGTGTGAAGCAAACCTGAGCTTTGCATTAAAAATGTAAATGTGATTGAAACAGCATAAACAGATTAAATGGATTTGACCTCCAAGAGCATAAAAGATAGTCTAAATACACTGAAACGGCAACAAACGGCTGCACTTTCCTTTTCACTGCGTTGCGGTTCACAGGAATTTCATTTAAAACAAAGCAGAAATTTCAAGCCAGTGCAAGATTTGCATTTCTTTTACAGGAACAAACAGGAGAAAATAAGGCCAGTTTGGAAAAAAAAACCACCACCCATCATTTAAATGCGTAAAGGTACAGTAAGACTTTTGAAAACTACTTTTCAAAGTCTTTCAGTGTGACCGATTTACCCTCAAAAATTATGCCCTAACACACAGAACTAGCCAGGAGTGATTGAACCTTTCAGTACAATCTCACATCTCAACCTTCAGTGCACTGCTGCCTTATGGGAGAATTTCACGGATGTTTCTTTCTGGGTTTTGAGGGGTTTTTTTTTGAGTTCTCTTAACCCAGATCAGTGCCAGAGTGTGGGTGACTGCAGTGCCATACATCACCACACCACCATGGCTGAGCAAGGGACAGGCAGAGCTGACCTAAACCTACACCCCCAACAAGCACAGATGTTAACCAAACCTCAGCTTAGGATTTCAGGAGGCTGTCTGTGAGATGCCTGGNTGGAGAGGAGGGAGCTGGGCTCTTCTGCCAAGTGACAAGGGACAGGACAAGAGGGAATGGCCTCAAGTTCCACCAGAGGAGGTTTAGGTTGGACATTAGGAAAAAAATTTTCACAGAAAGGGTCACTGGGCACTGGCAGAGGCTGCCCAGGGAGGTGGTTGTGTCACCTTCCCTGGAGGTGTTTAAGGGACGGGTGCACGAGGTGCTGAGGGACATGGTTTAGTGATTGATGGGAATGGTTGGGCTTGATGATCTGATGGGTCTTTTCCAACCTGATGATTCGATGATTCTATGATTCTATGATTCTATGCTATGTGGAATAAATCCAAGAAAACAATACCTAAAAGCAAAGACACAAACCAAAATGGTGTAAAGGTGAACCAAAACCAGTAACCAAATATTCTCAGCTACATCTTCTTTTCTATGCATTTTAAGAGTAAACTCTGGTAACACGGCTCATCATTGTCCCACACCTGGTTTCTGAATAGAGAGGTAGCTCTTCAGTTAAAATGGGAGTTAGAAACATTGAATAAGGAGAGTAATTTGGATTTTCTTGTCGTAAAAACGTTGAATAACTTGGCCTAGAGGTCCCTGTCCAGAGCAGAGCTACCATCTCAGGTAGGTAGGCTGTGCAGGTCCTCGGTCTGTTGAGTTTTGAAAATTGGTAGTGATGATGATTCTCCCCTTCCCAGGGAACAGTTCCACTTTTGCATCAACCTCCCTGTGAAGCATTGTTTTCCTTATGTTCTATCTTGATTTCCATGAAACGTGTGTCTGCTGTCTGTCCTCGTTTCAACACATATCTCTAAGGAGAGCCTGGCTTCATCTTAGCCCTCTTTGGGCAGTGGAAAAGAGCAGTGAGATCACTCTCCACTTTTTCTTCTCCACCTCCCTCAGCCTCCCTTCACTCAACCTGCCCACCAGCCCCAAACACCTTGTTGGTCTCATTTACTACTGGTTTAGGAAACCCAAAAGTGAACACTGCTTCAGACGCAGCTTTGTGAGTACCAAGTAGAGGGGGATAGGCAAGACTTAGTCCCCAATGATTTCACATAACATTGTTTCCTGAAGTTACTAAATACATATAGAAATGTAGCTTAAATAAGCTGGTACCTGAGAGGTGTAAGAACAGAACAAACATTTGGATAAAGGTTGGATACACAGAGTGCAACTAAAACTGGGTGGCAAGCAGCACAAGCAGAGATGATGTGGTCTTCAACAAAGCTTAGGTGCACACAAACCTGTTTTTGTGCAATAACCCAGTTCTGTTCAAGCCCATCGATGTTGATGTGCACACTATTAGAAAATGCAAATTGTTCTGGGGTTTGGGATCTTAGCGTGAATGAAATATGAGCTTAAATGCTAGGACTTAACTACATAGAGATTAGTAGCATCGCTAATTTCGCAGCACCGCAAGTCCTGTGGCCTCACTGTCAGCAGTACCAAGCAGTTGCTACTGTCCTGAAATCAGCAGCTGTGGGGCTCGGTGCTTCTGAAACCTGACAGTGGAGTGACAGGACAAGGGGGAATGGTTTTAAGCTGAAAGAGGGGAGATTCAGATGAGATCTTAGAAATAAATGGTTTCCTATGAGGGTTTGGAGGCCCTGGCACAGGTTGCCCAGAGAACTCATGGCTGCCCCATTCCTGGAGGTGTTCAAGACCAGGTTGGATGGGTCTTCAAACTACCTGATCCACTGGATGGTGTCCCTGTCCATGGCAGCGGTGTTGGAACTGGACAGGCTTCCAACCCAAATCATTCTATGACTCTACACGCCGAGAGCATCAGGTTTCCTGCTGAAGAACTGGCCAGGCAGCAACTAACTTGACATTAACGAGTTGATACAGTGCTTTGGGTTTTTTTGCTGAGCTGTAAATCAGGCAAATATTAATTTATCGTACAGCTAAATTGAGGAAAACAAGGGCGTGCTACTAGGATCTTTCTGCTTTATTAAGTAAACATCTTCTCATTCACGTGGAAAAATTTGTCCAATTTGGCTAAACAATTAATCACCGAAGGGTGATTAATGAACAGTATGATGATGTTCTGAGGTGTATGTTCATCGCAGCAATTTTCTTTCATTCCAGTGATTTGTGCTAGTGTTACTGATGAAGTGTGATGATAAAGGCTCAGCAGTGTCTGTGGCAAGGGTGCACTATGGTGATAAATATTTGCTCATTTTAGAATTTGTCGGCAATGAGATGGGGCCCCAACCTTGGAAAGGAGCCTCTACCCCATGGGCATCAGCACACCTGACCAACCTGCTAGCAAGAAATGACTGATGTCTAATTCTTTTCAGAGCTGTGTGGAAAGAGCTCTATTAGGCCGTGGAAAGAGCTGGTTTAGCTGCTGCAAGCTATAAACACCCCTCCTGTAACAGCCTTTCACAATGCTTATAGATGTAAAGAGTCTGAGATTCCCCAAAGATAGTGAATCAGAACCTCAGTTCTGCACCACTTAAGCAGCCAACCTGATTCTATGACATTCAAAACTTACTCTGAGGATTCTAAGTCCCTCCTGCGGACAGAGCTAAGCAGAAACCTCCACGCCATTCCAGCCGCAGAGGAGCGCAAGGGAGGGTGATGAATTCATGTAGGCTTAGCTATCATGATCCTGAATTAGGTCATGTAGATCCACGTCGTTGTGCGGGGGACACAATTTGAAAATCTCACCATGAACTTTGGGGAGACCCAGAGCTGAAATACAGAGATGGATGTATTTCATCTTCGTCAAAAGGAGACAGCTCCATCACCTTTGCTGTAAAGACAGGAGCTGGATGACAGCAAGGCCCACGCTACCAAGGTGGCAAAGAGGGCTGTAAAGAATAAGGAGCACCATACTGGCAGTAAGGAAACACCATTTTATCACTGTGAGCTACCGCATTCCACAGCTCCAGGAATCCAGCAATGAAACCTCTCATTTGATATCCAGATTATTCTGCCTATCATCCATTTTGTGCTCTCAGCCTCTCCTAGGCATTTCTGCTTAATGCTTCAAAATTTGAGATACTAACTCTAACAGGGAGAGGATAAATGGCCAAATTCTGCCAGGAGGTAGCATACAATTTTATCATTTAAGTGTTACTTTCCTCAACATAGGGCCATTCTTAGCTCATCCCCTTCTGTAACGATTTCCAGCTGGTGCAGAATGCTCCAAGCCTTGTACCAGACTGTTACGGTGTGTACAAGTTGCTGTTTATGATACTTTTGTAGACAAGAGCATTTAATACCAGCCTGAAGTTGCTGGAGAGCCTCAAAGCATGTTGAGTCACTGTCCTGCCTTTCAGACTGCTTTAAGCACTGGGTGGTGATGTTTCAGAGGAGGGAAGTGCACAGAGGTGAAATGTCTCTTCCCAGCCTCCCTGCCAAGGTGCCAATGCTGGAGCGATAAGTTTTCTTAACAAGGTATTTCTGGAGTAGAATGTTCTTCCAGACCAGTGAGAGCTGCTGAGCCTTTTCCGCTCACTAAAGAAGCTCCTGGAGACACCCCTAACAGTCTCTCGACAACTACCCCTGTAGTTCTGCCAAAGTAGCTTATGTCTGACAGGCTGAGAGAGTTGGGGTTCTTCAGCCTGGGGAAGAGAAGGCTCCGGGGAGACCTCAGAGCAGCTTCCAGGACTGAAAGGGGTTCTGAGAAAGCTGAGGACAGTCTTATGGTCAGGGAAAGCAGGGATAGGATGAGGGGGAATGGTTTTAAGATGCAAGAGGGGAGATTGAGATGAGCCCTAAGGAAGAAACGTTTTCCTGTGAGGGTGGGGAGGCCCTGGCCCAGGTTGCCCAGGGAAGTCATGGCTTTCCCATCCCTGGAGGTGTTCAAGATCAGGTTGGATGGGTCTTTGTGCAACCAGATCCAGTGGGAGGTGTCCCTGTCCATGGCAGGAGGCTGGAACTGGAAAGGCTTTAAGATCCCTCCTTACCCGAACAATTTTGTGACTGTGTGATTCTATGCCAAAGAGATGAAAATCCCTCTCCTTGCTATTAAACTCTGTATTTCCTACCAGCATTGGACCCTGCTTCTGCTGAGACCGGCTCACAGTTTTCCCTGAACACCGTAACCCCCCAAACACTCGACTCCAGGCTTTCTCAGAGAACGGCCAATAACACCTCAATGCAGTTACTAGAATCAGCGTCTCCCAACCTTTCCCCAAAAGCAACTATTATCACATTAGCCAAGCAGAATTTCTGCTGAAAGATTGCACAAACTTTCCTTTATCAAACAGAATATAAGATAAATCAACTCCGGATCCTGAGGACACAAAATTCTACAGGATAGCTTGATGTGGAAGAGGGGCCTTACTAATAGTTATGGTCCAAACTCGCTCAGGTATGGAAGGACCCTGTGTCAACCACACCTCTTGTCTCTCTCTCAAGCTGGACTATGTCAGCTCCTTTTTTTCAAGCTTACAAATTTTATACTCAGCTGCAAGGTCTGTTGACGAACCACAGAATTTTTGGTGACCAAGCAGAGCAGGACATGCCCAGGAATACAGAAAACCAAAGCCATTTCAGTCCTGCTGATCCTCCCCTTTCAATGTCAAAGATATTATTGATTAGCAATATGAAAATAAGCACAATGTTGGTGTACTACCCACTTCTCTGGGCTCCCTTCTGAGAGAGCGCTCATCACGTCTTTCTCAATTAACTTGAAAGCTGGGGAGGGAAAGCATTCTTATTGGTAAGCTAAGAAATGCCTCCATTAAGAGTTTTATTCTGTTATGGCAATAAGCACACAATGATTGAGCTTTGGATTAAAGGGCTTTTTTTCCTCCCTTTTGCTCAGCACTAGAAAGCCGTCAGTTTCTTTGCTTTTTGTTATCCGGGAGCATTTTCCAGGCTTCTGCATTTTCTGATTTTAGGCAGACTCCTAACAGCATCTTACAATCAGGACCATAATCCTCTAACCTCCCCACATCTGCTGCTGCAAGAATGGTCTTAAAAATAAAAAGAATGACTCAATTAACAGTTTAGGGAGATTTTTACATTACGCAGCACATTTGTTCAGCATTAGGAAAACCACGGCAAAATTTTTCCCTCTAAGAATGTAACAGAATAATTTTTGAGGCAAGAAAAATAGCTCTAAGTTTAATGTGACAATGCTTTTTAAAATGGGGTTTCCAGAGCTTTTGGTTTCCTGGTTTTTGCTTTTGTGAATGGAACGCAGCCGTTTCCAGGATCCCACCAAATGCCACGCACACATTTGAAATTCATCAGATCTCATAAAAATTGTACCGTAAACAGTCATCATCTTCAGTGTAGGAATAATTTGGCACAAAGTCTGGTGAGGTCAAAGAGAGGATTTAGGGTTAATAGCATCAAAATTGATTTGAAATAAGTGAGGTTGCTGTTTTCAGTCTTGCTAATGCAAGAAGATGGGAAAAAAAGGAACCAGGCTTCAAATATAACCAAGCAATTGAGGTGTATTTGGGCTCCAGGTCTTCATTTGGGCTGTTTTTTATTTTGCTTCCAATTCTTAGGCTAAAATAAGGACATTCACTTTTTTTTTGCCTTTTCTCTAAAGTGAGGAGAGCAGGAAGTTTTCTTTCAAAAGTAACCAGAAAACTAAGTGAAGAACCCTTGAAAAGAGAGCTCACCCAATTACCACGTGAGTCCAGGCTATACAGAAGCAATTTCAGGCTCTACAGAAACCCACACGTCTCAGGAGACTTGCAGTCACACCAGGAAGAGTGACAAGAGTGTTAAATACCCTGGCTACCTGAATTGGAGAAGGTTTTTCCAATGGTTTTCCACCAGAGCTCCTCTCAACACTGTCGGAAGGGATAACAGACCAAATACTGCCTTCTGCACTCAGGATTTAACCATGGACTTCCAAATATAGAGGACAGGTCCTCCTGTGCACCATGAACTGCTGCTTTTTACCCTCCTCACAGCTTAAGCAGGAGGTGAATGAATTCAGAAGTTTGCAAAATTGAGCTCTTGGACCCTGCACTTGCATCAGGAGCTGCAAATTCCCTACTCCTTCGTAATTTTGTATCCTGCAGATCCAGGAGAAACCAGGGAAGCTGGATGCTTACTGGGGCAAGCTGTAACTGGGCAAAGCGGCTAAAGAAACTGGCTCTACTGCAGTTAGCTAATTGTGAGCCTGCCTGACATTATTGCCTGCCTGGCTCTCTTCTCCAGGTGACCAGCAACCTGTTCCTGCCTTGGCCAGCAGTGATGTTTCTTCATTTCGCTCTCTCTGTTGATCAGACCAAGCAGAAGAGCCAACAAAATGCCTTTAACTCCATTGTTGGTCTCTTTCTCATTCCTCTCCTGTTTTGATTATCTTCCCTGTAAGCAGGTAAGATGCTTTCCTACCGTCCAGGTAAGCACAGTGGAGAACTCACATCAGATATGGAGTTGTATCCCTGACAGATGGAAAAAGACATATTGAAGAGGAAAACTACCACCTTTTCTCATTTGTCATGACTCAATCCAGTATCTCTTACAATTTCTGGGTTAGCCAAGCCAAACATAAAACAAAACAGATCCCTGGTTACATTTGTGGAGCAGATTTGTCTGTTTCTTCAGAGCTCATTAAAAGAACTGCTTTCATCTCATTAGATTGCTCAAACATTTCGAGCAGGACTAGATGTGTCATGTCAGAATGTGACAGGCAAATTTCTTTTAAGGTTTTAAAACTAGGTTGAGAAAGGAGAAGCTATGCAGTTCACTGTTGTCACTGAAAGATATTTTTACTTCTATGAGTCCCTAAAACAAGAAACAAATTAAGAACTGTCAAAGAAAAAGAAGAAACCCAAACCTAAAATGAATTCTGCCTTGCCTGCTAATATTGTTACTGCTCTTCTCTGAAATCTCTCTCAGTCTAATAACAAGAAGCTTGGATATGAAAGAACGAAATATAGTTGTTAATGTTTTGGCTTATAAGCACAATTAATCATAGAATCATAGAATCATCAGGTTGGAAAAGACCCACCGGATCATTGAGTCCAACCATCCCTATCAAACACTAAACCATGTCCCTCAGCACCTCGTCCACCTGTCCCTTAAGAACCTCTGGGGAAGGTGACTCAACCACTTCAAATAACCCAAAAGGAAGGGGAAAAGGGTTGAAAACATGATTACCCTTTGCAACTGCCAGCCAAAATGACAGAATCATAGTATGGTTTGGGTTGGAAGAGACCTCAAACATCATCCAGTTGTGACCCCCCGTCCCTTTCCTCTGTTCCCCGTTCTTACTGGTGCCTGGTTCAGGGGCAGAGAGCCTGCACTGTGCCATTGCAGGTGTGGTACACGGCACCCGCAGCATCCAGGGATGCAAGAAAGCATTTGGGGAAGGAGGTGGGGGAAGAAAAGCTGCAGCGAGAGGAAAACCCCCTCCTGCAGCAGCCTCCATCAGGCTGATGTCTCATGCCCTGGCAGGAGACTCTCCCTCCCTCAAGGCACGCAACACGCTGATTTGCCACCATCCCTACGCCCAGAGCTGTCACAGCAAGAGGTTTGCTACCAGATACAGCTTCCACTGCCAAACCAGCCCCACCAGCTGCCTCTCTGCTGGGGTCTGAAGAGCAACAGGACATCACATGTACTGTGCCAAACCCATACCCAGGGCAGAGCAAACTAGAGAGAATGACACAACTTCATTGGAAAGGCTGCAGCTCTTTCCCTGCTTACTGAAACCCAGGTCAAATACTGCCCAGGTGCAGCCTGTCGCTGCCCTACTTTGGGCTTGAAGTCACAGAAATCCTGGAAAACAGAGCAGGAGATAAGTAAGGACGAGGATGGCTCGGCCTGACCTGATGCTCTAAAGAGGTTCATTCCTCTGGGCTGCCAGCTCCCACTGGGATCAAACAGTTGCTAGATGGGAGCAAGGCAGTGGGGCTGAGCTGGGGTCCACACCCCAAGCCGGAGGGCAGAAAAGCTGCACTGAGGAGTCAGACAGACCATGAAGATTCAGTTTGCAGTCCTCTTCCCAAGAACATGCACAGAGGAGAAGCAACCCCACGCTATAAGCTTGGGGTGAAGTATTCCTGCGGGAAGGGGCTGCAAGTGTGAAATCACTACAGCTTTGAGATGCAGACACGCAGCAGAGAGCACTCAAGTGGGTGTTCACAACACATCATTTTGTTTCAATGGCATTTACCATCAAATTGCTGAGATGGGCTGTAAAACCAGTGGGCGGGGACTGCTTCTCACTCTGAAGAAGTTCATTAGATTATAAGTAATTCACTTACCCAGAGAGCAAGTAGAGCCCAGGGCTGTTTTGAGGGGCTTTTTGAAAAAGGTCAAAACAATACATCAGACAGCTCTTGGCTGATATATTGGGGAGAAGATAGTAGATATTTAAAGATAAGTGTTGTTCACTGGTGTATTTTTCCTCCTGATTGTGTATTCCCATCCTTGTCATACACAGCATAAAACCATTTTGCAAACACTGGCACAGCAAAGATGCCCATCAAGTGAGGTACAGCCAGCGCTCAGGCTGGTTTGGAGGACACGCAGGGCTGGAAGCTGTGGCCCCTTGTGAGAGGAAGCCAGACCCAGCCCTCTGCTCCCAGCTCAGCTGAGCACAGAAGCTGCTGCTTCTGTGGAGGGAAAACCCAAACCCCTAAACTCAAGATTCTTCCTATGGGCAGGTGTAGCCATGTGTCCTCCTGAATGCATCACTAACCCCTCGTTTGGGAAGGTGAAGCATTGCCCTGGCTCACCCTCCAGAACGGCTGCCGCTGAGTAGGTGGCAGGACCGTGTTTTTGAAGGCACGCCAGCTAACTCAGCCTCTCCGCATTAGCAATTAAACACTGAATTCCCTAGAAGCTTCATGCTGATGGCAGCGGATGGTGTCCCCACCTGAGCAGTCCATCCGCACTCACCACTGGACCGTTGCGTACATTTCAGTATTCTGCCGAGCAGTAACAGATGGAGATGTGCTTGGTGTCTTTCTAGGCTGGAGCTTTTGATGAACAAACACATTCACCAGAGCTCTAAGTCCCCATAGAAATACCCTAGAATAACAACAGCCTTGATTCCACACTACGACCCAAGTATTCCAGAAAAGATCATACCTTCCAAATTCTGCATGTGGTCATTTAGTTCCACATAAAACATCTAAAAAATGTTGACATCCATTGCATTAAAGTGCATTTACTGAGATGGAAGATGAATTTCTCCTCTTCGGTAACTCTCAACCTCTAGCTTGGGTCTTCAAAAGAGGATTTGTTTTGTTAAAGCTGGTTTTTATTTTAAGCTAAGTCATAGAATCACAGAATCACCAGGTTGGAAAAGACCCACCGGATCATTGAGTCCAACTGATCCAAGAGAGAAGATGGTGAAAAGAGAAGATGGTCACAGCCTGATTCTGAACACTGTGGCACACTTTGGCCTGCATGGCACAACCTTCCCCCGACAATCTTGGCCCTGACCTTGCATTTTGAGGCATGGGTGAAAGTATCTGGACTGGTGGTTAAAAGATAACAAGCAACCCTCATCAGCCACGACGGGTATAGTCAAAGCACAAGTGTGAAAAGCGCCATTCCTCATCTGTGCTGTCACTGTCTGAGATGCACACACTAACCTCCCACTCCACCTCTGCCATTCACCAGTACCTCTTTCTTTGCCAGATAACTACACCCCATTCACTGGCTGAAAGGTATTTCCAAATATTTCACTAAAACATCTTTAATTAATTTTACAAATCCTAATCTCCATCCTGGCTACACTCTCAAATTATTGTAATTTCTTCTTGTCACTTCTACCTAATATTTCAAGGATTAACTGGACAGCACGTAACCTCTTCTTAGTCTTCTGTAACAATGTCTGCTCTCCGTTCCTTTGTCTTAGCCTTTTCTAATCTGTCTACAAATTCCTATGCTTCTCTTCAAGGCAATTTCCAAGTGTGAAGCTGCTTTAGCCATTCATGAGGATGAGATTTATTATCTAGAAGCACACCAATAACACAGTATTAAAAAAATAAAATAGCAGTCTCTTTCATCAAAATCTAATGAACATGCGATTTAATCTTTATTAAGAATTCATTAGGCTCTCAGCAAGCCTGTCTAATGGAGCTTGACCAGGTGAAATGCTAATGCCTACATTATATTTAAATTAATTTCCAGAAATGTTCATTTTCCCGAGTCGTTCCCGGCACATCCCTCTCCCCGCGGCTGCGCGGCTCTTTCCAGATGCCTGCTGCTGCGCTCCTAGCAACACCGCTGTCCCCACCCCAGCCTCTGCACAGTTCACTGGAGTTTCCACATTGACAGACGCCTCCCAGTTTCCGACACCACGAGCCCTTTCACCATAGCAGCCTCCTTGGCATTTTCAAGTCAGGTACAAAGCAGCAAGCCTAGCATCCATTACATTAAGATGGTTCCGTGAAAAACACATAGGTGCATGTGTATATACCTATATTTAAATAAAATACATGTATACAACAGGGTATATTTCAGTCCTCAACATACCGATTCAGTTCAGCAAACAGGTTATTAACTTGATGCGATTTGCTTCCAAAAAAAAAACAAACCCCAAAAAACCCCAACAAGAGCTCTGCTCTCCGGAAAACAAGGGTCACCGCACACTAATTGTCATGACACACTAATTATCAGCGCACACTAATTGTGTGAGCCAGCGCCTGCCCTCCCGCCGGTGGGCTCGGTGTTGGTGCCCTGCTGTGCTGTTATTGTGGTACCTACAGCCTCTCCCTTCACCCGAACCCCCTCTCCGCCATTCCAGCATCCTTCCATTCCAGCATCCTTCCGCAGAAGCAATTTCCTCGCGATTAAATAATTTATCGCTGCTCATCTGCAGTAACGTCTCCCCCGATCCACCTTCTGCACGCAAATAAGTGCAAAGCAAACCCGCCCCGGCCGGGATGGAAGAGCACGGCTGGAAGAAAGGGGGAAGCTCTTCCAGAAGCAGGGTAGGAAAAGCTGTGGGGGCCTCCCAGCACCGCAGCGCCTGGGGAAAAGCATCGCCCGGGGCGGGGATGATGCTCTGGTCCCCTGTGAGCGCCCGAGGGCTGAGCACAGAGAGGATACGGAGATATCCGGGTCACCAGCTAAGCCACCTCGGCTGGCGAGGAGCTGGGCTGGAGGCCCGGATCTGCCCCCGCACGGACACACTCCCACGGGCAACAGATAGCCGGCGGCCACTAGCCCCTTCGGCTGCTCCCCGAGCGCTCCCCGAAGGCAGCCGAGCGCTCTCCGGAGATAGCCGAGCGCTCTCCGGAGATAGCCGAGCGCTTTCCGGAGGTAGCCGAGCGGTGCCGAAGCGTCCCCGGCGCCCCGGGTTCGAATCCCCGCTGGGCGCTGTCCACCACGCGAACCGCCTGAAACGCCGCAGCCCCGCGAGCCTCCACCTGCCCCGCCGGCCCGGCCCGGCCCCTCTCCCCGTCTCCCGCACCTCATCCACACCCAGCCCCGGCTCCTCTTCCCCTCGCCCCGCCTCTCTCTAAGCAACCTCAGCCCTCGAGGGGTGGCTCGCTTGGTAACCCCCAGCGGGGAAAAGCAGAACCCTCTCTCCCCGAAGTGAAACGCAGCCCCGCGTGATGGCGCCCGCTTCGAACCACCCCGTCATGTCAGTTTCCGTGGGGTGTTTTCACCCGCGGTGGGGTTTTTTTTTCCGCTTTTTTTTTTGTTTATCCATCGAATTAAACACAAGGAAAGCGGATGCCTGAGCCAACCCCCAGCGAGGAGCTGGGACAGCGCTCTGCGGCCTCGCCCCGCTGCCGGGGAGGGAGGGAAGGGGGGCTGCGAGCGGTCACCGCTCGCAGCCCCCCTTCCCCCC
>WAAB01017243.1:142545-165636 GCA_013389865.1 Piaya cayana | reverse complement strand
AAAAAAAAGCGGGGGGGGGGGGATGCAGCCCCCGCCGCCGCCGCCGCCTGGGTCGTCTCCCCGCGGGCGGAGAGGAGGAGGAGGAGGAGGCAGGAGCAAAGCCAGGAGTGACTGGAAAGGGCAGGGTGGAAGGGCGGCTGGCGGCGAAGCCTCCGGGCAGCGCAGCGCCTCGGCGGCGGGGCTGCCGGCTCCCTCCTCGCCCCTTTCCCTCAGCGCATCCAGCGGGGCTGCGGCGGGCACGGCGAGCAATTCCCGGCCGGGAGGCGGAGGCGGGGGAAGAGGAGGAGGTGGAGGAGGAGGAGGAAGGGAGGGCCCGTCCCTCTGCCGCGCTCCCGGCGGCTGCGAGAGCGAAAAGGAGGGAGAGAAGGGAGGGAAGGAGGGAGGGCGCATGCGGGGCGGCCGGGCGGAGCTGGGGGGGCGTGGGGCTTGGGGAGAGGGGTCGTTGTGGGAGGTACAGAGCTCCTGGCTTCTAAAGAGGGTGCTCTTCAATGAGGTCGGCGGAGTGAAGAGCTGCAGGGGGGTTGGAGTGGAAAAGAAGCGGGGTGAGGGAGGGAGGTCTGTCCCTCCGCTCTGCCCCTCCGCTCTCTCTGCCCCTTGTCCGGCTCTGGAGTCCTCAGCGCTGGAAGGAAGGACGGGGGAGGTGTGAGAGCGAGCGCTGAGGAGACCACGGAGATGAATCCGGGGGCTGCAGCACCTCCCGTGCGAGGACAGGCTGAGAGCGCTGGTGCTGTTCAACCTGGAGGAGAAGAGGCTCCAGGGAGGCGACCTCAGGGCAGCTTCCGGCACTGAAAGGGGCTCCTGGAAAGCTGGGGAGGGGCTCTTGATCAAGGAGTGCAGGGATAGGATGAGAGGGGACATTTTTAAGCTGAAAGAGATTGAGATGAGATTTTAGGAAGAAATGTTTTCCTGTGAGGGAGGGGAGGCCCTGGCCCAGGTTTCCCAGAGCAGTGGTGGCTGCCCCATCCCTGGAGGTGTTCAAGGCCAGGTTGGATGAGGCCTTGGAGCCCCTGATCCAGCAGGAGGTGTCCCTGCCCATGGCAGGGGTGAAACTGGATGGACTTTTCACAGAATCACCAGGTTGGAAGAGACCCACTGGATCATCGAGTCCAACCACTCCCACAAAACACTAAACCATGTCCCTCAGGACCTCGTCCACCCGTAACTTAAACACCTCCAGGGAAGGCGAATCAAGCACCTCCCTGGGCAGCATATTCCAGTGCCTAATGACCCTTCCAACTCAAACCGTTCCACGATTCTCTCATTTGTGTGGGTGTTGGACTCCCCAGAGGCCCAGGGCTGCCCTAGCCCACCCCATGCTGTGTGGAGCCCTGGCTCCTTGAGGGCTGTGAGGATCCTTCCCGACTCCTGTGCTCTCGCACCGTGCTTGCAGCTGCCCTGTGCCGCAGTGTAACCTGTGAAGAGCCCTTCCCAAGCTCCTCACGGTGAAATCGGTTTGATCAGCACTTGTGATGTGAATCGTTTACTTGCTTAATGTAAGGCATCAGGTTTCACCACTATTTTGGATTATATTTTCCATCAGTGTAATTAACAGACTTTTTTTTTTTCTCCCTGTGATGCAGTGCTCACAGATCTCAGCAGATGACCTGCCTTCTTGTCATAACCATTCTACAACATCTAGTAGTTATTTAGGAATTCTAGCAAGTTAAAATCCTACCATTTTCCTGGCAGCATTTGCCATTTCACAAGGTTGGAAATAATGAAGAAAATGAACATCAACGGGGAAAGTAAAATAAATAGGACTTTTTAAAAACCACTTTCCTACTGGCCCAGACAAGTCACGATATATTCAACTTTAATCCATAACATTGACTGATATGTGACAGTCTGACTATAAAAAGATCTAGAGGGAAGAATGAAGTGTTGGGCACAGCAAGTGAAAATGCGTCAAACCAAAATGAGCAAAATCAAGGACTGCTGCTTGATATATAGAAAGGACACCCACCCCTTCAATAAGCAAGAGGTTTGGTCATTAGGAAGCAGATGCGAACGGCCAGGTGGCTTATTTTTGCCTCTGAAACTCATCTTACCTTCCCAATAAAAATAAAATGAGTACAGGAGGCTCAATGGAAACGTCCGTGTGTTGTGGGAAGGAAATGCTGGGCCTGGGCTGCACCAGGGGCTCGGGGAAGGCACTGGAGTGGCATTTGTGGTGTTGGATGTGAGTGAGCATGCGCTCATGCTGTGGTGGTTTTCCGGTTGGGAACTCTGTTCACTACCTCCTCGGGAATCTTCTAACATGCTGCCATGAGTTCTGCCATTCCCATATCCAGGACCCTTCCTTTAGAGATAGAAATACAATTTCTCATAGCAGTTAAGGTATTTAAAGTACGACTTCCCTGAAACTTTCCTTCCAAGCAAACACCATCTACTCCCAGCACTGTTTCCCATCCCACCTTTCCCATTTTCCCTCTACACCTCTGTAGTAAAGGGGGGAAATGTGGTGTGCGGTTAATAATGAGGAACGGTGAGACAGAAGCAGACAAAAGAAAGCAAAAGGGAACTCGTAAGTAACATCAGTGATTGGGGAGCAGTAATATTTACCACACGTTTGTGAGCTAGCGGGCACTGTATATTTGGATTTAGGGTAATTTATTTCTGGAAGCTCTGGGGACTGAGATGGGCAAGCAAGCCTACCGCATGCATTCAGCAGGGAATAGATGGAGATGGGAGCGGTTACAGAGCAGTTCCGGCTCTTTCATATTCGCCCAGGTCTCTTGCGTAAAATCAATAGGATCAGAATTTCAATCAATAAGTTTCATTTCAATGGTTCTAGCCTGAGGGCATTATGGAAGGCGTCGTATAGGAAAAGCGCAGTCAAGAAATCCAGAGGTGGTGTCCTCATGAGATGGCTGCATTTATTTCGCATCTTCTCCACCGGCTTGCCAGCCTCGGAGTCATGTTGGGATACTCTCCAAGGGTTTTACTAAGAGAATTAGTCTTTTGTATTAGCCTCCGGCTACTCATTATCTGACAGATTTGTAGTCTTCACCTTCTGCCATGGAGCAAATGATTGCTCCTTTGCTTGGCCAGTGCAGAGTCCGTTCTCAGTCCTTTGTCCCATGTACATCCCTGTCACTACACAAATATCGACTAATTTTTAAGGGAAAATCAGAAATGGACAATAATTCTTCTTGGTCTCTCAACTCTCAGAAAAATTCAGGGGTGCAGCTGTGAAATTGAACCATTTTGGAGCCATGTTTAAGCTGCTGTGAATTGAGTGAAAATGTTTCCTTTGATATTTTCTTAGAGGGAAATGGTTTTTTAAAAAAAATCTGCTTATTCATAGCAGACAAATTTCCAGAACCTGAAAAGAAAAAGCCTGCCTCCGCCACCAAACAATCAAAATATGTACCAGCCTACTTGGCTTTTGAGATAAATACGTTGGGTTTTGTTGCTGAAAATGATGTTTCCATTTTTCAGGAGCTGACAGAAGTCCTCTTAATAAAAAGTGGTTGCTGTTAGTAACAACTTCAGATAAAAATAGGCCTTTTGTTTCTTGAATATGACAGAGCCTCTCCATAAAGGGTGGGTAGGAGAAGCTTTTCTTCTGGACATTCCTGCAGTTAAACTGCTTCAATTGAAATGCATAAAGAATATGTTGCTGTTGGGACTATTATCTTTACAAACTTAAGAGTCAGCAGTGTATTTTAAACCAAAGTCCTTATTCTTATCTCTGTCTGATCCATGACTTGGCACAAAGCGGCTTCTTTCTGCCATAATTTTTTGACCATTCTGCTAGAAAAATTAATTGGATGGTCATTTCTTTGAGAACTGAAGGATGGTAACAGAACCGATGAATGGGCTCTAAATACCCCACACAACGTGATGTTGTGGGATAGATGATGGCTTTATGATCTCAGGTGTTTTGTCTCCCTGCAGATATTGGGAATCTCCTATGATTTTCCTGGCTATAGCCAGTCTGGGGAGATGTGTGTGGCCCAGTGTGCTCCACTGCCCCAGGCTTGGACTGCCCATGGCAGGGGGTTGTAGCGTGCTTTGGCTTTCTTCCAGCCCAGGTGGGTTGTTTTCTTTCACATAGAAACTTAAGGGGTGGTGGGATGAGGTGAGAACCAGGGAGCACATCTGGACCCAGGACTTAGGAAGGTCCGAACAGAGCCTTGGGAAGCAGTTGTAAACCCCTGACCACCGATGCTATCACCTATTCTTGGATGCCACCAATGGATGCCTCACAGCTTGCCAGGAGTTGGAGAAACTATCCAGGGAGGGCTCAGGAAAGAGGAATCTGTGACTTAAAGGTCCATAGCTACCACAACATTCCCACCGCAACACTCCCACCACAACAATTGAAACTGAAATAATTGGTGGGGTTGGATCTTGTGCCCATAATCAGTGACACTGCTGCTTCAGAATATCCTCAGTGTGCTGGTGGGTGGTACAAAGAAGGACTGGATGCAAGTTACAATGCTTTGCAGCTTGTCTTTCCCCTCGTACTTCAGGCTACTTCTGTCCTGTCTATAATCTTATATTCCTTCAGTATGGCTTTAATGCACATGCTAATGGAATGGCCACCAATCCCATGGAGAGACAGCGATGCATTCTAGCAGATCTCACCATTAGGAAGTTTTCCCTGGATATTCAGTCTAATTTTTCATTCTTTAATATGATGTCAATTACCCCCCAACTAAACCTAGTTATGCAGTGGAAGGCAGGTTTAAAATACTGAATGATCTCACTAAATTGGAGAAATGGACAGAAATCAATACAATGAGAAGCAATAAGAACACCCATAAAGGTTAAGTGGTTGATGGAGGAAGGATTAATGAAATACATAGATACTAGGTCAAATTGCAAATATCCTTACTTCACTCTTACTCAGTCCATACCCCACAAATATGTTCTACTCCCACAAATCAAATGAAGAAGTACCTTAGAGACTTAGAATCATAGAATCACAGAATCACCAGGTTGGAAGAGACCCACTGGATCATTGAGTCCAACCATTCTCACCAATCTCTAAACCATGACCCTCAGTACCTGATCCACCTGCACCTTAAGAGACTGGTATTAAGAAGAGAAGGTGTGTGTTTGGTGTTTGTATGGAAAATTGACATCAAACCAAGAATGAGATATTAAAAAAAACCCCAACCACAACAAAACAAACAAAAAAATAACACAAGTATGAGAATATGACCTGCAGTGTACCTGGCATCACTGCAACAGGTTGCTGGTGGACATTGGGGCTGCCCTGTCCCTGGAAGTGTTCAAGTCCAGGCTGGATGAGGTCTTAAGCAGCCTGATGTAGTGGGAGATGTTCCTGCCTGTGGAGGTTGGAACTAGGTGATCTTTAGGGTCCTTTCCAACCCAAACCATTCTAAGTTCAGAGAAACAGTGAAAATCCTGCTTTTGTTGTAGTTTTTTCATGCCTGCTCAGGTTGATGATGATAACTGCAGGACCTGGGAGTTACTGACAGCTCCTGTCTTGGAATTGGGTGAAGTTTTTTGGGCTGGGACTTAAGGGACTAGAAATATTTCCCTCTGGAGTGACAGCATTTAACACCTTTGCTTGACAGAGAGATAAAACAGCTTGTCTTCAAAGTACTTAGAACTAACCTTGGAAAGTTTTGTGTTCAAATCTGTGAGAGAGGAGAAGAACAGAGAGAAACTGGGTTGTATTCAGGGCAAGTAACAAATGCTGGATAGAAGATCTGCCGGGGAAGCCAAGGAGAACTGCATGCACCAAGGCTGGCGGAGCTCTTGGCTCTGATCTGTCTACTAGTCCCAGAAGACACTAGCTGAATGAAAGTGTTTCTCAGTACTGTAGCTCACACCAATGATTTCCCAGCGATCAACATTGGTTACTGCACAATAAAGGGGTTTGTTTTATATAAAATTAATGGTTTCTACTAGTTATTCTGAAAAGAAATTTATTGTGTTGCCTGGAATAGGAAGTTACCTAAGTCTGCAGAGACCCTCAAGTTATGGTTTCTCAGAGTGAGAAAGAACTTGGCAATAACCCTTAATGAGGTGTGAACTCCTCTGCCGTTTCTGCAGTGACTTTCATCTCCCAGCTCTAAAGAGATTTTTCAGTGTCAATGTTTTCCATTTTGTACTGGTTCAGGGACACATTGCACATAAAGAGAAAGGCTTGTGTGCCTGACCCCCCTTCCCCTCAGAAGAGTCCTTTTGATTATGATTGGACTCAATGATCAGATGGGTCTTTTCCAACCTGGTAATTCTATAATTCTATGATTGACTATTTTGCTGCTTATCATTGAGAAGAAATCAGTGCAGATTCCCGTGGGTGGAGGGGCTCATTGATGGAGATGGATTTAAATAAAGATACACTATTTTCCATCCCTTCATCTGATTCAATTTCTGCTTGTGTGGTAGTGGTGGCGATGAGAGAACCTAAGTGGAACAGAACCAGAAGTGGGGAAGAAGCTTACTTCTCTCCACTGTCTGCAGAAGGAGACGCCTTATTGCATGAATCATTCAGCGGGTGTACCAGTAACCTTGAGAAGCCAGGGAACTGAAACTATACAACGTTGTCCTTCAGGAATGGCTGAGATAGTGCCAACTATGAGACAGGGTAGCTGAACTTGGCTTGGGGCTTAAGGAGAGCAAAGGACCTTATAATTATGTCTATATTATCAAGGATGATGGTTTCGTAGGAATGAAACAATTCCTGCCGTGATCCAGGAATGCTAGATAGAGACGTAGACTTGATTTCTCTGTAGGAAAATCAAACGTTGCTTGGTCTTGGTGCAACCCAACTTAATCTTCTGCATAAAGCATTCAAGCTCAAACACGCAGCTGATTGCACACAAGTGTCGTTTGATTCAGCTGCTGTCATCAGCTGCAAGGTTTAGACAGACAATTCAAGCAGCTCTATTTACAGCAGTTCAGGGACATTCCTATTATTGTATGAATGCTATCCAGAAACCTTGCAGCTCTCATTCACACAAGTAATCCAGGTGAGTGATGTCATTGAGGAACGATAATTCACTCCCTGAAAATATGAGCGTATACTTAATTTCTGGCTCTGAGGAGCTACCTCCAAGTGCAAATATACCATTATTTACTTAAAACTCCTGCTCCTTTTCTTTGCAAAAACCTTTTGGGGTTTTTTTTGGGGGGGTTGTGGGGTTTTTTTGTGTTTGTTTTTTGGTTTTTTTTTGTTATGGAATTATCATGTTTTTCATCTATTAGAAATACATGTTAAAACATTTAAAATAAGCATCGGCTTTACCAAGTGTTATTTCAGTGTCATGCAGTGCTTCCTGATTGTAAGTACTGATGTGATTCACGAAGGCTAGTTTTACCTAACAGGGGCTATAATCAGTGTAGGAATGAGACACTCCTCCAGCGGAGGATGCATAATGGGAATCATCTCTCACCTTTGATTTTGAAGAGAGCCTATGCAGACGGGCTGTCCTTGGCTGAAGTTAACCTTCATGAGCATCCCTCACAATGCTCTTAGCCAAGGACTGGCTTTCACTGGGAAAGAATGGAGGGGGAATAAATTCTGCACGTGTGGAACAGACAGTGTTATTTTGGGAAGGTCATATTGGGGGAAACAACATCTCAATCAAGGATGAAACAGTACCTGAAGCAAACTCGGTATTTGGAGTATCGGTGTACTCAGTTAATAACAAAATATTGGCCAGATGCTAAACCTGATCCAGGTTGAGAAAGCAGGAAGAAAGAGGTCATGAAGAAAACATCCATCAAACGTTATTAAATACAGAAAATTACTGCCTCTGGCTAAAGATGTCCCCAGGTGACAGGCTGTCAGGGGCTGTGTGAGTGCAAGAAGAGAGGGTTGCTGTCCATGTGCCTTGCTCTTATACTCTCCTGCTGCAGCCTCTGTTGGCCTTGGTGGGAATTGAGGAGACTGGCCTTGGCAACTCATCGGTCCAGCCTGGTGTAGCCATCCTTACTTACCCAGTCTGACCACAGCCAGAAAATAGTGTGAAACTTAGCAAGAGGAGTGCGTTTCCCAAGAGGGCTGCTGCTGACAGTCTGTCTTGGCTTCACTAGGCAGCAGTGAAACTCCCTTTGATTTCAGTAGTATCAGAAACTTACCATCGGGCCAGCTCAAGAGAGTTCTGCATTAATGATTCAGATGTTGAAAGATGCATCATCATGGCATGAGGAATCCAGACCTCGGTAGTCATCCAGTTTATCTGAGATATATTTCATTGCTGCTTGGAGCAGAAGATCCCAGGTTTGGCTGGAATTGCTTATTTTATGGCTGAAGAAGTGTTTTCCAGATATACTATATGAATTCCCTGATCTCCCAAGAAAATTATTTCCAGGAGCTTTGGATGCTCTGGTGGGATCTCTAGCAGCCTGCATTGATAATTCACATGAATATTAAGTTGACTGCCCTTGCTTTCTCTCTCCTTGAATTCTTCATGGAATGTTGTGTTCTTTTCTTTACCTCCTACACCCTTGGGGACAATTATGCTGAATTATTAAACACCTGCCCTACTCCACCTTTCAGCAGTAGGTGACACAAGACATAGATGGTCCTGAAGTTTGGTGTTCCTATGTGGAATGAACAGCAATGTATAAATGTAAGATATTTAATAGGTTCTTGATTTTTGAGAAGACAACGTTCAGAAAAAGGTAAGTGATCCCTTAGCAGATATGCCAGTTGTTTCTTCCTACCCTCTCTCTTTTGCTTTACTTGAGGTGCCAAGGGACATGATTTAGTGATTGATGGGAATGGTTGGACTCGATGATCCAGTGGGTCCTTTCCAACCTGGTGTTTCTATGATTCTATATGAAGAACAAAATAGGTCGAAGAGAGGTTTTTTTAAAGTACTGAAGATAAAAGTGGATTTAACTTCTGTGTGAAAAGCTGGCAGCTGTTTGAATGGATGTAACTCTGCTGCTTTCAACAGACAGATTGCCAAGGTAGAATTAAAACGTGTTTTCTCTAAGGCAGACACTAAGGCTCTTGGCAGCCATTTATTCTTCTTGATAATAATCAGTGGTTGTGGAGGGCTTGGAAATTAATGTGACAACAATCTTCTGTCCCCGGGCAGCCCCAACCTTCACGAACGTAACACACCAGAGGCATGTATATCTCAGAAGCCAGATGGCAACTGCACCTGTACTCCTAGCAGGAGGAGGATGGTTCAGGAGGGATCTCTGGCTGCTCAGCTCCAGAAGTGTTGTCAGGCAAGTAAAACCTGCCTTGCCCTCACATCAGCCATGTGAACCTTAGCATGTGATTACTGAGTAATCAAACCAAAGCCCAACGAGCAACTGAGGATATATCCTGGGCAGTTTTGACATAAAAACATAGGGAGGTCATGTAATTCCTCTCTCTGTTGTAGCAAACGGATCATATGGCTGGCTCAGGAATAAATGCAGTTTTAATCTCTTACCGAAGCCTACAACAAATCATTCCCAGAGAATCCCAGATAAACGAATAGATGTAATGGATATATTTCAGGAAAGAAAGATCTGCTTGCAAATGTGTCTGTGCTGCTGGGTAAATGGGTTGCTCTGCTCACCCTCTGGCTCAGGACAAGGCTTGGTTCAGTGGGCAGGACCATTTCCCTGGGCTCAGTTGGGAATGATTCTTCAGGCAATCATATCTAGGCCGTGCCAACAACCCACCCCTTGCTTGCACCACACCGGGAAAAGCCCATCCTACTCTGGGGCGCTTGGTCACCTTCTTGCACCTTCTCTGGGAAGCTAATAGCATTGAGCGAGCAGCACTGTTGGTTGCTGGGTGATGCCAGCATGGACCAGCAGTACAAACACATGCTTCTGTTGCTGGGCTGCTCCAGACAGCAGCCAGCAGAGCATGAATCCCTGCCTTTTTTTCTCTTTCCTTGCAAGAACTTCATCCCCACATTCTTATTCTTAGATTGTGGTCTCTGCTGAGCTGCAGTGAAACTATTAGTGTGTTTCCCTATGAAATACAAGACAAGAAGGAAACAAAGCTGTACATTCAGTGTTTGATAGGAATGGTTGGACTCAATGATCCGGTGGGTCTCCTCCAACCTGGTGATTCTATGATTCTCTGATTACCGCCAGGAGAGTCACAAAGAGAACCCCAAATCCCAGGTGCTATCTTGCTTGGTTCCCTAAATATTTTTCAGTGCTACAGAGAATTACATCCCAAGTCCTCAAACATTTGCTCAATGTAGTAGTAGTAATACTTTGCAGGAAGTAGCAGAACAGGACACTGAATGCTTAAATGTACACAGAGTTATCAAGTAGTATCTAACTCCCTTGAGTTACAACCATAGCAGAACACGTAGATCCCTACTGGTTCCCTCGGTCTGCTTCCACTAGACATATAGGAAGAAGGACGGAGTATCTATGAATAAGTAATGTTTTGTGATTGTACTGGGCAGATGGAAGTCTAACAAAATTCATTACTTTATAGAGAGAACTGGAAAAGCCTTTTCTGAAGAAAATCTTAACCTGTGCAACTCTGATGTCTGAGATCCTTCTGCAGACTGTGGTTTACATTCCTTCTTTTCTTCCTGCTGTGTTTTGTCTCCAGTTTTATTTCTCCTTCTCTCTTAACTGCCTTTCTTCATTTCATTCCACACCTATTCCCAAGTTCATTTTCTGGCTCAAATTCTGGCTCCTTTTTTATCCATTAGGAATAGCTGTGAAGACGTCTGCACAGATAAACAATCTCCACAGAGAAGAACTATTTCAGCTTTTGCTACGTAGTGACGCAGGGTGCCTGTAAAACAGAAACCCTCCTTTGGAAGTGTGTCCTTGCTATCTAGGAAGCTTTTATCTTCCAAATGCCTTTGAACCAGCACTTGAGTCTGAGTTTGCTTGCCTGAAGACAAAACTCAGTAGCTGTTGTCAATGGTGCCAAGGCGAGATGACGTGAGTCTGCGGGTGCTTGCTTTGCTCTCGTTCTGCTTGCCTTCTGCTCTGTCAGGAAGCCATCTGAAGGTGGTGAGACACAGTTTATTTGCACAAGGCTGGGTACTGCGGGAATCACATTCACATGACTTCAGGTCAGCTTAGAGCAGGACAAACCCTGGCAGAGGGATGTATGTCCCCCTGTCTCCATATTTATGTGGGAAATGGAAGTGGCAATGTCATTTATTCAAGGCAATGTTGTCACACATGGACTCCCCATGGACCGTCCCTGCCAGAATCACAGCCTGGACAGGACAGGACGAGGGAATGGCCTTAAGTTCCGCCAGGGGAGGTTTAGGTAAGACATTAGGAAAAAAATTTTCGGGGAAAGAGTCATTGGGCACTGGAACAGGCTGCCCAGGGAGGGGTTGAGTCACCTTCCTTGGAGGTATTTAAGGTGTGGGTGGACAAGGCACTGAGGGACATGGTTTAGTGTTTGATAGGAATGGTTGGACTCGATGATCTGGTGGGTCTTTTCCAACCTGGTGATTCTATGATTCTGAGAAGTGCCTCTTCTTGTGTGACACTGAGAAGGGACCAGGTCTAGGGAGCATCAGGTCCCCAAACCCCAGATCTTGGGTTTCCTGAGAAACCTCTCTTCTGGATCAGCTCTGTGCAATGAGGTGAAGGACTGCAGGGTTTGGGTGCACTGACTGTGTTCCTGTGGCTGTAGCATTTCAGGAAGATGTAGCAGGATCTGCATTGCAAACCCTATGTTTCCTTGCCAGGATATTGGCCCTGTTGGTGTCCCCGTGGTGGTGACCCTGGGTGGGCACCGCGTAGGAGCAGAACGGCTGCTTCCTGCTGGCAAAGAGCAACCGAGGCAGCTCCCATCTGTGCGGTCCCTTTGCTGACGCAAACGGTTTTGCTTTTCCCCTGTGGCAGGACAATCTTACCTTGGCTTTGTTGAGAGAAGGAAGCCAAAGGGATAGGAGTTATCTGAAACTCCCACTCATCTGGCTGGTACATTGCTTCTCTTGCAGAATATTTAGCTTTCAGGCCATGGGGATTGCATCAAGCTTCATCAGCCGATGTTGAATGTTTTTGAAGTTTCAATTGCTTCCTTGCCTGAGATGGAGTTCTCGTTTTTATTGCTTTGGTTGCTTGGGCAGAGAAAGGGAAAGATGAACAAATCAGTACAGCCCTCTTGAATTAGGACTGATTTTCATGAATTCTCCTTGTTGATTTTGAAACACAATTGTTTCTAAAACATTCAATTGATTAAGGTTTTTTCCCTTCTTCTTTCCTTTCAGCAGCTTTTGTCCTCAGCTATTTGCAACTGCTGGGAGAGGAAAAAATAAAAAGAAAATAAGCTCTGTGTGAGATCAAGATTTCAACGCATTACACACCAAAACATTTGTTGCTATTTACTTTTAAAAGTGCCCTTCTGAGGCTGCATGGCTAGAGCTGCCATCTGTTCGGGATTACGCTTCGGAACTCCTGGTTTCTCTGCAAACCTCCTGCCTGGTGCTGCCAGGGAAGAGGTGGTGGGGAAGAGGTTGTGGGAGGAAGGCACCTTTACGACTGGATCTACAATCCTGGCTAGGTTGTCAGGGAGCCACTGAGACGGAAAAAGACTCCTGGTAGCAAAGGTGACTCCGGAGCATGTTAGTGTTAAGGTTCACTGAGATGTGACGTGCTTGTTAAAATATGAGAGGACCAGGATGGGAGTGTTGCGCTTCATCTCCTCTATGGAGGCAGATATTAGGATGATTTGGCAGGTGTGTGCTGGGGTCCAGATGAAAACCTCTGCCAGGCTGTGCTCCCGAGCTGCAGTGGGTGATTGCAAGGCAGAGCTTTTCAAGGCTCGGGTGGAAAACACCAGCCTTTGGTGCAGCAAGATCGTAACCACATCCTGGAGCCCATTGCTCAGGTTCCAGGGCTGGAAACCCCTCAGGCAGTGAGTGTGTGCATCAGTGAGTGAATTGAATGAGTGAGGTCTTCTTCAGGAGATAGTGCAGGCTGTGTTTATCTTTGTGCTTTGGGAACAAAGCGCTTTTCAGGGCAAGAAGTGAGAGGTTTTATCGCAGGGTGGTCTTTTTCTCTCTTCCAAAATGGGTTTGTGCAAAAGAGCTAAGCAAAGTCTCTGGGCTCTCATTTGGTAAGAAAGAGGATCAGCTCCTGTTGCCAGGCATGCAGATCCTGCTCTAAATGCGTAATTTTCACTGTCTCCGAAGGACTGCACCAGTCTCCGTGGATGCTGGGAAGCTGAAGAGTCTCGGTGACTGGCCACAAACCCAGTGGAGAGGCTGGCTCAGCACACAGCAATTTCGTCCCTGCTTCTATCTGCCTTACAGGCTCTGTTGGCAACAGATGCTAATTATTAACATGGCAATCCTCGCCTTGTGGCTGTAACTCTCCTTTACCAGTCTCTTTTGTACTCTTAGTCCATCCCAGCTCTGACATTGCTGATCTGACAAATGGTTAAGCCAAGCAGGAGCTCTGCAAGCCTCAAGGTGGGTCTTTATTTACCTGCTTTACAAATCAACAAACTGAGATGCTGAGAAAATAGAAGTTGGAGCCAGCCCTGCCAGCAGCTCTGGCAGCAGGACATTGCTTGAGTGTGTGTCAAGGAACCTGAGCACATGTTTCTACTTGGTTCAAAGGATCCTGATTTTTGCAACATGATCTAGGGCCAAATTGATAAAATTTCTCAGAGACATGAAAAATGAGCAGAGTTTTTAAGAAGTAACCAGCGAATAAGAGTTATGCCAGTTCAGCTTAGATGTAGGAAACTCATTTCTGTGGGCCTGATGTTGGATGCTTTATCTACATTCTTGCACATGTGGGCTTGGACACCTGCAGGTGCTCTGAAAAATGGCAAATGCAGTAATGTGGTTGCTCTGAGTCCCCCCTATGTACTCTGAGTCCACAATACACTTCTGCTACAGGGTCTAAATGGATCTGCTTTTCTAGGGAGTCTCTTATCCAGATCTGTGGACACAGCCAGGAATAACAAACTTTCTAGAGACTGATGAGAGTTTAAGCTCCTGATTGCATGAGCAGTTTTTAAGAATTGCCCTAATGCTTCTCAGCAACTTCAGTAAATTAGAGAAATACACTCTTATATGCTCCTCATCTCTTTACTTACACTTCTGCCGCACAGGAATTATTTGCAGTTAGCAAAGAGGCAAGCCAAGGTCTGCTAATGGACCCAGCTTTGTTTATAGATGTTGTTGGGGTGAATCATAGAATATTCTGAGTTGGAAGGGACCTGTGAAGATCACTGAGTCCAGCCCATGTCCCTGCATAGGACAGGGATGGTCTGTTCTTGCAGTGCGTAGCCCAGGCTGCGGAATCTTCACCCACCAGAGCAGCACAGCAGGCTCAGCCACGCTCAGCACTAGGAGCCAGAGTTTAACAGCAAGCCCAGGGGAGAGTGTTTGGTTTCAAACGCTGGGGCAGGGAGAAATCAATGCGATGCTCTGGTTTGATTCTCAGCTTTCAGTGGTAAGGGGCTGCTCTCCATTTGGTGTGTGCAGTACAGCTGCTCCAAGCAGAGCCCTGTGATGGACTCATCCAGCTATTTCACTTCATCCACACACTGGATTTTTATCGGTTTATCACTAATCACTTTATATAAGCATGGTGGAAACACATGCAAGGTTGGGCTTGTAGAGGTTTCGCACTTGTTTAACCACATTGACTTAGAAAAGAGTTTCTGTCAACCCGGTGCAGCGTTTATGAGGAGCTAGGGTTGGGGAAGGTGTACTGTACTCTTTTAGTGACCTGTGCTGTGAGGTGCAATCATTTAGCAGAGCTATTCTGGAACTGAAATGCGTGTTAGATCTTCTTTACACCTCTAGGAAGGTTTTCTTTCCTTCTGCATCTGGGTGTGGATAAGATCAGGATTGAAAGTATGTCCATGCTCTTCCAGATAACATCACCAAACACAGAGGAAAGAAATGATGAACTTTCCACATGGGTACTCGGGGGCTTGCAGGGCTCCTGGTGACTGCAAGGACACTGGCTGTGGGCAAGAGCGGGAATCAAGAGCCACCTTGACAGCGATGGGCTGGGAAGGCGCTGGCCAATTTTTTTTCTCGGACTAATCACATCAGGCAGTGGAGCCAGCGGCAAACTGTGTCACGAAGAATGTAAAATATTGGCAGCGTCCCAGGCGTTTCCGTTAGGGCTGGATTTCCCGTCTCCTCTCCCTCCTTCCTCCACCCTGTGTTGCTGCTGCTCTTTTTTTAAGAATTAAAAGTGTGTCAGGTTCTGGGTTCTGTAAGGTCTCGGCGTTGTCAAACCTGATGTCCTGGCGAGACGCTGCAGCCCAGGAGAATCTCAGGGAATTTGCTTTTTAAGGTTACGAAATCAAGGCTTGGACTGCAATAGAGAATTAATCTTTTCAAATTCCCCTTTAGCCCATGCAGTTCTGTCCATCTCCGTATTAATATTTTAAGTGGGTTTTATAAGCTTGCTTGCAAAAACAAGGCTGAAGGAGGTGGTATAGATCATCTTCTCCTTGCTGGAAGATGACACTGCTTAACCCTTTGGATCCAGGACATGTGGCTGGAGGGAGGGGGATTTGCTTTTTGCTGAAGACTGAAGTTAAGTTTGAGAGACATGTGGGAGGTGAGACGTGAGTCTGTCTTTTGCCATACCAGGTTCCCAGTGGGGTCCTGGGCTCACACCAAGGCCCATTGTGAGCACACTAAGGCATTGTGGCTTGCAGCTTTCAACATATTTATTAAAAGTGGGACTAGCAGACCCTACACAGAGGTCTTCATGGGGTTGCATGCAGCACCCGGTCCTCACTCCACCAACATCACCAGATTTGGCTAAATCTTTAACGATGTGGCTGCTAGCTTGAGCTCAGGATTCAGCAACTCTGGGCAGAGATCAAAGGCTTCATCAGAGAAACGGTGGTGCCGTTACTTAAGCTTGGTCTCTAATCAAAAGAACACAACCCGTCTGCAAGTCTCGCTGATGGGGCAAGCAGAGAGGTGAATCCTTTCCTATTCCTTGCTGCCAGTGCCTAGGAGGCATTTTTGATTTTTGGATGCGTGATTGTGTTTCTCAGTTTTCAGGCTGTGTTTAATTATTAAATTAGTCATGCAAATTGTGCTGGAATTTTTGTACATCTAAGTCGTTACTCTGGCAATTAGAAGCTGCTTTGATGAGCTCCTCTTGTGGCGCGTGGCACAGTGCTGCCTACTCAGTGAGGTTTGGATGGGGTGGGTGGTGAATTGGTAAAGGAGCTTCGCTTTATGGCTCAGTGAGGGAGCATCGAGGGCATGGAGAGGAGGGATCTCATCCCAGCAGTGGAAGACCCTGCCTGGATTTGTACATTGGTGATTTACCAGCACTGGGAAGCTCTAGTTAACAGACAATAGCTAGTTTCTGTTGGAGTAAAAAGTTAAATGAACTCAGTTCTTGCAACATTATTGATACTAGTGAGAGTCCCAGGGAGTCCCTCACGGGATACAACACTGACCGTCAAACTAGACGGAAACTCCACGTCTGCTTGCTCAGATGAGCTGGCTTGGAATAAACAGGAGGGTATTTTTCATGAGCAGCAATAAGCTTCTCTGAAAGAGAAATATCCAGACCATTTTCCATGGTGCCTTCAGACTGAATTGTGCATAGCTACTAGCATAAAGGGGACAAGAAATGGTCAAAGTAACTGGAAAAGTGGCAGTCCTCAGGCTGGAAACGATCCCCTTCCACCGGGTGGGGCACGCAAATAGTTTCCAGTGGCCTGTTAAGTCGAAAAGAAGAGGATATTTGCATTCCCTCACTGCCTTTTGCTCTGGAGCTGGTGGCTGTGGAACAGGAGATTGATGGTGGCACTCAGTGTGTGATTGTGCCCCATTGTACAGGCAGCACATCAGTTCTGTGGACGGGTCTGAGTTTTATGAGCCTATAGAGCCCTGAGGTTAGAAACATGTTTTGTTGGTTCCTGAGCAGCAGGAGAGACCTTCTGGAGAGAGGATGCTCAAAGGGCACAGCGTGGTGAAGTGCTGGGCACTTTAATTTGAGCCAATGTCAGTGGGCCTGAAGTGAACTCTGAAGCTTTGATTATTGGTTCTTTGGAAACCCATTTACCCTGCTTATCACTCCCCTTAAATTATATCTTGTTTCTCAGCCTTTAATTGCTTTACTTTGTCAAATATTGCTTGATGGGAAATCAATCACAGTGCTTTTGCTATTGCTTTCCCAAGGAAGCCTCCCCTTTCTCCAACTTATTCCATTAATATTTATCGCACTGGCAGGTAGGATCCTGAATTAAAGTTTCTGTTATTTCCCCGTCTCCCTGATGCTTTCTCTGTACTTTTGATCAATGTTCGAGTTGCTTTCACTCTCTTGATTTATTGCCCTACATTTGCTCTTGCAGGCTCTAAGCTGCAGCTGTATTTTGCTTGCACGTCTCCTGAATCCACATGTCCTTAGCGCTGTCTTCTCCCAGCCTCTTCTGCCTCTAAATCTTTTAGATCCATTGTAAAGAAGCAGCTGCTTAGGACCCTGTCACCCACCGCTTTATTTGCTACTGTGCTGGAGCCACGTACCTGTCAGTTCTCGGGGCTGGCTGGAGACAGATTTCACATTGGAAGGTGGTGGAGAAGTTCTCTGTGGTGGTGAAGGCATCAGCACTGACACTGTCCTGCCCCAAACAGAAACAGAGCATTGGGCACATGATGATTGTTGCATTGAAGTGCAAATTCCTGCTTTTTGTGGCCCAGTGGGACTGAGTCTTAAGAGCTGAACTTGGCCCCCTGACCTGGGCTGTGCTCTGTTTTGGAGAGCGGCAGCTTCTCTACATGGATGTGGGTGAATCCAGTTGTGGGGAATGGCTGCTTCTCACATGCTGCTTTGCTATCCATGTTTCTCCATAAGCTCGGGATGAATTACAGAGATCTGGGCTGTCCTACAGCTTTACTTTTTGGTATGGGAACTGGAATGGTCATTGCTGAGTTTGCAGCAGCACCCTGCAAAATCGAGGCTGCCCTTTAGAGACTGAGGTGTTGTGCTGAAGCCTGTAAGATCATAGAGTCATAGAATCACCAGGTTGGAAAAAACCCATCAGATCATCAAGTCCAACCACTCCTATCAATCACTAAACTGTGTCCCTCTGTGCCTCGTCCACCCGTCCTTTAAACATCTCTAGGGAAGGTGACTCAACCCCTTCCCTGGGCAGCTTCTGCCAGTGCCCAATGACCCTTTCCTTGAAAATTTTTTTCCTAATGTTCAACCTAAACCTCCCCTGGCGGAGCTTGGGAATGGGTGATGGGAGCGGAGGAGGCGTCTCTGCTTACATGGAGCCAGCACGATGCTCTGGGTGTGTGAATGGCCGCTTCGTGCCTTTGCCAGCGAGATGCTTGATTACTCTCACTGGGAATGAGACTTCCTTCCTCCTGGAAATCCTGCTATTGGTCTGGGAAAACAGAGGGGTCAGTTAGATGAATCCACTGGGAAAATTCACAGCATGGAAAAATGCTTTTTGTGCCTTTTGGAGCTACACAACTCAGGGGCCCCATGGTTGAGCATCTGAAAGAGGCTTAGCAGGATGGGCTCTGCCCTGTAGGTTGCAACCCTGGGTGAGAGATGCTGCAGAGCGCTGAGGCCACCTCCAACCTGGGATATGAAGCTCCCCAAAGGCAGTGTCAATCTCCTAAAAACAACCTCTTGCAATTTGGGGTAGGAACATGGAAAAAGGTGCGTGGCTGAAGGGTGTGTGTGGACTGGGCTGTCAGCATTAATATAGCAAATGGCTTTTGTAAGCTGCCTTAGAGCAGAGAGAGAGAGTGTTGGCTGGCAGCATGCGAGCTTGGCTTTTTTCCCTGCCAGTCAAGCTGTCAGAGGGTGTGTACTTGTGCACTGCAGCAGCCGGGCATCAATGGCAGCAGTTGGGAGGCAGGAGGTGGCTCTCCCTCCATCTCTTCTCCTCCTCTCACATTCCAACCTCTCCTGCTGCCCCCAGAACTCCAGCAGCAGCCAGGGGTGCTCCAGCCACCCTGCAGCCCTCAAGGAGGGGATGTTGTCACCCAGCACTCCAGGGACACTGATGGGGAGAGGCACACAGGGTGATACATTGCAATGGGATAACGTTTTAGGCTGTTAATAAAAATCAGAATGATTATCTATTTGCTACGTGAGGCTGTCTATGATTCAAGAGCCTCCAGATTGGTTGGCAATTGAGCGTGGAGCAAGCACAAGAAGAGAGGAAACTAGAGCAGTTTAGAAATAATTTAGTGACAGTTTATTTCTCATTGGAATTTCTGGTTGGTTCCCACATCAGTGCTTGGGTCTGTATGGGGATTGCCTGCTCCACAAGTTGGGTCCCGCTGAAGGGTCCCAGCTGCGTGCCCCAGCGCGGGGTTCTCCTGCATACTCTGGGAGACAGAAGACAAATTTTAAATGCAAGTGGAAAAAAAGGGAACTTTCTCAAAGTCCTGGAGGGGAGATGGTGTTTGTGCAAACCAGTGAGCCACTGAAAGCTGGAAAAAACAGCATGGGAGGAAAACACACCCCGGATGGGAAGTGTGAAGACACCTGTTTCTGTGCCACCTTCCTCTGTTTTGGGTGATGTAAAAAGCTGTTTTCTTCCCATCTGTCTCTAAGCTAAAACCCCAGCCACTAGGGCATGGTGTGCATTTGCATCTCAGGGTACTGTTGCAGGACCTTTTTCCTTGTGTGCTGGATGTGGAGGACACATCTCCTACCAGGAAGATGGACCAGTTGCATCATGTCCAAACCCCCCACCCCAGCTCAGCCCTGAGCAACGACATGGCCAAATACCGGGTCCTGCACTTGGGGCACAACAACCCTGGGCAGCTACAGACTAGAAGTCTGGCTGGAAAGCTGCCTGGAGGAGAAGGACCTGGGGGTGTTGGTTGACAAATGAACATGAGCCAGCAGTGGCCCAGATGCCCAAGAAGGCCAATGGCATCTTGGCTTGGATCAGAAACGGTGTGACCAGCAGGTCCAGGGAGGTGATTCTCTCTCTGAACTCAGCACTGGTGAGACCGCTCCTCAAATCCTGTGTTCAGTTCTGGGCCCCTCACCACAAGAAGGATGTTGAGGCTCTAGAGTGAGTCCAGAGAAGAGCAACAAAGCTGGTGAGGGGGCTGGAGAGCAGACCTTATGAGGAATGGCTGAGAGAGCTTGGGTTGTTTAGCCTGGAGATGAGGAGGCTGAGGGGAGACCTCATTGCTCTTTACAACTACTTGAAAGGAGGTTGTGGAGGGGAGGGAGCTGGGCTCTTCTGCCAAGTGACAAGGGACAGGACAAGAGGGAATGGCCCAGACTCCACCAGTGGAGATTCAGGCTTGACATCAGAAAAAAATTTTTCATGGAAAGGGTCATTTGGCACTGGAACAGCTGCCCAGGGAGGTGATTGAGTCACCTTCCCTGGAGGTGTTTAAGGGATAAGTGGATGAGGTGCTAAGGGACATGGTTTAGTGTTTGATAGGAATGGTTTGACTTGATGATCTGATGGGTTTTATCCTACCTGGTGATTCTGTGATTCTATGAGAGAAAACAGGGGCTGCATCCGCCTGCAGCCACTGCCTTGACTGGTGGAAGCTTTGTCTGGAGTCCGTGTTTGCTGAGTCAGGCCCTCAGTTTTGGGCAGGGGCGGCTGCTTCCTGCAGTTCATTGTTTGGATGTGGTTCCTTCCTCCCTGGTCCCACACTGCCAAGGGAACTGGATCCACCAGCTGTAGGATGGAGGGTTCAGCTCCCAGGTTTCATGTCACCCCATTTTCAGCACACCTCTCCCTGCACCCTGCCATGGGAGCCCTTTACAAGGAATTTACCTTCCTGTCAGCAAGCTGCAGAGGCAAGGAGTGATGTTCCCACCCTGCTTTCTCCTCTATGCTGTCGTTAGATCCATTGGACACTCAAATCTCTCTACCTTCTGAAACTAATCCGTAGGTGACAAGCTAAGTTGTAGCAACATCTCCTGGGGAAAGCATGCTTGGGTGCCCCCACCAAAATGTCTCACTTCGGTAGCTCCCTGTTTTAAGGCTTTAGTTTTGTTGAAGTGGGTGTTTTGCAAAAGATGTTCTTCAAAGATCTTTGTGTGTTATGGAAAGGGAGAGATAAACAGAAATGGCTCGAAAAAAGTGCAGAGTAAATGATGGATAAAGTGCAGAGTAAATGATGGATGAAGCCCAGCTGTGTCCAACTGGTGGAGCCTTTATGCAGACTCAGTCTGGCTCATCATTTGGCACCTAAGCTTTGCTTAACCTCAAGTTTACAGAAAATAGTTTTAGTCTTTTTTTTGAATGTGTTCAGTCATTCAGTCCCATATCCAACATGAATTATGCCTTTCTCAAGACCAAACAGACCTCACTTGTACTCTGTTCAGCCAATTTCATCTTTCTTCTTTGTGTTACTTCGTTTCAGCCCCTTTTTGAATAAACCAGAGCTAAATTATACCCTGAAAGAGAATGCAATAGGTCAATAGAAATGATGAACGGAAGTGGATTATTGGGATAAATATTCATTTCCAGAGGCTTTTGGAGAGAGTAGAGCTCTCCAAGGAAACACGTGGCCCTGTGTTGGATAAGATGATGGCTGGAGTAGAACAAGGTTTAGGATAAACCCTCCATCCAGGGCAGAGCTGCACCTCTCCTGCTCCAGCTGTGTCTGGAGGCCAGTACTATCCCCAGAAGATACCTGGTCTGACTGGATTACCCACCTCATTTTAAGAATTGTCTTCAGCAAAGCCCTTCTATTTCATCTCTTCCAGCAAGTGCCCAAGTTTCCTGCAGGGCTGGCAAATTGCTTGGCAATCACCACTGCTGTAGCTGCTGCAGTGATGCCAGTACATGGATGCTCGGGGATGTTCAGCTCCTCCTGCTGTTTTTGCTCACCCAGCAGAAAATTCTCCAGTAATTCAGATTTTATCATGGTCATCTCATTTATGGTAGCCTGACAGTGTTCTTCATAATTTTAAAATCACCCTCCTTAATAAAAAGAAAGAAAACCTTTGCCCGTCTCACCTTGGGTTTGTTTTTCTGTGTTTTCTCTTCTTCCCTTCCCTCTTCTTGCTCTGCACTGCAGTTTTGCTCACATTGCCCTGCTGGCCTTTCCAGACTGGGAGAAAGCCCTCGTCAGAAAACAAGAGGAGAGGTTTTAAGGTACATCCATTCTAAAAATAACACTGCTCTGTATTTCTGGAGCATCTTTCAGCTGCTGATTTCAAAGATCCTTGAAATTCTCTGTTAATGAAGCTTCCCAGCTCCTTCATGAAGGAAGCACTGGGTATCATTTTTGATACACCCTGTGGAGGAAGGTCTATAGCTTGTTCTGGGGCTTGTACAGCCCTTGACACAAGGTCCTGCATGACAAGGGGGGATATGAGGAGATTTACCATCTGCCAGATCACAGCTGGAGAAAAAACTGTATTTCTTGTCCAAAATGATGAGGTTTGATCTTGTGCTGCCCCTGTCTGCAACCTCACCCGGCTCCCATCTTGTGTTTCAGCAAGAGGCGAGTTCACCTTCTTATTTTAATTTTTGTGCAGTAGTGGGCACAGCCAAGACTTAATCCAGTATCCCACAAAAATCATAATATGTAGAATACATCAAAATTAAGGGTTTTTTTCTCCAGGTTGCATTTCAGTGGAAGAAGGGATGATTCCCATGTCAGACCTGATAGAACAGTGATACAACAGTCCCATTTGCAGGCTGGGTGCAGACACAAAACCCCATCTCAGGCTCCCCAGCTGTCTGTGCAGCATTTCATCTCTCCAGAAATGGGAGAAAAGGCTTCAGCATCTGTGTAAAAAGCTTCCAACACAACCTCATATACTGAGCAGGCTTTCAAGGGCTTAGTTTTTTCTTGTATGAAGTGTCCTTGAAATATGCTGTTTCTCATACTAGATGCTTTTTAAAAGCTCTGAAGGAGCGGTGGAGCAGTGCAGAGTGGCAGAGCATCCCAGCTGCTCACCCCACGGTGCTGTGGAGCACCCCAAGCCCCTGCCCTGGGGGAGAACCCTTCACAGAATCATAGAATCAGAATCACCAGGTTGGAAAGGACCCACTGGATCATCAAGTCTAACCATTCCCATAAATCACTAAACCATGTCCCTCAGCACTTCATCCATCCGTATTTTAAACACTTCCAGGGAAGGGGACTCAACCACCTCCCTAAGCATCCTTGTCACTTGAGAGAAGAGCCCAGATCCCTCCTCTCCACAACCTTCCTTTTAGGAAGTTGTAGAGAGCAATGAGGTCTCCCCTCAGCC
>WAAB01017243.1:69809-142319 GCA_013389865.1 Piaya cayana | reverse complement strand
TGAAACTTCTTGAGCTTCCTCTAGAAGATATCTTGCATTCCTTTGGGGAATGAGGCTTGGTGGGGATCACTCTCTGCCCCCGACTCGCAGCAAGGGACATCTCCCACTCACACTCAGGATGCTTTGCCTAAAGGAGAAGAGATATAGAATCATAGAATCACCAGGTTGCAAGAGACCCATCAGATCATCAAGTCCAACCGTTCCTATCAATCGCTAAACCATGTCGCTCAGCACCTCATCCACCTGTCCCTTAAACACCTCCAGGGAAGGTGACTCAACCCCCTCCCTGGGCAACCTGTTCCAGTGCCCAATGGAAAGAAGGAGAGGTGAGAAAAATGCTAGAGAGAAAAATGGATGCTAAGGCTTTTCGCATGATGCACAACGTCCTTAAAGCTGTGGTGTTTCAGGACTCAGAGCCCTGTTGAGGTTTTCCTGCAGTTATAAATCCACGATGCAACTTCATTGCCACTGTGCCTGCAGATTTCTGAAGGAGACTGCACAGCCCTGTAGCCCTCAGGACTCGTGACAGTGATGTTTTCCTGGCGCACAGAAGCATGTGCGGTCCTCGCAGTCTTTGATGCCCTCACGCTTGTTCTCGGCCTTTTTATCTTTCCAAAAATCACTTTTCCCCAATCACATTTTACTACCCCTCTAGCAAAGCTTTCATGTGCTGAGGCATCAAAAGCTCTTCTGAACTCCAGGGTGAATCACTCCTTCTACCTTCCCGTGTCTTGATTATGTCCCGAGCAGCAAATGGCCCTGCATGGTGCAGTCTCTCCTGGCTGGTAACCTGAGCCCAGCCAGACCCTATCCTACCGCAGGGAACCTCAAAACCATCCCATCTTCCCACTGCTTGACAGTACATCAGGAACCTAAACACCTATATCCATCCCACATTTAACTCCAGAGACAGGAGTTGTTCAGGTGGAAAAAAAAAAAAGCTAATTTTTTTTCCCAACACGATTTTTGGGATTATTTTTAGAGCCTAATGCTTGAATGTGAATCATGGCTTTAGCTGTATGAAACATCCTTTTCATCTTTTTACCTTATCGTCATCCCAGCACACTTAGTTTTATCTGCAGTTTGACATCTTTTATACCCAACCTTGCAGACAGCAGAAATAAGGGTGGATCTGCTCCCTAGCACTTGAAACACGGCATATGCAGGGCACGCCAATTTGAAATTATAATCCTCTTTTTGTTGTATTTTTGCACTGTTTATTCTTACTGTATATACCGCTCGCTGGTTTGGTTTTCCATTTCATGCAAAATACATCAAAAAAAAAAATGCCACGCATGCTTGAGGTCTGATTGTTATTCTCTGCGTTCAAAACTATTTCTTAAAAACTGACTTCCCCAAACTGCCTGCGTTTGCCCTTCGCTTGCCACCCCTCTGACTCCACTTGCATTAGCACAAACCTTATGACCTTCTAAGCAAACTGTGGAAAGCTTTTTGTTTGCAAAGGTTGGAGGAAAGGACTGTGGGTGTGTTCCCAGAAATGGGGAGCTCGTCCCTTTGCTTTGATTTCCTGGGTGGCTGATTTAATTTGGTACTGTTTGTATTTCTTTGATGTGGCTGGTGCTGTGGGTCTGTGATGTTCGTACAGCTTTTCGGTGCTGCTGGGTAGTCATTATCCCGTCACTAATTGTTATGCTGCCTGCAGCTTCTACGTGGCCTTTTTAGTTTAAGACTAAACAAAAATACATCAAGTAGCATTTTGTCCTTTGTCTTTAATTCGCTCCCAGCCTGCAGTTTCGGCAGTTGCAAAAGGATTTCCCTATGCACTGTGATGCAAAGTCTTCCTCTCTGGTCCTACCGAGGGATCCACACCCACCAGAGATGCTCAGTGAAAGGAGGGAACCGGAGAACACAAGTTGCAAGGAGATTGAAGCTCTTTTCCCCTGATCCAGGGTAGGAAGTCATCGATGTCCCCAGAGAAAAGCGCAAAGCTCGATGCTTCTGTTCAACAGCGTTATACAACCTGGCGCAAAGAGATCTCATTTATTTTCTCCTATCAGCCTAATGTGATGATTTGGGAGAGAGGGGAAGAGGCCGGGCAACGATCCCCTGAACAGTTGGGCTGGGATTACACTTTTTCTATTGAGCTCATCACCGTAATAACCAGGAGCTCTGTTTATCAGCCCACAAGCCATGCCCATTTAGGAGATTACCATTTTTCCAATCTCATTTCTCATAAAAGAGGATTGCTGCCTGGTGCCTCCCCATCCCAAGCCCCTTGCTTATGAGTGTTTATCTGCTCAGGGTGTTTATGAGGCTCCAAACAGGAAACTTCTGTTTATCCTCTGCGTCATCAAACACTAGCAACTCGATGGGATAATTACTCTTTCACGAACATGCATACAGCAACTCATCAGTAACCTTTGGCATCTTGTTGGTGTCAATAATGTATGTATTTGTCCTGTAGAGATATAGAATGGATATTTGATTTGTTTCTGTTTCCTGTCCTTGGCACGAGATTGGGGTTTCTGGCTTTTGGTATTTGTTGTGGAAGCAGGGCTTTTTATTTAAGGTTAAGGAGAGGTGCTGCTCCCCTCAGGAGGGTCACCTTGCCTGTGCAGTGCCAGCCCCAAGGCATCGCTCACCGTGCCAGGGCATCACTGGCTGCTCTTTCTGTGCAATTAGAGAAGCCACGTGTGGAGACGGCTTCTTAAGATGCTAGCACGAGCACCTAGCCTGGGAGAAGGCGAGGTAATGAATCATTTATTTGTCAGAGCTCTTCCCTTTTCTCTCTCTGCAGGTCACAGGGAAGATGTTATGATTCCCTTCATCCTTTGGCAGGCAATTTTTGAACTACGGAAAATGCAGAAGTAAGTTCATTAGTGATATCCACCAGATGAAATTCAAGACATGAAGTGTTTTGACTAGCGCTGTTCAAACAGAAGAATCACACAGGAGTATATTGCAATCAGTGCATTAAGATAAGATCCCTGAGCGTTGGGTTTCTGAAGCATTGATTATAGATTAGCATCTCTTTGGTTCAGAAGAGGAGTCTATAGTCCCTATATAAACCAGGAGAGCTGATGGGTACAGATGGACTCATGATGAAGAAGTGAGGAACACCAGAAAATACCAGCGTGCAGCACAATCCCTAGCGCCACAGCCAGGAGAACAGCACCATGCATTTTGCATGCTGCAGAATATCATAGATTCACAGAATGGTTTGGGTTGGAAGGGGCACTAAAGTCCATCCAGCTCCAACCCCCCTGCCATGGGCAGGGACACATTCCATGTTATCAGGGGCTCCAAGCCCCATCTAACATGGCCTTGAGCACCTCCAGGGATGGGGCAGCCACCACTGCTCTGCAACCTGGGCCAGGGCCTCACTACAGTCACAGTAACAACTTTCTAAGATCTAGCAGGAATCTCCCCTCTTTCAACTGAAAACCATTCCCTCTCATCCTGTCCCTGCACTCCCCAAGCAAGAGCATCTCCCCAGCTTTCCTGGAGCTCCTTTGAGTCCTGAAAGCTGCTCTAAGGTCTCTTCAAAGCCTTCTCGCCTCCAGGCTGAACAACCCCAGCTCTCTCAGCCTGTCCTAGCATGGGAGATGCTCCAGTCCTGGGATCATCTCCGTGGCCCCCTCTGGACTCACTCCAACATCTCCATGTCCTTCCTGTGCTGAGGACTCCAGAACTTGGCACAGAGCTCCAGGCGAGGTCTCAGGAGAGCAGGGGGACAGGTCACTTCCCCCGACCCACTGCCCATGTTGCTTTCCCTGGGGGCTGCATCTGCCCTGTGGTGCTGGAGGTTCCCCGCTGTCCCTCAGGAATTTGCCTTCCTAAACGAGCAGCATTTTTTTGGTGAGGCTGCAACTGCAGAAACCTCGTGTGGTCAAAGCAAATTGATTCAAAGTGAATGAGTGCATGCCAAGTTTTTTTTTTGCTTTTGCGCTTTTTTTTTTTTCATTCTTTATGGCTATGTTCACAGAACGCAAATCTGCACACAGAGCTGTGTTTCTAATTCAGCTGGAAACTTTTATTCCCACTTGGCGCAGAGCAGTTGCAAATGATGGAGGCTGTTCCTAATCCTCTGCCCTGTGCATTGAAAATGTGCTCTGTCCGTCCGGCGCTCTTGGAAATGGAGCAATTTGCATTGCATAGCAATTTTTGGGCGATAAATACAAGGTTCAGTGCTTGCGGGGACAAGGACGTGGCACCCTTACTGCGTCGTATGCAACCAGAAAGCAAAGGCAGCAGTGAAGCAACATGAAAAATCTGGATTTCAGGAGCTTGTAAGTTCAAGGCTGCATTAAAAAAAAATTAAAATCTACTTTTGCCTTAGTAAACAAAGTATTTTCCAGATCCTATCGGAGAAGGTAAACACTTGGTTTTGTGCTTAAAAGGAGACTTGCCCAAGTTTTGCTCCATTCAATAGTATTAGCTGCATATCTAGGGATTAATTCCTGCTTAAATGCTGGGGTGCTGGGGATTTACAGAGCAGCTGTACCCAAACAGGGTGAGTCTCACTGACCCCGGAGAGTTTCAGGTGGGTGCTGGTCATCAGTCACTATGTGATGTAGGAATGCGCAGGGCTGCAAAATGCCATGAGTTGGGAGTTGAGATTGCCTTCAAATTCATTCACTAGTCAAGAAACAGGCTGCCCAGGGAGGTGGTTGAGTCACCTTCCCTGGAGGTGTTTAAGGGATGGGTGGATGAGGTGCTGAGGGACATGGTTTAGTGTTTGATAGGAATGGTTGGACTTGATGATCCAGTGGGTCTTTTCCAACCTGGTGATTCTATGATTCTATAAAAGTAACCCTGGCAAACCACAGAAAAACAAGCTGCCTTTTACGGCATGTAAATATGTTCATGCTACAGTGAAGACCATCATTTTCCTGCATCCCCCACCATAACCTCATGATTTCAATTCAAGGCGAAACCAGCCCCACAGCTGGATGCAGCTGGAAGCAATATGTCCTTTTTGAAAGTTTTATGGTCCCCTTTTCACACCCTTTCTTGACTTTGGATGTTTTCCTTAGAGATAACAAGTACCCAGGGGACACCCACAGGATTTGTAAGAGGGTTTAAAGATCCTTATCAGCATGGATAGGGCTGCTAACACTGCCACAGATCCCCACCAGCTGGGAATCACCGTATCTCCACGTGACTGTGGGCTACGGGCAGCTGTTCGCTCTCCTCCTTTTCCTGGGGCTGTATTTACNGCCATTCCCCCTCATCCTGTCCCCTGTCACTTGGGAGAAGAGCCCAGCTCCCTCCTCTCTACAACCTCCTTTCAGGTAGTTGTAGAGAGCAATGAGGTCTCCTCTCAGCCTCCTCTTCTCCAGGCTAAACAACCCCAGCTCTCTCAGCCACTCCTCATAAGGCCTGTTCTTGTCTTCTCTCTCCTGTGGTGGGAAATGGATAAATATTTCCTGATGAGGGGCAAGGGCACAAATTAACTTTTCCGTGGTGTTTTTTATCTGGCAGGTGTCGAAGCCCAGGGAAGAGGGTGGATGCTTCGCACGGATTTGCAGAAATGTTTGTGATTTCATAGTGGGGAAGGTGTGAAGGACAGTGACCAGGGCGTCGTGTCTGGAAATGTTGAGAGAGAGTGTTTAGTTTGACAAACAGTGGAACTGTCAGAATTTCATAAAGGGTTTAATGGCACAGGGCAACTACGGAGCTTCTAGATCCCAGAGGAGAAAAAGTGGAAGGTGGTAAGAAGAGCTCTGTGGGCTGCCCTTCACCCTGACGCAGTGGGAAAGAGCTCTTGCTCCTTCACCAGCCCCTACAAAGCAGTTCAATCCCTTCTGCAGCGCTGGATGGAGGAGAGCCGGTGCAGCACCTCCCTTGAGCTGCTCGGAGTGTGCGTCCCTCCTTACGCAGCTGAGATGCTGGTGTGACGCTGTTAAGTAACAGCCTGGGAGAAGCAGCAGGGAGCTGAGCTGCAAACAAATGTACGTAGGAGAGAGAAGGGCTGGTTGAGGGTAGCAGGGCTGCAATTATTTGCGAGAAATCTGTTTGAGACCCAGAGGCAACAAGTTACAATAAGAAAAATCCTCCTAAGTGGATCTTTCCTCACCTAAATGTTATTCCTCTGTTAGGAATGCATCTCTTGCATTACTCCACATCCCCCCAGGCCAGGAGCTGGGCATCTCCAGATGCCACCTGCAAGCACATCTTGCAGAGAGCAAAGCAGGCCAATGGCCACATGCTGTGTGCCTGCAGGATCCTCTGAATTACCGAGCAGATGGGTTTGCTCCCTGCCCTGCTGCTCTTCGCTGCTGCCACCAGCCAGAAAATATCCTGAAGAGCGATGGGTGTGGGGCGATGCTAAGGGAGAGATGCCCGTGGAGACGTGGATCTGACATGGAGCATCTCCCGGGGGTGGGAGCCTCCCGGCCTGGCTGGCACGTGTGCAGTGCTGGTTTCCATGGAAACCCAACAAAAGATGTGCTTCCACAGAGGAGCTGCCAGGGAGGCAGGGTGGCCTCTAGTCCCCAGTTTTGTGGCACGGGGGGAACTGTAAGACAGAAGGGACATAGGTACCTGCTTGGGAACGAGGCACCTCACAGCACGTGCACCATGCCGGCCTCTCAGATGCTGCCTAGAGAGAGGGGTTGTCACTGTGATTTATTCCCCACTTGGGGTGTGCTGAGAGTCCCATTAGGTTTCAAAGGGGTGGCAGGGGCACCCCAGGATGTGGAGGGAAGCTCTGCCACGTCCCTAGGATGCTCAGGCTCTTGCTGAGATTGGAGTAGGGCTGAGGCAGGCTCGCCACGCGATTAAGGAGGAGAAGCCAGGCTGCTCCTTGGAGTTTTTAGGGTGTGTCTTTTTTTCCTTCCTCTAAGGGCTGCTCAGATTTTAGTATTTCATTAAATTGCATTGCAATTTTATCTCCATGGCCAATGGGGAGAGCCTGGCACCTCCAAGCAGCAACTAATCCCATCTGCAGGAAGGTGGCTAGAGCCACCTTCCAGATGTCTCCATCCACCCTGGTGTGGAGGTGCGATGTCCTAGTCCCGATGACTTTGAGCTGCCCGTGACAACATGGTTCAGGAGACGTAGCAAGTGACACAGCATTCCACCTTGAGCAGGGCGGAGAGGATTTCTCCCGTGTTATTTCTACTGCAAGGCGTTGCAGCTGAACTGCTCTCGTAGGAGGCAGCTCGGGTTGGTGGAGGATGGAGAGAGACAGGATTTGGGGCCATGTCCCTGCATGCTGGCAGCTGGGAGCCAACAGCCACAGCTGGGATCAGTCACTCTGGGCTCATTTTATCATCCCAGGAGGAAAGCAGTGTGAATCATGGCATCCAGATGGAGAGGTGTGCCAGGGTAGCTGCCGTACCTTATGCTGCCTGGGGGGGTCTCTTCTGGCAATGGGCTTTCCAAGGGACCATGGCACTTGGGGTAGAAACCCAGTTTTTAGGCACTGAGAGGTAGATGAGCTGAGCCTACAACCATCCTGCATGGTCAAAACACAGCACCCAGTCACACTAAAAATGGGTGCGTCATGTCCTAAAACCAGAAAGTGAACTGCCAGAAGAAGGACCTGGGCATTGTGGCGCACAGCCTAAGGACTCTGCTGCTTCTCCATCCGTCCTTACAAACCTTGGCTCCTGCCCTCCCATGCTGTACACCCTGTTTTCTCTGCTTTCTGGGGCTTAATCTTCCCATTGCCCAGGACTTCTGGTTCCCAGTGGAAAACTCGCCTACAGGGAGTGGTGCCCACTCTGACACCCACCAACTTCCACAAGGAAGGAAAGTGCATAAGGAGGATGCTCTTCAAGGTCGTAACACAGAGTAGATGCACTGTGCTAGTGTTAAATTGCATGTCAGTGCAGAGGCAGCACTTCCAGCAGGGGAGGACTGCAAGTGTTCACATCCCACAGCACCGGGCCATCTGGGGTGTGTGGGGATGGAGAAGCTATCCCTGTGCCTGTGCTCTTGCCTCAACAGTGCTGCCTTTCCCTGGGCCTCCTCTAGTCCTCTGCTAGGACCAGGAACTAGAACCAGCTCAGCTCTGGTTCATCCACTAAGAGCCTCGTCTGTGGATTGAGGCTTGTCTTCACCCTCTGCTCTCTGAACAGAAGAAGGTCCTCAACATATTCCCCCATCATAAAATCACAGCATCATTTAGGTTGGAAAAGACATTTAAGATCATCAAGTCCAACTGTAAGCCAATAATTGCTNCTCTCAGCCTCCTCTTCTCCAGGCTAAATCAAGTCCAATTGTAAGCCAATAATTGCCAAGTTCACCACTGAACCCTGTCTGTAAGCACCACATCTGGCTGGAGAGCTGCCTGGAGGAGAAAGACCTGGGGGTGTTGGTTGACAGCTACTGAACATGAACCAGCAGTGGCCCAGGTGGCCAAGGAGCCACGCTGCTGCTTGTGGGCATTAGTTTCAGTGCCCAGGTTTCCACTAGCCATGACCATGGCTTTAGGTGCCTACCAGCTGGATAGGAAAGGATTTTGAGGGGAATAACATTGATGTAGGTGAATGCAGGTGATGGTTTGGTCTGCCTGTCCTAGATCCTGTTGAGTTCAGGATGAAAAATCACTCGAGGTCATGTACAACCTCTGGCACTAGTGACCTTAGACGAGCCCTCTACTCAAATTAATGACCCTGCTCAGAGCAGACAAGGAGTAATGAAATGGGCTGTGGACAATGCACTTAGTTTGAATAAATGAGTGTGAGTAACACATAGTGTCCAGGAGCATCCTTGGCGTTGTCAGATTGTTTTGTCTTTGGTGGTAAAGCAGAGCTGTGTGGCTAATTAAATGGGAACATAATCTCCTGACCTTTTTTGGGTTTCTCAGTTGTGATGCCTTTCAGATTTAAGGCAAGGGCACAGCTCCCCAAAGCAAACCAAGCCATAAGGAGGAGAATGGGACGCTGACCAAGCCTTTGACATATTTTATGGTCGGCCCTTCCCCAGCAAGGATGGACCGGGGGGGCTGTGGGTCTGAGTTGTGGTGCTGGGCTGGAGCAGGCACCCTCAGTGTTGGTTGTCCCCAGAGGGCATTGCAGAGGAGGGAAGAAGTGATCAAGGGACTCAGATTACAAATGTACGAGCATAGGAAGCAGAGATATATATTCCCTGGATATTAATTGCCTCTAAAATGTCCTTTTTTTCCGGTGAGTGGGTACTTTAGGGAACTGGATATATGATAGAAAGGAGACTCTGTCAGGTGATGGAAGGACCAATTCAGCAAGAGGCAGCCGGAGACCATTGATAAGAGGGAATGGCCTCAAGGTCCACCAGCGGAGGTTTAGGCTGGACATCAAGAAAATATTTTTCACTGAAAGGGTCATTGGGCACTGGAACAGCTGCCCAGGGAGGGGGTTGAGTCACCTTCCCTGGAGGTGTTTAAGGGATGGGTGGACAAGGTGCTGAGGGACATGGTTTTGTGATTGATGGGAATGGTTGGACTCGATGATCTGGTGGGTCTTTTCCAACCTGGTGATTCTATGATTCCATGAAGGGCTGGGTGCTGTCTGTAGCTGGTGGCCAACCCGTTGCCAGAGCATCCCAACAGCCCTGTGATGTGCCTGTCACTGATCCCTTCCCCCAGAGGGACACTGCCCTCTGCTAGGATTGTGAAGACTGGTCTGGCTTGGGGCTTCACAGGTCACACTCAGTTTGAGAGCTTAGTTCAGAAGGCAAATCATGCCAAGCTTGGAAACCCTTGGGTTTAAATGAGAATAGATCAAAAAACCAGAAGTGCCCTGTAGCATTGTGGTCTGCTCTGAACTGGGGAAGGGGCACCATCCATCCAGCACTCGGGGGGCAAGGGGCAGCAGCTGAACAGCAGGATGGTGCTGAGAATAGTAAGTGGAGATGTCTGTCACATCATCAGCCTGCAAAACATCAATACAGGCGTCACCAAGGAAAATATTTTGGGGACTACACTGAAAATGACCCTTGTGCTTTGGAGTAAAGTCTCTGTATGGACATTGCTGCAAGGCTCAGACACCCTTGGCTGAGCTCTGCTTTTGAGGGGAATGCTTAATATGGCATAAAGTCACTTCTGCATGAGGGTTAACGTGCTGACCAGTTCCAAGGAGGCTGGAATCTCTGCTAGGAGCTACCTCAGCTGCTCCTCCTGTTAGGAAGAGCAGGAGGAGGCAGAGCCCAGCACAGGGGGCTCTCCCACTAATGCTTATCAGAGTGGTAGGAAAACCAGCAATGTGCCTTCCCAAAGTGTCAAACCCTTTTGCTTCACCATTTTCTAAGCAAAATCCTGCAAACATTGGCCTTGAACTGACCTTTGGTCGTGAAATCACCTCCCCTCAATTAAATATTAAAACCAAACAAAAAGTCCTGAGTGTGGAATGAATTGTTTCGCTCCATCTACAGGGAATTTTTCTAACTTCAGTGGAAAAACTAAAACCCCAGTGTCACATTGCCTCACCCTGAAAGGAATTTTTATTATGGCTTCCCATCATTAAATGTCAGCAAATGAAGAAAAGCAATTATTTGAAGAGCGTTTTTATGACATGAAAATGCATTTCCCCATCACCACCTCTGCTGGGATTAGGGGATTATTTCTTTTTGCTGGGACTAGGGAAGACCAGGGAATTATGTTGGACCATATAAAACTGGAGGGGCTGATGCCCCCTCTCCCATGTAGAGAGCTCGTGGCAGAGTCCTCACGGGTGTGGGTCTCTTGGTGGTGGGAATTGTGATCCTCCTGAGATTGGGATTAGATTTTACTCCCTTATGCCTTTGCTTCTGGAGTCCAGTAATTTGTAAAATGACCTAATCTTATTCCTCTTTCTTTCTTAATGACTTTAGTTTTTGTGGTTTCACAGTCAAGCTTAAAAGGGAAAAAAAAAACCCAAAAAACAAAAAACAAAAAAACAAACCAACCCCAGACTCAAAGAAGAAATACCATAAGATAAGCAGCAAATAGAAAAATGGACTACTCTTAGAGCAGAGATGCCACTGCGCAGCCACAGAAAGGACATGAAGGAGGAGATTCTGATGAATTTTGACCTGTGATATGTTTTTTTCTGCCTTACTCGAAGCACCTTGTGAATATGAGCACTGTGTAGCACTGCTCCTGGCTCCATCATCCCCTGGGCCACTCTTGCTCAGCTCAGGACCCTCTCCTGAGACCCCGGCAGCAAACTCTGTGTCCAGCACTTATTCCACTGCTAGGGACCTTAATAAATGTTGTGCTCTCCCCTCCATACTCCCCACCCATCCTTACTTCCTTGTGAATCTTTGGGTCCCTTTCACAGCTTCCCCTGCCTGAGACATAGACTCATAGAACCATAGAATGGCTTGAGTTGGAAGGGACCTTAAAGATGGTGTAATCCTAACTCTCCTGCAATGAGTACGGACACCTCCCACTGGATCAGACTGCTCAAAGCCCCATCCAACCCGGCCTTGAACACTTCCAGGGATGCGCCATAAATATTTCTGCTTGGGAAAATGCTAGTGCAAAGTTTCACTCCCCGGAGTTTTGCATGGTCATCATTTGGTTTTGTACTTACTTGCTTTTTGTCCCTGGTAAACCTGGCATGGATTGTGGCTGTAGCATATGAGCTGATTCTGTGGCCATTCCAAGGTCTAGAGCCGAATCCTTGCTGCTCCCTGGTCTACATCAGTGCATTTATTGTTTAATTGTATTATTTATTCTACATCACTGCTTTGTTGGTTTTTCCCTTTGGGATGCTGAAAACCCTGCACATTTAAGTACTCCGTGAATAAAACGACACTTGAAGTGGTTACTGACCTTCCTATCGACCTGATAGGAAATATTTCCATGAATCACCCTTAGGAATAGCCTAGATTGCTCCCAGGGTGACTGTCGACCCAGTGCCTTCTTAGAATCATAGAATCGTTAGGTTGGAAAAGACCCTAGAGATCATCAGCTCCAACTGTACCTGTCTTCTACTAAATCATGTCCCCAAGCACCTCATCTACCTGCCTTTTCTTGATGTTCAGCAGCCGGGTTTCACATCAGGTTTTCCCCTTCCCTTCAGTCCCATTGCTTTTTTGGGATAGACAGGATAGACAGGATGGCTTCGTCCACACCTGAGACACGGATCTCACACTCCAGCCTGGGTCACCCCAGGCTAAACCTCATGGAGCGAGCTGGCCCAGAGAGAGATTTACAGCATCAAATCCCATTCTGACCCTGAAGATGGATATTAATATATTTCACTCAACAGAGATATTTACCTACTTAGGAAAAAAATAATACAACACTAAGTGCTTTTCTTCCCCGAGCATGTTTTTGCCTGACAGTGTGTGTAATCCTAATCCCTTGACAGTGTTAAGCCAGCGCCTGAGCAGGCAGGTGCCTTGCACGGGGAGGGAGGCGGTGTCTGATGGAGCATCGGGACTGAAGAAAGGCTGGAGTGATTGATAGGAATGATTGGACTCGATGATCCAGTGGGTCTTTTCCAGCCTGGTGATTCTATGATTCTATGGAGACATTAAACAAGGTGACTGTGGCAGGAGGAGTGTAGCTAAGGGGCATCTGGGTCCCTCAAGCTGCCGATGCCAAAGGCTACCCATGAACCACAAATTTGGGGGCAGTGTCTGTGATGTGGGAAAGTTAAGGTCCTGTTCAGAGGAAGATCGTGGTGGGCTGGAGGTAGATGGAAAGGACTGGAGGGTGTCAGTGTATCAAGTCTCCAGCTGGGACCTGGACACAAGGTCCTCCCCAGCATCCTCCTCCTCAAGGGCTGAACTTATCCCACTTCCATTATAATTTAGAAAAGAGGGAGCAGGAGCTGTTCTATATTTTGCTGAGAAAAGCCTGTCCCTTTCTTTCTTCCCCCAGGCAGGCAGGATTAAATTGCTGCTCTGGGTATGTACAAACATGCCCTTGTTTTCCCAGCACCGAGCTGGTCTGGGGGCTTACAAGTCATTAGTGAAGTTTGGGTCAGTTTGGTAGCAAAAGGGTGACTCAGAGAACAAGTTCAGGTTATGTTATCGTAGGATTATGTAGAGTTTTAGATGAAAATCTTCTTTAAAGTCCTTGGGTCTTAGCCAGATGTCAGATTCCCCTCCACGCATCCACCCAACAGGGCTCAGCTGCGACAAGGCACCTCTCAAACAAAATGGCTTTTACCGTGGGCAAGTAAGTCAAGCCCTGGCTGCCATAGAAATATAAAAGACAGTGGCTTAGTGTAGCCCATGACTCTGCTTGAGAGCTCTTAGGGTGGAGGGTTCGGTTCCCAATTAGCTGCAGCCTAATCCAGTCCACCCATTAAACCCTCCCAGTTTGAAGGGTTTGAATTTGGCCCTTAAATTGTTAATTGCTGCTGAAGGATGAGCAGCAGCTGGTAGGCTGCTCGTGGTGATTTCTTCACTCATGTTTAATGCAGCAGCCAGGAGCCTGGGAGCCAGGGTCACTGCTCTGTCACTCTGGTTTCATAGCAAAGAACATCCTTCACACCCATGATGGTGCAAGACAAGGTCTCCCCTGTTTTAGCACCATCCAAAATCAACCTGCTCAGCCCCCAGCTTGCACATCCCCCCTCTTTCTCTGTCCGTTGTCCGTCTCCTGAAGCTGAAGCCAATAACCCCATGGGGACTGGAATAAATGTCTTTGCTCTGAATTAAACCAGAGCACCTGAAATCAACCCCAGGTGACGGGGAGCTGAATCTCAGCACTGCCTGTTGCCAGAATCTCCCATGCTGTCAAATTCTTTCAAATGGCTTAATCTGGGAAATACTGCAATCCATTGGCTGACTTTGCATGGAGAGAGATCCAGGTGGCGTTTTGCAACGCCAGCAACAATCCTGTTATCCTGACTGCATCTTTCAAACTCCCTTCAGTTCAACATCCCCTGAAAAGACGAGACTGTCAATTCTGCAACAGTCAGTGATAAAGAAATAGGAAGTTGTAGAAAACCAAACTCTTTCCAGGGGAGAGGGAAAAAAGCAGTGCAGCAGCAGTTCTATAAGATCAGAGATGTGTTCGCCAAGGCACAGGGCAGCACCGGGGAAATCTCCTTTCTCTGGCTGCTTGGGGATCCCATGGGACGCAATCTGAAAAGAAATGATGAATCTATGTAAAATTATGGCTATTTTGGTGGGTGGAAAATGAGTAGCTTCTCAGCCTGATGGGGAGATGAAAATAGCATCCTCTGGGGCTTTGCTTTGGAAAATACTTTGAATATTTTCAGGAAAAAGTAGAAAAAGTCAGAGTTATCTTTAGTAGCAGAAGCCAGTCGGCTCCCAGGCTGGAAGACAATGTGGGTAAGAGTCAGTTCAGCGCTCTGAAATCATACGTGGCTGCACACTGAGTTTCAGGTTTCAGCTCCTCAAGGAATGACATGAGGAGGAACATCCTGAATATGAGGAGGGATCTGTGCTTTGCAGACTGACTGAGTTTGGGGCTAGGGTGCGCATGGTGGGGACATGCAGTGCTCCTGCCTTGCAGAAACAAAACAGTTTTGGTCACAGGTCAGGCAATGGCAACACACCCCTCCCTGGCATCCTGGAGGGCTCTCAGCCCTGTGTTTCTCATTAGCTTAATTAAGATTCTATACGTTTTTCAAGCCTAATGATACAGGAATGCTGGGGACTCATAAATAACATCCACCAGTTCAAGACTGCCTTAAAGGTAATGAACTCACTTTCTTTTGGGTCAAGCAAGTGGCCACAACCACAGTCCTCAGTCATTACCAACTGAATTCCGCTCCCACCAATTAGGTGCTCTCCATCCTCCATCATTGTCCTTCCTATTCTCCATCATCTCCTTGTCCATTCTCCATTGTTGTCCTTCCCACCCTCCATTGCTGCTGCCCTCTCCATCCTCCATCACCACCCTTTCCATCCTTCATCACTGTCCTTCCCATCCTCCATCATCTCCTTCACCATCCTTCATTGTTTTCCTTCCTATTGTCCACCTCTGCTCTCTCCACCCTCCACCACTGCCTTCTTCATGTGCAAGGTAGCTGTAGGGGATGGAAACATCATTGCACCCTGGGTGCAGGAGCAGCTCTTGGCTCTGCCAAATACTGACGTCCTGGAGGAACCAGCTTGGAGCTGCCAGCCAAGTGCCTCTTTGCACATGACCTGAAAATCAGGGATTTCTCTTGAACTCCTTTAGGAGAAAAAGGAACTGAGTACTCGCGGCTGGTTCCCTAGCAACACTGCTGTTTCTAATTCCTGGTTGTTGGGGTTTTTTTTCCTTTTGAGGGGATCCTTCACGTGTTGTGCTCTGAGCCGCAGAAACGCACTGTGGAGTGAGGGAGAACACGGGCAGCAGCTGGTGACCTCACATCCATGGTCAGGGACAGGCAGGGTTTGGAGACAAACATCACTGCAACAGGGACCAAGACACACCACCTTCTTTTAGCAACCCAAACCGCCTGTATTTCCAACCAAACGGCATTTGTAAGAACGTGTAACCATGGGGAAACAAATGCCAGTCCTCTTCCCAGCCCTGCAGGTGCTGGGGGATGATGTAGAGTCAAATGTAGGCAAAATGATGGTTAATGGAGCACTGGGCTCTCCGTGATGAACGGGTGATTCTCCATGCGCACAGGAGGAGTTATTCAATACATCAGCCGTGAATCTCTGAGAAGGTTCCTGCAAGTGAAAACAATCATATACTTAAACAAGGAGGGGAAGAATTTTAAAGGCATATTTACGGTTATTTAAAAGCATGTCACCACTTGGAGGAGAGTTTTCCTCTTGGTGATGGGACAAAACCATGTGTTGTTAGTGGTCAGGGCAGCTCTTTGCTGGAAATTATGGTTTTGGGCTCTGCGGGTTTGGGTCATGCAGGGTGAATGCTTTCCATGGTGAAATGAAATGACATTCTCATGAGGACAAAGGGGTTTGGGGTCCTTTAAGTCAAACATGAAGAAAGCTCTCCCAATGTTGTTTAGAAAAGAAAGCTGCATGAAAACAAATATTTTAAGGCTTTTCAGTGCAGTGTCCACCCAAATCACCAGGGATGCACCCAACTCCCTGGGCAGGGAAGATGGGTTCAACTCTGGCCAGTACCTACAAAGAGTGTTTGGAGGTCCCCAGCCCCAAATATACCCAAAATCTAGTGTCCTGCAAAAGCCAGGACACAAAGGTGACTTTTAGAGCATTTATCAGGCAGGGACCAAATGCTCCCAGGTCTCACCAGCACAGCTGTATGATAGGAAGTGCCTGAGGGAGAAACCCAGCTGCATTTCACAGAGCTTCTTCGCTTCTCTATAGCTTTTCTTTTTCTAAGCAACATAATGGATTTTAATACAATGCCATATCCATGCTGGAAAATTCTTTTGCAAGTAAAAGCCTGCCAAAAATGTATGATTTAGCTCTTTCAAATTTCTAAATATACATTTGCATGCAAATTTGTAGCTTAAAATTATAAATTGAAATGTACGTTTCCCCTTTGCTGATGTTAGGAGTGTTTTCCTTAAGCTAGAAATGTTACCCTCATTATTTGACCAAAACGTGTAAGAATTTCATTGCCTATAGAATAAACGTTCAGGCTATTTAAGGCATTAGAAAAATAGCTCTCTATACTACTCTGTTGGCTTCGTTTCACAAGTGCATCATTTCCGATGACTGGCGTGGAGCAGGAGCTGAATTTCAAGTGTGTCTAAATCCAGATGGTTTATTCCCTGTACGGATGCAGACATGGCCGGGAAAGCCGAGCAGAGCTGGCTGCTCCTCGTGCTGGGGGCAGAGCCCAGCTGTGGGATGGATTCTGCTCCTCCTAGTGACTCCTGGCCTTCCTGTCTAGGGTTTTCTCCTTTTCTTTGCATTTGTGATCAGAAGGGATGAGGGTATCTGTTCCTCCTTCCCCTATACACATCCCCACACTGAGTTGCAGAGTTTGACACCTACCTGTCCCTGAGTACATGTGATGACGGTTCTACCGTCGATGCCCACGTGCATTTCTGTGTGTTATTAATGGAAATGAGACCCTCAAAGCTTCTCCTTGAAGCTTTTGGGTCTAGCATAGCAGAAGCTCCTATCATCTTTACCTATGTGCCCAGCCCCACACCATTTCAGGTGTCCACAGCTGATGCTCCAGCTCATGGGCTGCCAAGAGCCAGATTCCTGTCTCAGGTTCTGAGCATCTCGGTGTCACGGTTTGCAGTTCAGTCCTGTCTGAAATCTCTCATCATCCTGTATAAATCCATACATCCCCTAGGGAAGATGGCCTCATCTCACCTACCCTCTTCCCACCTACCCCTCCTGGAGCCAGCATCAACGCCCTGGGAAAAGAAAATCTCCCCTGGGGCATCATATGCTGGGTTATGCTGGTCTTCAGGGTGGTAGATGGGCTTGCAGCAGCAGCACTACCTCCTGCCTGGAGCTGTGCCAGGCAGCGAACACCGAAAGATGCTCCAGGTGTTAATCACAGCACTATTTTGATCCCTTCATTGCAGGAAGATTGCTTTGATGATTTTTTTTTTGTGTGTGTAAGCAAAGTTAGAGTAATTACCAGTGGAAGAAAATAATTAAAGAAGAGAGAAATGTTAACATTTATCTGAAAAAGGTCTCATGAAGATTAAATATTTCAATGGGTTGCTCTTTAGTAATGCAAAACTAATCAACTTCCAGATGATATTTAAAAAGCAGAGAACTGTGTACTGTTTAATATCATAATTTCAATAGACCAGGGTTTAGAAGACTGCTAATTATAAAATAATCCTTTTATGTTGTGTAAAACATCATTTTAAAGCAGATACTCACTACAAACACCGGGTTTCCTTATTGCTGGAGGTAATTAGCTGCGTGCTGACTCCATATGCAACCATTAGCGTGGAACAGCTACTGGGGTGCCCTGAGCCGAGTGAGATGCTTTTGGGGTGAAACCTCCCTTCTTTGGGCTTGGGGCTCAAATTGTGGTTTTGGCATCCTGGATTCTCACCAGAGTGGCTGGGAGGAGGGATGGAAATAGGACTGGTGCTGCAGCAGAGCTTGGTGAAAAAAAGGGTGATAAATAATGTAGGTGAAGTAGGTGTGTAATGCAGCCTGGTGCACCCCATGGGGCCTCCTGACCCCACTTTGCAAAACCTGCACATTTCCACAATATCCCAGCAAAACACGAGGTGTGCTTTGGCAGAGGCATGGGAGGCTGAATCCAGCTGAGAACTCCCTGGCAGGTTGGAGCCAGGGCCCTGGCTTTGCACCTGCAGGTGGGATGCTCTGGGGCTCGTGCTGAGCAGCAGTGTACAAGACCATAGAATCATAGAATCACCAGGTTGGAAAAGACCCACCAGATCATCAAGTCCAACTATTCCTATCAAACACTAAACCATGTCCCTCAGTGCCTCATCCACCCATCCCTTAAACCCCTCCAGGGAAAATGACTCAACCCCCTCCCTGGGCAGCTGTTCCAGTGCCCAATGACCCTNCCTTCTTATGGTGAGGGGTCCAGAACTGAACACAGGATTTGAGGAGCGGTCTCACCAGTGCTGAGTACAGAGGGAGAATCACCTCCCTGGACCTACTGGTCACGCCATTTCTGATCCAAGCCAGGATGCCATTGGCCTTCTTGGCCCCCTGGGCCACTGCTGGCTCATGTTCAGTCACTGTCAACCAACACCCCCAGGTCCTTCTCCTCCAGGTAGCTTTCCAGCCAGACTTCTTCTAGTCTGTAGGATGCACCCCTGGCCCCGGCATTCCCTTGCAGGCCGCTTGGCACTGCCAGTAGAACAGGCTGAACCTTCTCCTGGCAAGCAGCACAGCTGGGCAGCACCTCAAAAATCCTACAGCATCCTGGGTTTGAGGCAGGAACTGACTGGACAAGAGGGTACCCCCCCTTCTGTGGTCTCACAGCCAAGGTCCTGCTCCTGTGGAGCCCACTCCAGCTTCAACAACTAAACATTATTTAGCCATAATTAAAGCCTGCTCTGGGGCATCCCTCTGCTTCCTAAGGTCTTCCCACCAGTGAGGAATTTTCACCAGGCTTTTCACCTTTGTGGCTCCAGTTTTTGCCCCTTGTGAGAGTGGCAGAAAACGATGGGAACAAATGGTAGAAGCAGCATTTAATGAAAATGAATTAACCTGGAATTTTCCGCTGGAGCTGGTGGGAAAATATCCCCAAATGACCCAAATATCAAGTCAACACAGGGATTAAGGGGCTGGATGGGAGCAGCACAAGAGAAAAAAAAATGCAATGGGCACTGCCCTTTGGCAAGTGCAGAGGCAGCGCGGCTTTGACTTGTTCCTTGAATTATAAATACTACAGAGTATATTTAGGCACAGCATGCTTCTGCCAGCCTGATAAGCACTGCAGCACAGCGTTTTGTTGTGGGACTGCTCCCCAGAAGCATGAGGAGGGATTCGTACTGTGTCCTGGCAAATAAACTGGGGATCTGCTGAGCTGCCTGTCTCCCTGCCCTCAACAGGATTGAGGATGCTTGGCTGGGAGTTGGAGGAAGAGGCTGCCAGGGATGCAACCCGTGCCCTTCCCACACAGTTACAGCACATGCATATTTCATGGCAAATAATGGGATTTTGCTGTCGATACTGCTCCTGGATTTCTTTCCACCCTGCTACGTTTTCAGGTTAAATAAATGTAAGTCTTTGGGATCCCTCCAGCTCTGGGGGAAGAGCCTTCCTATTTGTGTCCCACAAACAGTGAACAGTGCTGGATGAGATGCAGGCATGTCAGGGCTCAGGCTTGCCCAGTGTGAGTCCCAACCCCGGAAAATCCTGTCTGTGAGCCCATCCAGGGCTCCAAGTGCCAGCTGCATCCTGACTGGGTGTCTTTTCCCCGTGTTTGTCCTCACCTCTGCTGGTGGCCTTTAGCTGAGAGGGATGGGGAGCACAGCCCTGGAATCACCAGTGGCTCTGCATGGGGGAGGGCACCCACTGGGGACCACAAACATCCCTTCCTGAGGGGTGGGAGAGCAAATTTCTCCAAACATCCTCCCCACAGCCCCAATCAACTAATAGCCCAGTAATCCTCTTACAGGGGTCAGCCTGGGTTGCCTCTAGGAGTGTTTTCACTGTGGCAGCGAAATGCCAGCACTTGCTGGCTGCTGCTGCCCCGGGATGGGGACAGGACGAGGCCCAGCACAGCTCCAGCTGTGCCAGCTCCTGCCCTCACTGCCCTTTTGGGGAGCTCCCTTGCAAAGACAACCCCCACTCAGGCATCCCCTTGCCTCGGCAGCCTATTTTGGGACCTGTAAGCAGCGTGCTCCACCGCAGCTCTATTAATAACACAGCCTCTCTGGGCAGTTAAGCTCCCGTTTAATGCTGGGCTGGTGCCAAGCAAGCCTCAGGGAGGATGAGGATGGTTTGGTGACCAGTGTCATCAGTCCTGATGAAGCTTCAGCACATGCCATAACGCCTTAGGCCCCTGCTGACCAGGAGAGTCCGGCTAGGTGGACAAGGTCCTTCCCTCTGCTCCCCACCTCTCACCACCAGCAGTACAGCATCCCATGGGATTAGGATTGATGAGCTGGTACAAGAGGACTATCCATTTATATATCTGTGATTCCTTCCTGAACCTGCTACTTTTCTCTGCCTATAGAAGAAAATTAAATGCAAACTCCAAAACAACCTAGATCAGAATCATAGAAACAGTTCGGGTTGAAAGGAACCTCAACAATCAACCAGTTCCAACTCCTCTGCAGTGGGTATGGACACCTTCCACTGGATCAGGTTGCTCAGAGCCCCATCCAACCTGGCCTTGAGCACCTCCAGGGATGGGGCAGCCACCACTGCTCTGGGCAACCAGGGCCAGGGCCTCAGCACCCTCATCATGAAGAATTTCTTCCCAACATCAAGTCTAAATTTTCCTCCTTACAATTTAAAGCCATTCCCCCCCATCCTATCTCTACATGCTCTCACAAAAAGTCCCTCTCCAGCTTTCTTGTAGCCCCCTTCAGGTACTGTAAGGCTGCTCTAAGGTCTCTCCAGAGCCTTTTCTTCTCAAGGCTGAACAGCCACAACTCTCTCAGCCTCTCCTCATAGGGAAGGTGCTTCAGCCCTCTAATCATCTTCATATCCCTCCTGTGGACCCATTCCAACAGTCCCATATCCTTCTTATATTGAGGATTCCAGAACTGGATACAATACTCCAGGTGGGGTCTTACAAAAGCTGAGTAGAGGGGCAGAATCACCTCCCTCATCCTGCTGTCCACCTTCTTTTGATGCAGCACGTGATATGGTTGGTCTTCTGGGCTGTGATCTTATGGTAGCATCAGGCAACAGTTTGGTGCTGGTTGCTGGCAGATAGAAAAGGACCATTTTACACTATATCCCAAATGCCATGGGACTGGTGACACAGACGTTGGGGCTCAGGGTGACACTTGCCCTGGTTGAGGTGCCATCCTGGGATGTGGGCTCCTGACCCCAAAACCCAAACCCAGCTTAGCCCTTTCCTGGGGATGCAGAAATTCTACTTTTTTTTTGCCTGCAAGACCTTGTAAGCACCTGCTCAGGGCCTTGTTTACACTTTTTGCAGGAGCTGTGCTGGTTGCAGAGCCCTCCTCATCTTGCTGGTCAAGCCCTGATATCCGAGGCCAGCATGGGCGATGCTGCAGCCCTGGAGAGAATTTAGGGGATGCCAGACCCTCGAGCATGGGTTAGGGTTGTCACCATCTTTACCAGCCCCAGCAAATGAGCTACTTCATGTCAACAAATTAATTTACTTTTGTAACAAGGCAACTTCATTTCTGCGGGTTGCCTGAACAGCGCATGGCATCTGATTATTAAAAATGCTGCTGGCAACCAGCCCACAACCTACTTAGGCATTAATCTTCCCTGACAGATGCTGACGAGGAATCGCTCCAGCAGCCGGGACTGGCTCCTCTGCCCAACGCACTTCATCCTTTAAAAGCTGGGTATTATCCCCATTACCTCCGGCAGGAGCCGATGCCTGATTCCACATTGCCAGGTGATGTTGAGCCAGGCAAGAGGCAGGACAGACATCCTACATGGGAGAGACTGGCCTGACTGACAGCCACCAGCGATGCTCGGGGCAGCGTGGAACTGGGGTGCACTGGGAGCGAGCAGCACAGGAGCTGCTGCCAGTACTAGGCAGCATTTTTGAGTCACAGCGTCGTGGGTTTTCTTTTCTTTCCTCACACAGAAATAGGCAGAGTCACATCAAGCTGAACGTTCCATGGCTTCTTGTTTTATTCATCACATGTTTTAGGAAGGAGAAAAAAAGAAAAATCTTTTTTTACCCAAGTCAGACTCTTTCACACCGGTTGTCTCCAAAGGATTTTACACTACCTCTGTGCTGACATTTCCTTACCAAATGTCCCCCAGCACAATTTAAAGAAGTAATTTAGGCTCTGAAATGAAACATTTCACCTGATTCAATTGCCCTTTTCTTGTTCCAAAACCAACTGAACTTTTTCTACCTCCATTTCCCTCCAAATAAACTCTTTTCCTGATGCTTTTTCTTGGCCCGTGGCCTAAAATAACCTGTTCTGGTTGTTCTCCCCTATGAGCTCCCTGGTGCATTTAATTGACATGCAAATAGAACACATGAGCAGCCAAGTAATCACCCAGACTGGGTAAAAATACGTATTTCTGGTGCTTGCTGGATGTTTTTGAATATTTGAGACCTCTCAGCAGTTTCAATTGGCAACTTTTAGAGAAATAGGAAGAGCAAGGGGATTTTTGTCCCAGTGTTTCACTGGAGCTGTGGCCCCTCCCTGAGCAGGAGCCAGTGCTGAACTTCCCAAGTGCGTGGGCAGGAGGGAGCTGTGCACCCAGGTTGCAGGTACTCAAATACGTGAGCATGGGACTGCTGTCCTCCCTCTCTGCCTGCCACCCGAGCCCTGAGAAAAAGCCAAACCCCACACAACGACCCCCAGAGCAAACCACGCAGGTGGCAAAGGCAGGTCTCCCTGGATCCTGGTGTGCATTGAGGGTTCCCAGGGTCATCGGGCTGCAAAGATGTGACCAAGGCCACCAGGGAAGTCAGTGGCAGGATTAATGCCAAAGCTGTGGGCAGCTTCCTGTTGCCAGGAAGGCAAATGGGATGAAACCAGACTGGGTCTGGCACCACAGTGGAGATTTTCTGGCCCTGATTTGGGGGTGGATGGGGAAAGGCAGGTCCCAGCTCCCAGGGCCCCTTGGGATGAAAGCGTAGCCACGTCAGCCCATCCAGCCCCATATGCCAAAATGAAAAAGCGATACGAAGCAAAGCCGTGAAGGCTCGAGTACTCATCGCCTTCTCTTTGCTGCCTCCAGATTATTTTTAGCAGGCTGATACTGGGAGAATGGCAAGAAGCCAAGGCAATATGTGGTGAGACCAGGTCTGTCTCCAGCCTGGGGGCTGGTGGTGCTGCTGGGCACCCACTGGTGCTGCAGACGACCTTCCAGGGATGCTGGTAACGGCGGCTGGCCTTGAGGTGGTGCACCAGACGCCAGCCAGCCCCAGTTTATCAGCTGGGCAGATAGAATGGGACCAACATGTCCCTGGGGCTTATCAGACCTTGGGAAACTTCCCCTCCTTCTAGCCAGCCTCTTGCTGGCTGTGTTCTTTTCAAGCCAACCCCCTCACCCAACACACACATACCATTGTAGGTCACTATGACCCCTTGGGTTTCACTTTTTAACAGGTGAGAGCAAATTGAACCTTTTCTCCTGCTTTACTCCAAATTGCTATGATGTCCTTGCAACCTCAGTATCACCTATGAGCGACTTTTCTCAGGGACAAAATGAAATAAAACCAAGTGTCGTGATGGAGGGCCCAATCCAGCTGCTCCCTCATCCTTGCAGCCACGGGGCCTGGCAGCTCCTCCAGGATATCCTGCAGCCCCGGCCGGATCCAGGAACAATGCACGGGCATCGCTCAGCCACCCACGTCCGGCTGGGGTGAGAGGTGCTACCTTGTTCCTTCCCGTCTCTCATTCCTCGTCTCCGGCTCCAGCCCCTTCCCCAGGGTCTGGCAGCACCTAAGCCTGAGTTGCAGCTCCTTCATCACACAAGTTTCCATCAAGAGGCTCTCGCTTCCCACTTCAATGGGCTGAGGTTGCTCTCCCTCGCTCCTGCTTTGTCCAAAACCGATTGCAATTAGTTAGGAGGATGGCTTCATCCTCCACCAGCCAGTCCATGTCAGGGCAGTTGGTAGCTGCCTTGCATTTCTTTCCATTTTCCCTGTTTATCATGAACCCCTGGGTGCTGAGCTGCTCAGGGCCACTACGGATGCTTGGGTCTCCTCAGGGCACCTCAGGCTGGTTTTGTCGTACCCTTGGGCTGTACCTCTCCTTCCAGCTGCAGCCCCAACCCTTTGCAGGAAACCACCGGACAGCTTCCAGTTTCTTTAGTCGAGCTTCCTCCCTTTCTCCGTCACTTTGTGCTGCAAAATCACTGAGGGTGGTTATAGCATCAAATAAAAGCCCAATATCTGCCTGGGAGGAGGGGTAAGAAAATTTCTTGATAAAGGGCCAGGCTGGAAAGTGGCAGCTCTGATGCATTTTCTAGATGAAGCAGACAATATAGGGGTGAGTGTGGACCTGCCCTTAGATCTGCTTTTGGTCCATGATGGGTGGTTACGGACTAGAGGCCATATAGTGAGCATCTCCAAGCCCTGAACAGCTTATGCAAAATGAAATAAAGACCTAAGGCTTTGCAGCTCTGTATGCATAGTTTCGCACATATACACCACGAATACAAAGGCTTATACAGGCTCAAAGTTTCTTTTACAACATTAAACGATTGTTCTGCTGTAATGCTTCTCTTGTTTCTCACTGGTAACTTTTCTTTGGTAGACCTTGAGTTGTAACTTCGTAGTCTATTGAGCTAGAATGCTCACATAGCTGTTTCTCATGTGGAAGTGTAAGATTCATGTAACTAACTGATTGCTCGTTTCTAAAGGAGAATTGTCGAATCAGCTTGTTAAACAATAGCCTGTATTAATCGTGTAAGGTATAAGAATGTGTTAGGAACTTCAATAAACTGGCTCACTGGAATCACATTGATTTGTGAAGTGATGAACCCGTTCCTCCATCAGATCCACAGAACAGCAGTGCCTTCCCAGGCAAAACTCCTGTACAATTACAAGCAGGTGAATAAACAAAAAAAAAAAAAAGAGTAAACCCATCTTTATTTTTGCTAAGGAAAGTGAATGGAGAGGTGCATGTGGGACCACCTTGGCCATAGCCACCCCCAGATATCGCTGCTGCCTGGGTCACACTGACCCCAGGAGGAGGCGAAGGTGATAGTTCTAATGGATCTTTTGGTAATTAAAACCCACTGTGTGCATCAGATGTAATTAGGCAATGGCCATCCTTATTGCAGAGCCCTGAGTATACAGAATCCAGATTTTGCATCCGCATGGTCTGTCATGGTTTTGCCTCTTCAGGCCTCAGAAAGCATCTTTACCTGCTCACAATATAAGGAAAAATTAATGTTTGCTTTGGTACATTATTCATTTTGAAATAAGCTTCTGAAGTGACTGTTTTTTGTTTTCCTAGTTTTATCTCTCCAAGATGCCTTTATTTCTATTTTTTTCCCCTTTTCTAAACTCCAAACACGTCTTTAAACTGCTCAGAACTGAAACCAATTCTTTCTGAAATGAAGCGCTTCCCATCTCACAAAGTAAATCACCCAGATTTGAACTTAATGTCATGAAAAAGAAAAAGAAAAAAAAAGAGACCAATTCCAAGCCTAAGCTACATTCTCCATCAGTTGCAGCATGGTCATTTTCTGCTGGCTCAACACAAATGTCTCTAATTATGTGCCTAATTGCCTCCTTGAACGCATTATGGGCCAGAAGTATCCCTTCTTGTTGCCCTCGATTGTCCCTTTGCCCCTTGAGCCAGGGCACAAGCAGCAGCTCCCCAGTGGCATTGGTTCTGTGGGTGTCTGTCTGGCAGTTAGGAGGTGGGGTGCTTTCCCTGGGTGTCCTTTTCAGGGAGATTGTCATCACCCCAAATCTCTGCCCATGAGCCTTGGGCAAGGGAAGGAGCTCTTGGGTTAACCAGCAGCCACCACAGGGCGGTCAAGAGCAAAGCTTCTGAAAGTTGGGTGAAGGAAATACTGTGGGCAAAAAGTGTCAACAACATATATTCTCTTCAGGGCAGGAAGATGAATGTGGGCACAAGCTCTGCACGCGGTTTTTATGTGTGTGAGTTGCATCAAACCCTGCTCTTCCTCATGAGCGCATTTACATGCACATGCATGCCTGTTCTCAGGGTCTATATGACTGTTGTTCGTGAGCTTTTGGGATTGTTTATTTTTGCTCCTGGCCTCTAGCAAGAAAATCCTATAAACTTTTGCTGAGAGGTTTGCTGCTGGCTTTTGTGGTACATACTGCCATCTTCAGCATTTCACGGGAGGAGCCAGCTCTGCCTGCAACCCAGCCGGCCTCATCAATTCGCTCCTCCAGCTGTAAGAACAGGTTCTCCCACTTTTCCAATATGAGGACAGGCTGAGAGAGTTGGGGCTGTTCAGCCTGGAGAAGAGAAGGGTCCTGGGAGACCTTAGACCAGCTTTCAGTACCGAAAGGGGCTGCATGAAAGCTGGGGAGGGGCTTTTGATCAGGGACTGCAGGGATAGGATGAGGTGGAGCAGTTTTAAACTCAAAGAGCAAAGTTTGAGATGAGATCTTAGGAGAAAATGTTTTCCTGTGAGGGCGGAGAGGCCCTGGCCCAGGTTGTCCAGAGAAGTCATAGATGCGTCCCTGGAGGTGTTCAAGGCCAGGTTGGATGAGGCTTTGAGCAACCTGATCCAGCTGGGAGTTGTCCCTCCCTGTGGCAGTGGTTGGAACTGGATGGGCTTTAATGTCCCTTCCGACCCAAACCATTCTATGATTCTGTGATTCCACGATTCTATGATTCTATCATTCAGTTGCATTTGTTGCTGGTGTGTAATCTAGTTACTAAAGAAGAAATCATCTCAGGATGGATCCTTAGCCGCATGCAGGCTGGAGGGGGGAGCAGGAGGAGCAGGAACTTCGTGACAGCTGCCACTCACTGGCATCAGTGAGGTGACACACAGAGCACAGATGCACAATGAATCAAAAAGATGCTAAGCAGATTGCTTTGACGTTACTGGAGTATTGCACATGAAATGGAGCATCTCATACAATAACCAAGCATCTCAATGTCTATGTATGGAGTAAATTAGTGTTTATAGTAAGAGAGCACAGGTGAGATGGCGTGGTGCACTCACACAGTGCCCATAAACCCAACAGCCCAGACCCAAACCACCATATCCCTGGCACTACTCCATCAACTTTACAACCTTGGGACCAAGCTTTGAGGCTCTGCAACTCCTCTTCCCAATAGTTTTGAACCACTTGCTTTTTGGATCTTTTCTGATTTTTGGAAGTAACTCCTTTGTGGAGCAGTTAGCAGCTGGAAATTAATTTTAATTCCTTTTTCAGCCACTGAGAACAACTCCTGGAATGGGAAAATCACCAGTGGGCTGGGATCCTGCATCCATCCTCCCTAGTGATGCTTCATGCTGCTGCCGCTGCTGCTATTAATCACGGCTACAGTAATGAAATTAATGGTCTGGGATCTCTTCTAATTATGTTTTTCCCAAACACAGGTCTGCCTCTGCCTTTGCTGGGGGACTCATAGTGGGTGATTCAAACTCAGCACGCTACTGACAGCTCAGGTTTCTAAATTAGCTTCAGTTTACAGAACAGTCTTACCTCAAGTCCCAGGTTTCCCCCAAGGAGGTTTACCAGGCAGCAGGACATCCTTAGTCACAGAATGTTTCAAGGGAGACTTGTATTTGTGTCAATTTTTTTACTAGAACGGTTTGCAGAAAAAAACCAAACAAACAACAAAACAACAAAAAAAATCTCCACTCCAGATTGATTTGGTATCTGATTGAGGAGAGTCACAAAGTTGGTGAAGGGTTTAGAGTGGAAGCCGTATGAGGAGCATCTAAAGTCACTTGGTCTGTTCAGCCTGAAGGAGACTGAGGGGAGGACCTCATTGTGGTCTGCAGTTTACTCGCAAGGGAAGGAGGAGCTGACACTGGTCTCTCCTCTCTGGTGACCAACGATAGGACCCAAGGGAATGGCAGAAAGATGTGCCAGGGAGGGTTAGGTTGGATGTTAGGAAAAGGTTCTTCACTCAGAGGGTGCTGGAGCACTGGACCAGCTCCCAGCGATGTAGTCATGATGCCAAACAGGACAATATTCAATAAACATTTGGACAACATCCGCAGAAATATGGTGGGAGTTTTGGGGTTGTCCTGTGCAGGGAGAGAGGTTAGACTTGATGATCCTTGTGAGTCCCTTCCAACTCAGGACCTTCTATGATTCTATGAGACCTCTGCAGCTCTGTTCAGCTGTGGCCCTGGGGAGAACAAAGCCACCCAGATGCAAGGAAGATTTGGGGCCACATCACTCAGGAAACCTACTTTGGTTTGGTAGCCTGGATCTTGGCTGTGTGGCATGCTTGCTTTGCTAGCAGCTGGTATTCAGATTTCTAAAAGAAAGCCAAATAGGCTTCATTTTTCCTTTACACACAATATTTTTGGTATCAACACCAGCCTTGGTACTTCTTACAAGGGGTGTTCAATTTTTGTAGCCATAGGACATGAAAGGCAGTTGCAGTCTGTAGCATCCCGTCAGCAAAAGCACCTCCCACAGCATCGCCAACACCCAATTTTTAGAAAACAGTGGGAAGACTTCAAAAATTTCCAGGGGTGATGCCAGCCCACACTTCTTGATGTTGATTGGGTGCCTCAGATGACAAAAAACATCATTTAGACTGCAGTGGGGTAAAGCTGAATGGTATCACCCTGAATGATGTTTTACTTTTCATCATATTCACCAGCATTTTACAAGGCAACTCCAACATTTAAGACTCCACAAGAGGTGGTTCTTAATGGGGGGGACGACACGACACACAGTTTGTTTCTGGTTTGCTGAAACCAGATTAATTGCAGCCTGACGTGGGCAGCCAGAAGAGCATCATTTGCTTATTGGGGTAAAAGCTGCATGTTTGCACAAAGTGCCTTTATAAACTCGTGGGGGGCTGAGGTTTGGTTGGCACTCTTTTCCTCCCTCTCCCCTATTCTTCATAGTCGAGCACGAAATCAACACCGTATGACGGCTGGTTCATTTTCTCATTAGAGCAGCTCCATTTAACCGTATAATTTCCCAGCATCACATTGCAGCCCTGCTACTTTTCTGACACTGCCCTGGCAGCCAGAATATGTGTGTCTGAGCAGTTGGGCTCTGCTTTGCACAGGGAAAAAAAACCCAATTTGCCTCCTGGGGGTTACTCTGGATCTCAGGAGGCCAGGGGAGCATGTCCTTCCCCAAACCCCTCCTGCTCCAGCATCTCCAAGCCCCCAGCTTGAAGCGGCTGCTCCAGGCGCTAGGGCTTGCTTGTTGAAGGATCTGCCTTGAGGACTGCGGTGCACCCAGTGTTCCCCTTGAGCCTGGCTTGCGTCCGGGCTCTGCTCATCCCTTGAGTGTCACTGCTAGATGGGACACAAGAGCATGTTGTGGCACCAGCAGCCACCCAGCAGGGTCCAGCCCTGAGCCCCAAGCCCTGGCTCTCTGTCCTCCACTGTGCTGTGCGTGTACAGTGTGTGCAACCATGTCCACCAGCCTCTGCTCTGTCTCCAGCACGGGCTTTTTGATTGGTGGCTGATTTTAAATACACATTGTGCAAGGCACTCAACCCATTCACTGATACATGTTCAGGTCATCTGCTCCTGGAAAGCAGGATCTCAATATCATAGAATCATAGAATCATAGAATTAGCACGTTGGAAGAGACCCACTGGATCATCGAGTCCAACCATTCCCACCAAAATATCTTCTCATCCTTCTCCTTGCAGTATCACAGGTGTCTAGGACAGGCTGTCACAGGTCCTTTGGTGGATCACAAGCACCGATTAACCCTCTGTTATCCAGCTGATTACCTGTATCATGTAGAGCACCCCAGTGATCCTTCCAAGGAGTAAGGGCAAGGGTGAGGAGTGCAGGGATTTAGAGGTGGTGTACCAGGGCCTAGCCCTTGCCCTAGGGCGATGTCCCCCCCTAGTTGCTGTAGCATCACTCCACACCAGCACCTGTCCTGTCTGCAATTGCTTTCTACACAAAGGAGCTGCTTGGTGCCATGAAGGCATCCAATACTCTGACCCCACTTATAGACAAATACAAAAGGTGCAGAGCAGAGTCAAAGTAGGGAACACAGAGAGAAACTCACCCTGGTGCTGCTAATGGACTTAGTCACGTTGCTGTGTGGGCGGGTGGTGACGTGGGTCCCCAGGCTGAGGTGTCAAATGGCTGGATTCAGGTATGAAGATGTGGTACCCGGGCAGTCACAGGTGAGGTTTTAGGCCAGTAATTTGGGTGATGACACCTCAGGTGTAGGTGCAGCACTTCTCCTGGCTCCAACAGCAGGTAAGGATTGAGCACCCAAAAAACCAGCAGCACCGTGAGCATGATGCGCTGGAGCATCCCATGCTGCTGCACCCAGACATTTTCTAATGCCAAAGCTCTAAGTAGTCAGAGAAAAGGTCCCCCCAGGGAGGTGTTCTATTTCTATTCCTGACTCCAGGGCTGGTACTAGCAGGATGTTTTCAATAGCAAAGCCAAGGCCCCATGCAGAAATCTCTGGAGGGAAGAAGAGGTTTGGGCTGGAGTCTGAGAGCTTGGCGTCGGGTCCTACAGTGTTTTTCTCTGGAGGGGCCTGGCCAGGGAGGCTCACACGTCACGGTTTTCCAGATGGAATCAGTGGGCCAAGCTCTCGGCTGTTATTGCTCTCTTGAGGTGGCTGGAGACATCCCAGCAGACGCGCTGATGTGTAATACTGTAAATATTGCAGTGTGTGCATTGAATCCAGATTCAAACCCCTGGTCAGCTGGATAGATTGGGGCTTGGTATATGGAAATGGGATAAAGCATAGGAAGACAGCAAATAAAACATTGAGACAGAGGAGAGACAATGTTTGGTTTCCAAACTGTGCAAAGTTTTACTCTGAATTTTGCAAATAAGTTTGCAGGAGTGTTTTGATCAGCCCATTCCATGCGACACTGAGTCCCCACCGAGTTATTTGCTGTTTGTTTCCAAGCCACATCCCTTCCTTGGAAAATAAGGCCTCAATAAAATGTTAGTAAACAATTTTCAGTGCTGGAAAAAATTATTTAGAACTCAGTGGGGAGTAGCCCAGACACTAAATAGCTTTTAAATGCTGTGGGATTTAACAGCAAACGGCACCTTTTGTAAAAGCCCAGTAGGATTGGAAACTACTGGATTGAATGCTCCAGACTGCAGGGAGCAAAGCTGTTGCTGACAGCGTTTTGGAGAAGGCATCTTGGTCCGGGACGCAGGCCACCACCTCCTGCAGAATGAGCTTGGCTGAGAGAGCCTAGCAACTTTTGCAGGGCTTTCTCCTGTCCAAATAACCTTCTTGGTGTTGGGGGATGAGAAGCTCCACATGAGATGGCAACGGGTGCTTGCAGCCCAGAAACCCAACCGTGTCCTGGGCTGCGTCCAAAGCAGTGGGACCAGCAGGGAGGGAGGGGATTCTGCTCTTTCGCTCTGCTCTTGTGACACCTCACCTGGAGCCCTGTGCTCAGCTCTGGAGTCCTCAGCACAAGAGGGACATGGAGCTGTTGGAGCAAGTCCAGAGAAGGCCATGAAAATGATCTGAGGGCTGGAGCACCTCCCATATGAGGACAGGCTGAGAGATTTTGGGTTGTTCAGCCTGGAGAAGAGAAGGCTCCAGGGAGATCTTAGAGCAGCTTCCAGGGCTGAAAGGGGCTTCAGGAAAACTGGGGAGGGGCTCTTCATCTGGGAGTGCAGGTATAGGGCAAGGGGGGGATGGTTTTCAGTTGCAAGAGGGCAGATTTATGTTAGATCTTAGGAAGAAATTTGTTACTGTGATTTCAGTGAGGCCCTGGCCCACGTTGCCCAGAGCCGTGGTGGCTGCCCCATCCCTGAAGGGGTTCAAGTCCAGGTTGTATGGGGCTCGGAGGCCCCGAACCCGTGGGAGATGTCCCTGCCCGTGGTGGATGGGCTTTGAGGTCCCTTCACACCCAAAGCCATTCCACGATCCCACTGCTCCAGGCGCTGCCCCCCGGGTCCGGCGCTCGGCCCCACCGCCCGGACCTTCCCCGTGTGGCCGCCAGGGGGCGCGCCGGAGCCGGACACGTCGCGCTGTTGGGGGCGGTGAGCGCTGCGGGAAGGGGACACGGGACTTGGTCTGTCCCCGTCCTGGCGATGGGCGGTACTGGGGTTTCTGGAAGCGGAGCCCGTAGAATCATGGAATGGTTCGGGTTGGATGGGACCCCGAAGTCCATCCAGTTCTGCCCCCCTGCCATGGATCAGGGGCTCCAAGCCCCATCCAACCTGGCCTTGAACCCCTTCAGGGATGGGGCAGCCACCACTGCCCTGAGCAACCTGGGTCAGGGCCTCCCCACCCTCACAGGAAAACATTTCTTCCTAAGACCTCATCTCAATCTCCCCTCTTTCAGCTTAAAATCATTCCCCCTTGTCCTATCCCTGCACTCCCTGACCAAGAGCCCCTTCCCAACTTTCCTGGAACCCCTTTCAGTCCTGGAAGCTGTTCTAAGGTCTCTTCAGAGCCTTCTCGCCTCCAGGCTGAACAACCCCAACTCTCCCAGCCTGGCCTTGTACGGAAGGTGCTCCAGCCCTCAGATCATCTTTGTGGCCTTCTCTGGACTTGCTCCAACATCTCCATGTCCCTCCTGAGCTGGAAACTACAGAACTGAGCACCAGGCTCCAGGTGATGTGTCACAAGAGCAGAGCGAAGGGGCAGAATCACGTCCCTCGCCATGCTCATCACACCGCTTTGGATTCAACCCAGGATACAATAGGGTTTCTGGGCTGCAAGTGCACGCTTCCAGCTCATATTGAGCTTCTCATCTACCAGCACCTCCAAGTCCTTCTCTTCAGGGCTGCTCTCAATCTGTTCTCTGCCCAGCTTGGGATCACCTTGACCCAGGTGCAGGGCCTTGCACTTGACCCTGTTGAACTCCATGAGGTTGGCAACAGTCCAGCCTGTCCAAGTCCCTCTGGATGGGATCCCTACCCTCCAGCACGTCAACTACACTACACAACTTGGTATCATTGTACAACTTATTGAGGGTGTCCTCAGCCCCACTGTCATTATCTCTGACAAAGAAATTAAATGCTGGTCCCAATACCAACCCCTGACGAATGCCACTTGTTACCAGTCTCTAACTGGACATTGAGCTGTTGACCGCAACTCTTTAAGTGCGAGCATCCAGCCAATTCTTTACCCACCTCACCTGCTGCTTTTTTACCTCAGAGTTTAGTGCTGGAGGTAAACAACTACCTGCAAATGTCCAAAGAGTGTTTCTACAGGTTCCTGCTATAAAAGCAGGCAGCCCTGCCTGCAGACTCTGAAACTCTTCCATATCTTTATTGACTTCCTCTCTGGGACTTCTTAATGTGCAAACCACTAAAACTCACCTCCGCCTTTGGACAGAAATGGCTTTGCTGTGATGAGCCTAATGGAGCTCGGCTGCGTGTCATCCTTGGGAACTAGGCCAGGCTGGAGAAACACTTTCCTACTCGTAATAATGCTCTTCCCATTAATTTGTTATCAGCTCAAGGGCATTGCTGGAGCTGCCCCATCATATTGCGGGGGCTGTCCCCAAAGGACAGGATCACCTCTCATCCTGGGAACATCCTGCTCCTTATGCAATTTCCACATGAGCCGTCCCCAAGAAAGACAGGTGCATGGTAGCCATGGCTGCTTTACGTGGTGGATAAGGGCACAGGTTCACAAATCCTTCCACAAATTAGAAGGATAAGCAGCTTATAAATCCACACCACACCCCCCAGGGTGGAATCCCAAAGTGAAGATATTGTTGCTATTTTTAATTCCTGGATATATTTTTATTAGCTTTTATTCTTTCACATTTCTGGCAGCATTTTCCACACTTGTCCCTTTGAGCCTGTTTTGGGGTTCTCTTCCTGTGCAGGTGGACTTGGCACACCTGGGGTATAATCATGTGCCAGGTTAATTCTTCCAGAAGACCTTTCCCTTTTCTTCTCCAGCCCATTGATAATGTTCTCTGACTCCATGGCTACTGCCCACAAGTACCAACACTAATTTTCCCCCGCCTGCAATGAAACACCAGTGTCCTCACAGTCCACCAGCCCACATCCCAGCATTCACCCATCACAGCCTGGCACATTCAGCTGAGACCCACATTAACCTCCAGCACAGCCCAGCTGGCCACTGTCAGTGTCACTTGGCAGAGAAGTTGAGACTGCCACAGATTCATTAGCCAGAAGAAGTGCTTGTGCAGATGAAATAATCTTTTCTGGCCTTAAACAGGAGGTGGGAAGAGCTTCAGGATTCAGTCCTGGTGGAAGGTGGTGGGGAGTGAATCCATGAGCTGCAACTAAAGGGGTTAAACCTGGGGATGCTGAGCAAAGCCCAGACTGGTGGGGATGGGGAGACGTTCCTGCTGCAGAAGCAGAGGGTTTGCAGACATGACTGCCTTAAATCTTTGTTCCCTCTTATTCCTGATATTCCTGGTGTGAGTCATCGAAGTTGTTATTGTGGCCACCACTGATGCTACCGGGACAGGTACCAACTCTTTCCAGAGACAGGGATAATTTAATAGCAATGATGCTATTAAAGCTGTGAAAGTAAAATGAGAGAAAATAAGGCTAAAGGCAAGGGTGGGCAAGTGGATGAACTACCTCTTGGGTAAGTGCAGGGGCCAGCTCTCCTGTGCACCTCTCATATTTATGGCATGGCTTTGCTGCCTCCGAGCTATAAATTTTGGTCCCTCAGTGCCTCTGAGAGATCTCCTGGTCAGGATTTATGGCTCAGCTTTGCAATGGAGAAATAGAGCACTGGCCACAACTCACACTGCCATACCTGCCAGACCTCTGCCACTGGGATGCTTTCCCAGCTAGCCCCCACTATGGAGCCTTGCCTTGGGAAGCATGGTCTTTTTTTTTATTATTTAAAACCTTGTTTACCGCTTTGCACAGCTCTTCAGTTCAGGATTTCTTTCACTCATATGTCTTTGAGCTACAGAAGAAAGCTGGTGCCCCACAGGTGAGCGAGGTCTGTCCTTGGGGGCCACAGGCGAAGGAGGTGGTGATTGTATCGCGTGTTGCTGTTGCATTTTATGGGCTGCATACAGGTTTAGGCTTCCTGTCCTCTTTGATATCTCAGAGCCCATTAAAGTCTCACATCTCTTGTTATGAAATATGGCACACATCAGGGGATTTTTTTACCTCCCCCCCACTTCCTGGGCTCCTCTCAGCTTTCATTTTGCTGCCTGCAAGAGCCAATGGCCCTTCCACCCAGCATCCCTCACCGCACCATCCCTGAGGGGTTGGCAAGCATAACATCACTCCCTGCTGATAGTCTCCTGGGAGCAGGCTGGCCCCAACCTCCTCTCTGCCCCTTCCAGCAAGAAGGGATGCTGCTGAGCCTGGCTGCCCTGCAGCTGAGGCCGAACCCTCTCACTACATGAGTGACGATCCCACATGCACCACTGCTCCACTTTTCCTCCTGCACTAAACCTGAGACGATGTTGCCCATGGAATGATCCACCCTCAGGGTTTTACGGGATCAGTCTGGCCCTCTGCCACCCCAGGCAGGACAGGATGGAGCTTCCCAGCTTCTCTGTGGGAGCAGGGCAGCCCCAGTGCTGGGGCAGCAGGCACAGGAGGAGACAAGGCGCTCCCACGACACACACAATCTGGAGCTATCAGCCCCAGCATCTCCAGCCACGCCTTCCAGGGGAGAACTATCTCTGCCAAATCTGCAAATCGGAGCATGTAATTTTCCCTCTTTCTCGTCCGGGGGAGGATTTGTGGCCAGAGCGGAGCAGACAGATATTTGAGGCTGGGAGCAGGGAGCCTGCTGTGCTGTGTTCGCAGCTGACCCCACAGGGCAGCCTCACTAGTTCTGGCCACAGCGAGATCAAAGATGCTGTGTTTGCTGCCAGGACCGATCCTCGGCAGCCACTGGCTTCCCATGGAGAGCTGGGTATTCCACCTCAGTGAGAGGAGCTATTCGATGTCCTCATGGCAGGGACAGACGGACACTGTGTTTCACCATGCTTTCCTAGCCCACTGCATCAGCACCATAATTTTGGGGCTGGGCCCTTGCTGGTCACCCACAGACCTGAGTTTCTACACTAACATCCCTGTTTTTCAGCAAAGACTCGCCAGCAGTGGCTGAGGTTGTTTCCAGCTGCCCAACCTGATGCACTGAGACTGTGGTTTTTACTGATTTTCCCCTTTTTCAGGTCTCGTGAAATGACAGGTTCAGAAGGTGATTTTAATGACTTCCACGCTTATTCTGCTTAGCCATAAAGGCACTGAAAATAACCTTAAGCCATATGGGGGTAAACCAGTCTTCAGTGTAAACAAAAATGTAAGTACCTGGCCTCAAAACCTGCTTTGGGGAAGGGAATACAAGCAAGGGAGAAGACCCTAGAGACGGGTACACTCTGCTCCAAGCAGGGAGGCAACTCTTGGGAGAAGGAGGAGGATGATCCCATATCTACTGACCTCTCTGCTCCCCTCTCAGCACAGCTATGCAGCAGGGAGGCCAATTAGCGCGGCTATAAATTGTCATCCAATTCCTCCCCGAGCGAGGGTGGGCAGTGCACACACAGCATGCAGCGTGCTCACTGCACCCTCTGCCTCCCGCACCCTGACTCCTCGGAGGGTAAAGCTGGTGGTAGTTAATGAGGGTCCCCAGCGGAAGGGAGAACCGGGGCTCTAATTGATGCCATTGGCTGGGGGGTCACCAATTAGGTGGCGAGGTGCTGGTGCTGAGCTCCCTGCCACAGCGACTTGATGAGACAGCGAGGTACCTGGTGCTGCCCCCACATCTTTCAACAAGTGCTTTTGTCTCTTTGCCACAGATTGCACGCTTGCACACACGCTGGCCCAGCTCCCAGGGGCTTCATTAGCGCTGCGAGCGTGGGAAGGCACGTGCCCCCTCCAAAGGCTGAGGCTGCACACCCAGCACCGAGTGATGGGAATAGCAATATCAATTGATGATCCAAGGGCTGGAGCACCTCCCATGTGAGGATGGGCTGAGAGAGCTGGGGTTGTTCAGCCTGGAGAAAAGAAGGTTCCAGGGAGAGGGAGATCTTAGAGAAGATTTCCAGTACTAAAAAGGGCTACAGGAAAGCTGGAAAGGGTCTCTTTCACAAGGAGTGCAGGGATAGAAGGAGGGGGAGCTTGTTTAAACTGAAAGAGGGGAGATTGAGATGAGATCTTAGGAAGAAATGTTTTCCTGTGAGGGTGGCGAGGTCCTGGCCCAGACTGCTCAGAGAAGTCACGGATGCCCCATCCCTGGAGGTGTTCAAGGCCAGGTGTCCCTGCCCATGGCGGGAGGGTTGGAACTGGATGGACTTTGAGATCCCCTCCAACCCAAACCATTCTATGATTCTATGATTCCATGATCAGTCCCAGCAATGTCAGGGAACATCTTCCCCCCAGCAGCAGCCATTTGGTGATGCTCTCTCAGTCTTCCCAGCATAAATAAATGCTTCCAGCCCCAAGCCAGTTTGATGCCTGCCCACGGATCGGGTAGCAGGAGGGTAAAGCAGCAAACCCAGAGGAACCCCTCACCCCTTGGCTAGTGTCAATGGCAGCATCTTTCAAGTGGAGCTGCAACCCAAGCAGCCTCCTGCAGAGAGCTGGCAATGCTGGGCATCTCTATTGCCCTTGCATTGCTCCTGCGTGCCAAGACACTCCCATCCATTCCTTCTGATATGGGTTCTCTGGTGTATAATAAGGGTTGGATCCCTGCTGCTGCCCCCTCCCCAGTGCCCTGCTCCCTGTGGGGCAGAGGAGGAAGCATATGGCGTGCAAAGGGGGACAAGCAGACACAGCCATAACAAACCACGGCTGCTCAGCCAGGAAGGCTCCGCGGTCACAGCTGAGCTGCTGTTCATTAAACCACCCAGCTAATTAAAGCAGAGCATGGTGTCTGGTGGGTGGGTAGCAGCCCCGGGTGCGGCTGGGTGGGCTGGGGCCACCCAAAGCCACAACAGGTGCCAAGGCCAGCAGCACCCCAACCAACAGAGCTGCAATGAGGCTTCTTTACCTGCCTCCTGCCAGCAAACACCCTGCCATGAAGGCTGCTGTATTGGAGGGGACCTGAATGCTGCCCTTGGCGTGGAAAGGCATGTCCCTTCTGACTTGGGACACGCAGGTGGGATGTCTGCCTCAGCAGTCCCAGGGAGGTGTGACTCTGCCCTGGGGTGGATGGAGAGCAAGTGTGCTCCTGCTCTGTGGGGTGAGGATCATCTGTGGGTCTGCAGTCCCTTCAGGTCCTGGCTGGGGAAGCTGGAGACGGCTAAGGATGCCGATTCAGAGCGCTGGACCAGCTCTGGTTCTGCACCGGCTTGGTCAAGGGTTGGTAACCCAATCCTGCCTCTGGCATGGGCAGTGTCACGTCTAGGACAACTCTGCATGGCCACTCTCTGTGGCCAACTCTCTGCAGGACAACTCTCCATAGGGACAAATTTTCACAGGGACAACTCTCTGCACGGACGACTCTACTTGGGGACCACCCTACACAGGCAATACTGTAACCCTAAGCTCAACCCTAACCTTAACTCTAATGGCTCCCTGCAGAGAGTTGTCCCTGTGGAGGGCTGTCCTTGTGGAGAGTTGTCCCATGGAGAGCTTGCCATGAAAATCTGTCCCTTCCTGAGCAGCATTTCCCCTCACAGGAGAAGGCTTCAGCTCACCCTCAGCCCCCACAGTGCAGATGTTGAGGGTGAGAGAAGACAGCTGGCACTGCCCTGAAATACCCTCTTGCAGCAAAACCCTATAGATTACATGGGGGCAGAGGTGCAGGACTGCTGCACACTAGTAGGTGGACATCCATGGGTCCTTCCCGCAAGCCATGCTGACTCTGGATGCTTTTCAGGGTTTGAAAATCCTTGGTGCCATGGACTAGAGCATGGCTGCACTTTGATGACAGATGCTATCAGAGGCTGGTGCGAGGGTTGGAACTACCAGTCTGTGACTTTGCCTTAGTTAAAATAAAATCCAGGAGAAAAAGAAAAAAAAAAAGAAAAACGGAAAGAAAGAAGTCCGGCTGGATTAATAATGCAGGCTGGCGAGAGAACAAACCCCTCCAGAATCCAGCTTCCATTATGTGCCCACAAACCACATAAGATGGAAAAAGAACGAACAAAAAAGCCAGATGACCTTGAGGCTCAGAGGCAGCCCCAGATGTGCAGGGGCACAGGGTGGAGGGGACGGGGTGTAGGAGGGCCCAGTGCCCTCCCGCTGCTGGGTGGGATGGGTGCCGTGGTGCCTCCAGCGAGGTGGGGTACACGAGGCTGTGCTCTGGGGTGGCCAGACCACACAAAATGCAGCCCGGACACCCCAGAGCCCTTCCTGCGAAAAATGGTGTGGCAAAAATGTGCTAAATCCTCAAACTCAAACAAGGTTTGCCCACCGCAAATTGCAGGGGAGATTTGGAAAGGAATTTGCTACCAGAAAAGCGGTCGCAAGCTGGATGTTAAATATCTGGGATGAAGACCTCCAGGCACTTTCTAGCCCATGCCTGGGGAGGAAGGGGGGGATGCTTTCTTTAGCACAGAGCTGGGGCAGGGCTGCAGGGCATGGTAGGAAATAATTATAACCATAAACAGGTAATTATAGCCCCCTTTCTGAAAGAAATCCCTCTGAAGGCTCTCTGCCCTCCATGGGGAGTACAGCTGCTCACTGCTCTGCCTGTGACCCAGCCCCCATCCTTCCCTGCCACCTCTCCAGTCACCAACCTGCCCAGATCAGGAAACCCTTGTGCTGGTGAAGCAAATGAAGTACATCATCCCTTTTCTCTCCCTGTCACTTCTTTTTTGTGGTTGTTGCAATGAGAAATTGTTTGAAAGAAACCCTTTGCTGTTAGAACTCTTCCAGGGTAGTCTATGAAATGAAGGAAGAGGATAAATCCTGCCCATGTGAGGTTGCTAGAGACTCCCTCCTGACTTCCCCTATGGAGGAAGAGAAATATTTCAAGTTATTGTCCCAGGGGGCAGGGGTAGAGCATCCCAGGAGAAACCCTGGGTTTGGGGTCTCTCACTCAGGCAGCAGTGCCACCTCTAAAGCCTTGCCCAGTCACCAAAACCAGATCCCCTCTGCTAGTCAAAACAGCAAAGGAATGCAATTCATTCATTGAATCATAGAATCATAGAATCACCAGGTTGGAAGAGACCCATCGGATCATCGAGTCCAACCATTCCTATCAAACACTAAACAATGTCCCTCAGGACTTCGTCTACTCATGCCTTAAACACCTCCAGGGAAGGTGAATCAACCACCTCCCTTATGTGCTGCTTACTCTGAGCCTGTGAGCATAGAACCATAGAATAATTAAGGCTCTAAGCTCATTCAGTCCATCTGTAAGCCCAACACCACCGTGCATATTGAAGCACATCCCGCAGTGCCATGTCTACAGTTTTTGAACCCCTCCAGTGATGGAGACTTCACCACTGCCCTGGGCAGCCTCTATCAGTGCTTCACCACTCTGTCAGTAAAGAAGTTTTTCCTAATCTCCGATCTTAACCTCCCCTGGTGCTACTTGAGGGCATTTCCTCTTGTCCTATTGCTTGTTACTTGGGACGTTCCTTTAGCAATGGTCCCTTAGTCTCTCCAAGCAGATGGGAAGCATCTTAGGAAGAGTCCCTTTCTCCTTTGCTCCATTTTGTATATTCTTTTTCTTTGATTTTGTGATTAAATAAACTGTGAGCACAGCATAGCCCCAAGCACCTCTGCTGTGTCAATTTAAACTCCTGATTTTCTATTAAATGCTCCCAGTGTTCCTCCATGAAGGTGCTTTCTGTAGAGATGGGAAGGGGAAGAAAGCTGGAAGGGTGTAGGGCAGGAGTCCTGCCCAGCCACAGTAGGTAGGGGCTCAAGTGGAGCTTGTTTCATCTTAATCCCACCCTGGAAAGTCCCTCCTGACCACCCAGTTTCCATCTCAGGTGGTTTCAGCATTGGTTTTTGCCCTAGTGGCAGTCCAGGAAGGATCTCACTCTGCAAAATAGGGTGTTTATGGGGTGACTGACCTCAAGTTCTTCCCTTAACCAGGATATACATTGAAATGTGCTTATAGGTCACGAGATAAAGTCAAGATGATGGTTATGTGTCTGTTTCCCCATCCTATTCTTCTTCAGTGATGTTGCTCCAGCAACCCACAATAAATCCTCCCTTGTCAGGGCAGAAGGGGAAAAATCTCCATAAAAACACGTTTAACCTCAAGGTGGGGTGACGGTCCTGGCTCTCAGTAGAACTGTGCACGCGGTGGAGCGGTGCTCCGGTGGCTCAGCCTGCCTTGGCGAGAAGGGACTGGAAATCCAATACCTTTGAACAACAGGGGAGTAAGCATTAATTGAGCTGTGTTAATGAGCCGGCAGCCGGAAGGCAAAAGCTTTTAGCACGGGAGCAGCCCCAGGATGCCAAGCAGCATCAGGAGAGGGATCTGACCAAACCCACAGGCAGGGAAAGCAGCAAACTCCCTGCTGTCCAAAAATCAATATATACATATATATATATATGAAAAAAAAATCACTGGTGTTGTAATGAAAATGTTGTATGCGGTTTGAAATCCCCGGCTCAGCTCATGCCAAAGGAATTTCCAGGCCTGGTTTAAATCTGATTCAGCAAAGCTTTTATAACATCGCGGGGTGTGTGGTGGAGCTGGGACCGTGGGAGCTGCTGTGGTGTGACAGACCCTGGTCCTGCTTGAGCCGGGCTCTCCATAGGAAGCCTCTAGGTAAGACATGTGAGCTTGGGGCTGCCTGTAAAGCCTTTATTTTATTTTTCTTCAGCCTTAATCCTGCAGAAATTCAGGGCAGTGACTTCATGCAAAGGGATGTGCACAGCATTTGTGGGCTGTGCCCTAACCTGTGCACAAGGTGTCAGCTCCATGGGGTACAGAGTCAGGCCCCTGGGATGATGGTGCTCCTGCTGGTTTCATGGAACCACCATGAGCACAACCCTTTCTAGCCACCAGAGAATCCCCACAGCAGAGTGGCTCCTCCAGGGACCAGGCATGTCCCCAGCCCTATTGCACTGCCAGGGACTCTGGCAGTGGGAGAACCCCCCAGGAGTGAATAAGTCAGACAAAACAAAGGGAAACGGTGAAAGTTGTGGTGTCCCACTGCCAGACACTGGACATGATGGTTTTTTAGACAGAAGGAGGAAGAAAAATAAGTGGTATAGCAAATTATCTGCTCTGTGAGTCACTTGGAGGGCTGGAATTTTTTTTCCCATGGCTAAGAGTTCCCAGAAACGGGTGAGCTGTCTGTCCAGGGGGTGTCTGTCCGTGGATGGGTTAAGCAGAACCAGCTGTGGCCCAAGGGCTCTGTGGTTCCTCCCGGCCAGCAAAAGCCCTAAAGTTATAAAGGCATGAGAGCAGCCTGGGGGTGTTCTATGCACCCATCCCCAGGGATCTCGAGCACTGCAGACACCCCTTCATCCTTCAACCCCCCAGCAGTGGCTGCATTTAATGATCAGCTTAAACAAGCCCTTTGCCTGCAGAGGTACAGGCAGAAAGACCACACGAACCATCAGGAGTCAGTGCTAGGAAGCAAATTCTCTATTGAGTATTAAGGTGCTTCCACCAGAATATGAGCATCACTTTCCACCCCTGTGTCCTGGACTTGGATCCCTCTGGCTGGGAGCGGTTATCCAGGGGTGACAGCACAGCTCCATAACCCAGAGGGTGTCTGCAGAAAGAGATGCTTCTGCTTTGATCAGCCTCTTCAGAAGCTTGATTTAAAGCTTGCAAGCCTCTTCTGGAACATTTTCCAATCTAATTATTTTTCAAGATAAAAGGAAAAAAACCCCCAAACCCTCCACTTTACTTCTTATTTTTAAGGTGAAGGCTTCAGCTGACTTTGTGGGGAGAGGATGCTCCACAGCCAAGTGCCCTGGCCAGGGACTGTGTTCAGCTTCCCCACAGTGCTGGCACAACCCATGCATTACATCTCCTGACTATGATTGCACGCTCTCCCCCATTCCTTCCTTAATTACATTCCATTTCAAGATTATTGCAGAATAATTGCATTACAAAAGACAGCTCCGATCTGGCACTAAGGAGCGCTTCTCACCAACTGTGCAGCACCAAAGGTTCCGAGCCCCAGCACACGGCGCAGCAGCGATAATGGAGCTTACCGCAAGCACTCAAGAAAAGAGCTCTCATCGCTACAGCTGATACGCTTATTCGCTTTGAGCACATCCTGAATTTCTGAATCTCTTCCTTCTTTTCAAATGCTTGATGTTTGTCAAGAGCACAGTGAGGACGGCGCAGGTTGATGGCAGGGGAGGCCGAGCTGTCCGGGTGTCAGACAGGCAATGTGGCAGCACCTTACACCTGTGCCCCAGTTGGGTTTAAATTACAGGCCCTTGCTCTCCTTCTCCCTTTCCATTTCCCTTCTCTGAAGAAGAAGGAGCACCCGCATCCCACCCTGAGTGGGAGCCAGCTGCTGAGATCTTTTTGATTCAGAGCCAGGTCTTTCTTTGCTACCTTGATCCCCAGTGCCTTTCAGCTGCTGCCGCTGTCTGCCTTGTGGTTCTTTATCAAAGGCTTTCTTGAAACCCAGATAAACAGCGTATGCAGTGAGGCTCCCAACCTTGCACGTAACCACTCAGCCACACTGGAGAGATCAGTCAGAGCCCAGCTCTCCTCTGCTTGCACAACTCTCCCAGGAGCCCTACCTGCCTAAGGTAGTGATAACAGCAAGTGTGTCTCCCTGAGACTGAACACTTGTTCACACATTAGTGAATGACACACACAACTGTGGTGCACAGACAATGCCCCTGGCAATGTGCTGCATACAGGAACAAAATGTCTATCTGAGGTGTATTGTCCTCAGAGACAGGTCAAGCAGGCAGTATTTGGGGCTGAATCTGGAATAAATTCTGACTAGTGGCTGGCTTGTCAATGTTGCAGATGGATGAGCTGTAGTCACAAGCCTTACAACAAATTCATGAGTGTGAATGTGAAAATCTGAAAAGGATCCAAGAGTAAGTCCACCTTCAAGCTCAGATGGGGTCTGGATTTGGCATTATCCCTCCTGTTCCTGTGTAAAAGGCTGAGCAAGGGCTGGTTTATCCTCAGGATCTCTGCACTGAGTGGGATGCTCCTATGAGGAAAAACTCCAAGTAGAGCAGAGGCAAATCCAGACTTAATACCTCTTGTTTGGAGATCGGGGAAGTTGGGGGACTTCAGGATGGCCGTGACAGCAAGACCTGAGCTCAGTCTGCATCTCTCCACCCCAAAAAATATGACGATGTTGGTTGGACAACGTACTATTCTACTCTTGGTAGAGAAGAACAAATGGAAATGCTAAAGAGTGTTACCCAGCTGAGCAGTTGGGGAAACCAAGGCAGGAGCATGCAGGTACTTGTCCCAGTTCACCATGCAGACCTGTCTTCTCCCGCTGATGCTTGTTTCTGCCATTCCCCCTTTTAATTCTATCAGAACCATTTCACACCCTTGGGTCCCACTACAGTCAGTGGTAATGATTTACTATTATTATTATTACTCTTGCTATTATTCTTGCTGCCTAGATAATCCCCTGTCAGAATATAAATGTGCCTCCCCTTCCAGTGCGAGTGTGTCCTGCTTAATGATGTTGTTTTCCTCTTGCTGGTACCTTCAGCTCTGACATATTGAACGTTAATGGCACTGGGAGAGCTTCGGTTGCTCTGCTCCTTCAGAAGATGGGTCATTATACCATCAGCCATCCTGGTACGAGTACTTCTCTTCCATCCTCCTTTATTATGATTTGCCTCTCCTCAATTAAATTAGCCACACGTTGAACGGCTTGCTTCCGTGGGAGGGATGGCTGCGTCCATTATTGCCTCTTCCCTCTGAAAAGAACGAGGGGGGAAAAGAATACAATGTGGCCTGGGATAATTGAATGAAAATTTAATGAGCACTTGCGAGAATACTTTAAGAGAAATGCCAATCGATAGAAAACTGATTTCCCGTTTTTAACACCAAATGGACTCACACTGGAGAAGTCGTTCCCTTCTGCCTGTGGCAGAAGTAACAGGAAAGGCTAAAGCAACCAGCCTGCCTTGCTGGCAATCGCGGCTGTGGATCGGGGACTCAGAGGCAGAATCAAATTATTAAAGTGCTGTTAATCATTTTGCAAATGAATACCCTGCCTATACTTAACTGCCCTCACTCTGGGTGGAGCAGAGCAGCTATTGTAGGAGGAATAATAGCCATTGACCACAGAAGAATATATCTTAGCTGTCCATGCCACCCACCTTTATTTCTCACCTAGGTTTAACTGCTTGGCACTAACCAGCTGGTTAAGCGGTGAGTATGGGAAACCCACACAGTGCAGGCTGCCCATGGCAAGGATGCAAATGGTCCTGCTGCCTCCAAATCTCATGCATGAGCATCTCTTACCATGAGAGTCTGACCACCCACAAACCAAATACCTCCTGCTGCAGTAATGCTGTGGGGGGATGTCCTTTCCTATTCCATAGTTGTTTCCCTGGCTGACCTTGGATACATCCTGGAGCAGGATTTTTGGAGAAGCACCATGCCAAGTTTGCAAGGAGCAACACGTGTCTCAGCCAGGTTTTCCCAAGGCATCTCAGCTCCACCAGCCTGGATTTTCCTGGGGTCTTAGTCCAGCCCCTTCCCTGGCTCTAAGACTCATTGACAGATGAGTCCTCAATCAAAATGTGATGCTTTTTCTCTTGGAGCAAAAGGCATCTTTGGTGTGCTTCTGTGGAGGTCACTGGAGCTGCTCCACATTCGGTCCTGTGGGTAAACTTTCAGTAAAATGGGTCAATAAAATAAATCCACTCAGGAAAACTAGGGGCTGACCACTGCCACTGGAGAGTGATTTTCATCCTCTTGATGAAAAAGTGGGAGGTTACACAAATCCTGCACTTTGTTGGCTAAAACAATGCATGAGGCTCTTGGCAAGTGGCAGGAGCATCTGCCCACCTGCCCCACCTGCAGCTAGACACACTCTGTGGTTGCTTATTCCTCCAAACCTAGATCCTCGCGCCACTTTTCAACTTTTTATTACCATCTTTCCTAAAATAAATGGTTTGCCAGCTGTCCTGGCAGAGGCAGTAACCCGGCAGCCCCATGGCCGCAAGGACTGTCCCTGTGTTCCCAAAAGGCCCTGGAGCACCACAGGGGTTCCTTTTGGACCTGCTGATGCTCTCATGTGCACACCCACCCTGCCCGACATACTGACCGTGCCCAGCTCCTGTCTGAGGTCTCCGTGCCCCACGAAACTTTGGTTTCACTCCAGATGCCAGGAACAGGCTGGGGTGTGGTGGGAACCCAGCATCCACCCATGGACACCTTTAGCCTCCTGCAGCCACCCTATGCAAAGCAGCTCATTCTCGGCAGCTTCTAGCATCGCTCTGCAGCAGCAAATATTGCATTAGCTGTGGTGGAACAGGGCTCCGGGCCCTCCTCCAGCTTGGCAGGCTTCTCTCTGCCCAGCAGAAGCAACACAGCTTATGCAAGCTGGGCACAGAGCAGCAAAGGGCAGAAAGCAGCCCCAGGAGGAGAGAAATACACGGGTGGGTAGCAATTGCCAGGTTGCTGGTGGCTTATCTCCATCCTACTTTCTAAGCCACAACAGTCGGCAAAATCCTTGTGCAACACACAGCTGCAGCAGAGTTAAAATTTCCCTCTTGCTGGGTGGGGGGGAAGTAAAAATACAGTCAATTTTTAGACCAAAGCATTTGGGAATCTAAGCCGAAAAGCTTCCAGCATCAATCTGAAAAGGGCTTTTCTGCTCTGAGGCGATGCTCTGGGGTTTTGCCGTCGTGATTTTGAAACTTTCTGGAATTTGTCGGGTTTTGTTTCTGCTTGCTGGGAAAGGTCACGGTTTCCCGGGCAAGGAGAGAGAGCTCTACTTTCCGACACAGCCCTTAGGTCCCAGCCTGCCTTGTCATTTGGGAGCTGGCAGCCTGCTGGGGACATGTGGGGCAGAGGGAACCATCAAGACGAGACGGAGGCATTAATAGATCCCCCCATGAACAAAATCTGCATGCAAAGGCCAAAAATAGTGGGATAAAATAAACCTGAGGTGGTCCTTCTGAAACTGCCTTGCTAAGCGAGTTCCCGGTCCTGACTCCGGCATTTCCCTCCCTTCCGCGCACAAGAGGCCTTTTGTTAAATTTCACATCCTGAAAGAATTTAATAGCATTTTTATTTTTAATCCATCACATGTGTTTTGTTTGGACTAATCCGATGGGGCTCCGCTCACAAGCAGCTCTTTTCCAACATCACTAAATTTCTCCTGACTTAACCTGTTGACAAGGACGGGATGTGTTCACCCCTCGTTATACAAGCATCATTAGGTGCACAAGGACCCCACAGCCCAGTGAGCAGATGTGGTGGTCAGAATTTTTTGCCAAGGATGGGAGGAGAGATAGAGCCCTGCTTTGGGGGCAAAGCAGTCCCCCGTTCCTTTTGGAGGGGATTTTAGGGTTGCTCAACAGCTTGGAAGGATTTTGCATAGACCTGTGCTTCTGCAAACCAGATCCTCTTGCCCTTAAAATGGGTTTTTGCTGGGGAGCAACCAACATTCCCATCACCCACAACTGATGGACTGAGCTTAGGACTATTGGGAGCAGCAGCACTACTGTCTCTTAATTGCTGTAATTGAATTAAGCCCCATGGCAGGGTGCAGCCGGGCAATGAATCAGACCCTCTGCCACGAGCCAAGGGCTGGTACCTGGCCAAAAACCATTCAAGCATGGACTTAACCTTCAGCCTGGATTGAAGACAGTCTTCATTCAAGAAAGCATTTCCTTCTGAGGTGATGTGTCCTCAAGTCCTGTTGCTGTTCCTCGGGGCTCAGGCTGGAGGAAGGCTCGGGACCGCACGGCACGCGTGAATTGCAGCAGTGGGGTTATAAAAGGGACTGGGAATCCCTGTGGGTGCCCAGCCTGCCTTCAGGCTTACGCGCACTGCGGATGCGCCTTTGAGCACATCTGGATCCTCTAATAATTCGGGCTGTGAAGAAAACGCGCCGACGTGAGCTCACACCCCCGTGAAGCGCCTTTGTGTGATCCCTTAGAAGTGCCCGATTCCCAATCTGTGGATTGCTCCTCTAATGAACTCCAGACTTTGTTTTGAACATCAGATACATTTCAGCTTGCTGCTCCAGAAGTCGTCCCTCTCCCCGCGTTCATCTTTGAGGAAGCCGGGACATGTGAGCAGGCAGGACTGGGAGATCCCTGCCTGCTGGGGTCGAGCGCTGCCTGCCCTGACCAGCCAGTGGCCCCAGACTAAGGCTGGATGGCGGCTTTTAAGGGACAATAGCACAGCGAGAAATCCCACTTCAGACACTCCTTGCTTAAGAGAAGTCCAGCCAAGAACCCCACAGCGAGGCATGTTCTACAGCTGCAGGGTTTCACTTTAGCTGGGAGGTGTTAAGGGGCACCAAATTGTCCTCGGATCATTGTTCTCACATGCAGGTGGTGATTCCAACCTAGCAAATGTGGTTGTCACAGCACATTGTCTCCCGGGTGGGCAGCTGGCTGCTGATTGAGGGTGCAAATGAAGTGGATGAACTTCATAAAGATCTATGTTTTTGAGCTTCTTATTGACAAGCAACTGGATTTTCCTCCTCCCCATAATCGACAGCAGCCCAGGGTGCTGAGGTGCCCTGGTCACCAGAGAACATGGCTCTTCAGGTGCTCCAAGGGCTTGGTGGCCACTTGGATTTTGGAGCATTGTGGTGATCTTCCATCTCCAGCTGCCAGGGTCAGGAGGTGTCTGAAACTTTGATTTGGTCAAAATATGAAACCAAAGACAGAATACGCTCCTACGTGGTTGAGTTTGGGCTGTAAACCAAGGCAGGCTCTAGGAGACCTGTTCCAAAGACATCAGACCCCTTGAGGACAAACTGAGTCCATCGGTACTCCTGAGAATGTGCTTGCTGAAAGAAGTGGCAGGACGTGTCATAGAATCATGGAATCACCGGGTTGGAAAAGACCCATCAGATCATCGAGTCCAACCATTCCCATCAATCACTAAACCATGTCCCTCAGCGCCTCGTCCACCCGTCCCTTAAACACCTCCAGGGAAGGTGACTAAACCACCTCTCTGGGCAGCAAGGAATAAAGTACAGGGGCTTTTCCCATTTACCAGGCATTAAACAGAGCAGCTCCACAGGCCTTTAGGGAGGTCTGGAAGGATGCCTTCGCCTGGAGGTCCCGCAGCGGTCACCTGGGGACAGGCGGCGGGTGCCCTGCATTTACTTATACCCCCCACAAAATGCCCAAGCAACTCATGCCAAACCACTGTGGTCCCCTCATTAAATCAACATCTGCCCCAGCATGGCAAGGCTTTGAGACAGCCTGATCAGCTCAGGGGTGGGTTCTGTGTTTGGGTGTTTTTGATACTGGAGTCAAAATTAATCATCTGACAAATCCAGGCTTTGTCGCAGATTTGCAATAAAGCCCCAAACCAGAGGAAAATTCTGTGTTGGGTGGAGTCCAACAGTGCCGTGCTACACACGGATCGTGTTCAACTAATGGATTTACTTTGTCCCTGGGAACTGGATCCCTTCAAGCCGGCTCCTGGGCTGGGGCAGCACAAACCATGGCCACTCCCTGAGAATAAACCTGGCTGGATAAACTGTGAAGAACCAGAGACAAACATCCCATTCACCAGCTCTTCTGGAAAAGCAGACGGGATAAAAGCTGTTGCCAACGGCACAGCAACAAAGGCATCTCTCTCCGGCACACTGGAGGGGACAAGGATGAGCTGGAGGGTCAGGACTGAGCTGACAAGGAATGGGAATGGTGCAGCTCTCAATGGGGGCAATCTCCCAGTGTGGAGCTTTGGCCCCTTGCCTGTAGGAAAGGACAGCAGTGCTTCTGCATCAGGGCGTTGGGAGGACAAACTAGGGCTTTGTGTGTAAAAGCTGACTCCAGGATGGGGAGAAAAGGGAATGAAGAATTGCTGATGAGAAATACAGGGGGAACTGAGGCCGCTTTGTGCCCAGGCAGGCCTGCCCGGATCGCACTGGGGACATAATGTTGGGAACGTGGTGACTGTGTTGGAGAGAGATGAGTTGTTCTGGCTGGCTCATGGTGGGACAAAACCCTTCTCAGCCCTTTATCTGCTTTGCAAAGGAGAGCTTCCATCCAGCCATGCAGCCCTGCACCCATTGGTATCCCCTCTCCTACGGGCACCCCGTGCCCTGTGGTAGTGCACGTCCTTGGGGCAACCACAAATCCTCTGGGCAACCTGTGCCAGGGCCTCACCACTCTCACAAGAAATAATTTCTTCATAAGATCTCATTGCAATCTCACATCTTTCAGCTGAAAACCATCCTATCCCTGCAATCCCTTATAAAGAGCCCCCCCCAGCTTTCCCGTCATGCCTTTCAATACCGGGAGGCTGCTACAGGGTCTCTCCAAGCTCAAGAAACACAACTCTCAGCCTGTCCTCATGCATGAGGTGTTTCAGCCCTTGGATCATCTTTGTGGCCTCCTCTGGACTTGCTCTGACAGCTCCATGTCATAGAATCATGGAATCACCAGGTTGGAAAAGACCCATCAGACCATCGAGTCCAACAATTCCTACCAAATACTAAACCATGTCCCTCAGCACCTCGTCCACCCGTCCCTTAAACACCTCCAGGGAAGGTGACTCAACCCCTTCCCTGGGCAGCCTCTGCCAGTGCCCAGTGACCCGTTCCATGAAAAATGTCCTTCGAGTGCTGAGGACTCCAGAACTGGACACAGGACTCCAGATGTGGTCTCACAAGAGCAGAGCAGAGGGGTGGAATCCCCTCCCTTGACCCGCTTATTTTCCACTTAAACCACTTATTCAGCCCAGATCCCAAACTACTGCAGATCCAGGCCTTGTTCTGCTAACCCAACGCAGCCAGCCTCATTTAACAGCACTTGTTTTAGAAGGAAAGAGTCACTTCCATACGAGCCTGGAGCTGCCCTGGTCTGTCAGCCCCATGCAGGAAGTTCCATGCAGAGCGGGATGGGATGCACTCTGGAGCAGGATGCTGCTGGGGATGCTGCACTCCCTCAGCCACTGGCTCTGCCCTCTGTTGTTATCTGAAATGATAACTTCCTCACCCAGAACAAGCAGCCCCAGAGCATCTGATCTGCCGCTGCCTTTCCTACTGGAAAATCTGCAAGCAAAGCCCACTCAGGTGCAGCCTCAATGCTGGAGCATCCCATGGAGGAAGTATGGGATCCAGATGTCAGGAGTAGGGCTTGGTTTGCTTTAAACATAAGGCATACGAAAAAGTCCAAGCAGAAACCATTTATTGATTTTAATGAAAATAATATGTTGCCTTGAATGAGGATGTTAATTAAAAGGCACCCGCTGCTGTTTATCGCTGGCTGAGTCTCTGGCAGCAGTAAAGAGAGAAACAAGTCGGGTAGCTCATGCCAAAACCTCCCCGCAGGGAAGGTGGATAGTGCCGGGAGTGGGATGCAGGGCCAGAGCATTCACACTCCTCTCTGCTCAGAGGGAGCAGCTCCGAAAATAAACTCTTGTGAAACCCAGCCCTGGCAAGGGATGTTGCTGGAAAAGGGGGACTAAAGGATGGGGCAACCCACCCCAGCTCTGCTCCAGCCAGCCCAGTCACTCGCAGAGCGTGGGTGTGGGCAAATCGAGCTCCAGCACCCCTGTTTACTTAATAATTTCACACAATAGCATCCTTTATATAGATAGATTTTTTTTTGTTTTTCTTCTCCTCGTTATGCATGAGACCACTACACAGACAAAGAGGCACCATGCGCATAAAAACTTGCTACATCTTGCCTAGAGGCAGCAAATTTAAAAGCACAATTGAATTCTTAAGGCCCCATGGAAAGTCACTGAACCTGCCACGCAAGGTCTGCTGGCACATAGGTAGGGACGCTAAATAAAAACCCCTGGCTGAATGCTATATTTTTCTGATACAGATCCAGCACGCAAAGGCACCCAGCTCAGAAGCAGGGTGGAGCTTCAGAGGTGTTGGGGCTTTTTTTGGCTGGAAAAGAAAGGTGATTTTGGCTCATGAAGCATCCCGCTTGCTTTCTGGTAGTTCCCTTGGTGCACCGGCTCGCTGGGGTTTCTGCTTATCCCCCATTTCTGGCCCTGCATGGCAACTCCTCCCTCCACAAAACCCTCTGTGGGGTTTGGAGAGCAGTAGGATGATTTTTCACCCCAGTCTTCAGCAACCCTTGAGCATCGCCCTCACCTTTCTCCTCCTAAGTTGCTTTCTAATGAAGAGTGATGAGTCAAACACTGTGTCTGGTGCGAGATGCAGAATTTGCTCCCATCCCTCAAAGAGCTTTGATTTCCTTTCAGCCCTATCATAGAATTAAGGTTGGAAAAGACCTCTGAGAGCACCCAGGCCAACCGTCAGCCTAACACCACTGTGCTTCCTGAACCATGTCTGAAACCATGACATCTACATGATTTTTTAACCTCTCTAGGGATGGAGACTCCACCACTTCCCTGGTCAGCTTCTTCCAGTGCTTCACCACTCTTTCAGTAAAGACATTTTTTCTATCCAACCTAAACTAACCCTGCTGCAATTTGAGGCCATTTCCTCTTGCCCCAACACTTGTTCCTTGGAAGAAGAGACCAGCACCCACCTTGCTACATCCTCCTTTCAGGTATTTCTAGAGAGCGATAAGGTGGCCCCTCCGCCTCCTCTTCTCCAAGCTAAATCATCCCCGTTCCCTCACCCACTGCTCATAAGGCTTGTTCTCCAGACCCTTCACCATCCTCATTGCTCTCCTCTGGAAACACACATTCTTTCTTGTACTGAGGGGCCCAAGTTTGAACACAGGATTCAAGGTGCTGAATTCACCAGTGCTGAATAAAGGGGCATAATCACTGCGCTACTCCTGCTGGTCTCACCATGTCTGACAAAAGCCAGGAAAATCCTTATTTTCCTCCACCTTGTACAACCCACCTGTGTGTCCCAAACCACCCTAACTTCCAGTCCAGGAAGCTGGAGTTTGAGCACAGAACGGGGCTCCTTGACAACCCACAAAAGGGCTCACAGCCCAGCACACACCCCAGCTCTGTCCAGGGGTGTGAGCTGAAGCTGGGGATGCCCAAATCTATAGGGGAGATATATGGGATTGCTTTATTAAGCAACAATCTGTTAGAAGCACCTCTGTGGGCGTTGGCCTGCTTAATATGGAGACTGGAGCTAAAAGCAATGTCAAAGCCAAGGCCAACACATTACTGGAGGTAATTCTTACAATTTTCTATTAGATAACTGGTATGAGATGTTCAGAAGCCTTCCAGAGGCTTTTGAAGTACCTGATTTTTTTCTGCTCTCCCTTTTGGCATTTAATCCCATGCAGACCATCCACAATGCTCTTTTCAGAGGGTACCCTGTGTCATCCCTGTGCACAGGGGCAGGTGAGGATGTGCTCAACATTCCTGCTCAGAGGTGGAGCCAGGGATCTGTGCTGTCAAAGTGTAAATAACGTGGCAGGACTCTGCAATCAATGATTACACACAATAAGTCATGAATTCACTCAAGGTGCCTCTCCACGCTCCCAATAAACAACACCAAGATCTGCCTCTCCTCTCCAGAGAGCTCCCAGGCCAGGTCATGATCTCCCTGCGGCTTGTGGTGGGGATGGTCATGTTATCCCAGCTCATGGCAGTGGGATGCCCAGGTCTTGTCCATCAGATGGTGGCTTGTTCATAGAGACGGAGAAGAAAGGGAGAGTGCAGTTATTCACCTGTATCGACCCTGTTTCCTGCCAGACTCAACCACATCAAACAGCCCATGTGGATTACTCAAAACTCAAGTCAAGCTGTGTGGAGTGGCGGGCAGGGAGGCTTCACAGGGTTAGTCTCACAGCCTGCCCACGGGCACATCAAAACCCAATGCATTGAAGCATTTGTTTAGAAANATTAAAAAAAAAAAAAAAAGCAAGACAAACCAAAACATGTCTGTTGTTTTAATCATGGCTCAGTTTCACAAGGCATAACTGGTCTGGGCTGTGATGCAACCGGGTCTCTTCTTCCAAGTCACACACGCGGATTTTTATGTTTCTTCTGAGATCGTCTAGCAGGCTGGCAAAGCTGACCCATGTGTGCCCCTAGCCCCCCACAGTGACTTCCCACCCCCTACGGCTGGGAGCATGTAACCCTGCAAGATGATAAGCAGGGCTTCTTGCTTTACTTTCTTCCTCTGTGCATGGAACAAGGTAGCTGCTGTTCTTATTTAAACAAGCAGTCATTGCCAGCAGCTGCTGGTTATGGTGTTGCTGTGCATCGGAGGCCAAAGCGCCAAGTGATTTAGGAGTCGGAGAATCACACCTGTGCGCGCTGGTGGCCAAACGCAGCTCTCCTTCTCGTCTGGCTTAGTCTCCACTGTGCAAACGCATCTGTGCCTGTGTGAGGAAGGTTAAGGTGTGACTTATTTCGCCCATGGGAAGGTGGCAAGCTGCAGCCATCAGAATTTTTGATAGGAAATTACAGCTGATCTTTATCCGGAGCTAAAACCCAGCCAGCGACCAGTGAACACCATGGAGTTTAGGCAAAGCCAGCATGGTTTACCTGCTCTGGGAATACCCTGGTGAAAAATGCAACAGCGATGGGCTCCAGGCTTGCTGCTGAGTGTGCAAAGGCAGCCGCCGCGAGGAGCCTGGCATGAGGACATTGGAGCAAAGGGCAGAGCTGTTTTCTCCTGCAACAGCTGAGCCCATGTGCAGAGTTGCTGTTTCATTTCCCCAGTCCCCTTGCATTCAGCACTAAAAAAGCTCGCAATCCCTGTCTGCTGCATTCCCCCCCTCCTCCACAAAAAGACTCTCTCCCCAAAATGTGTAGTGAGTGGGTGTATTTATGAACTGAGAGATCACGGGCCACAATGTTATTTATAAGTTTGTTTTTTGATGTGCACCTCTGTTTTTTCCATGATATAAATCAGTCGTTGGGTTGCATTCTGCTGTGAGGTTGGTTTTTTGATCTGAAGGTGATATTTCCATCGCTGGGAAACACCCAGAGAGGGCTTACATCCCGCGGAAAATCATGCTGGGCTCTTCCTATCTGTTGTCAGAATAATTTGCCACATGTTATCATTTAGAAACGAACTCTTTTCATTTGGCCAAGCAGGAAAAGCTGTTGGAAAACATCGCAGGCAGGATTGACCCACGAAGCCTTTTTCCTTACCCCATTCATGCCGTGCCTGCTGGGGGAAACTGGGCGCTCAGCTAATATTGGCTCCTCTGTAACGTTCTGACCCACAAGCCTTCAGAAAGCTGATGTTGATTATCCAAAAGCAGCATGAGCTACCCAGTTAGCTCCATCAGACACCAGTTCCAAATGTGCTGGGAAGCATGGGGACAATCTTGCTAGCCCCCTCCCTTGCCCTGCCATGGGCTCAAGCTCTTATGCCACAGAAATTCCCACCTTCTCTTCAGAAATGTTCAGTTTTCAATGCCTCCAAACGCCAGCTTTCAAAATCTGCCTCTCTACAATGCACAGAAAGCCCTGGGCTTTCTAGGAACAACATACAGTATGAAAAATATTAAACCTACTTATTGTATTATGCACATTTTCCAGAGAACTATTTTCCTTCATGTGGCATCCACTTCCCTTGTGCTGAACCCAGAGATTCCCTTGCTCAAATCAATCCTTAAATCCTCCCTGGGGGACATAGAGCTCCCAGGGCATCCCCTTGGAGGTTTTGCCCTCCCAGCTACCCAGGCGGTGGTCTCAGGCTCAGTATCCCTTTGGGAACAGGGAGGCAGGAAGATACAGTAGAGGGGTAAGCTGGGCATGTTTCTCTAGGGGTGTTTCTGATGTCCATGCAAAGAGAAAGGGTTTGTGCACTTGATTTCAGGCTGAGATGCTGCTTGAGCTCCTGTTCTCTGCAGAAAGGGATGAAATGCTGCAAAATAGGTAAATACAAAGGAGTGGGGTGTTGGTGCTTCTTATGGGTGTCCTGCTTTGTGGGGCTATGCTGTGGGTCTAAATGTTGGAGCAAAGAACAGGGAGATGTAAAAACAGGAGTGGCTCCTTGAAAAGAAAGAAATCTAGGCTCTCAGCAACCTCAGGAGTCATATGGATCTTGGAGAGGCGATTTTCTTTCCAATTCAGAAGCCTGGAAGTAGCAACAGAGCTGTCTGAGGAGCTTCTGTGGTCTTTGCTAGGAATTAAATGTACCTTTACCCTGTGCTATTTTAGAAATGTGCTGTTTGATTGCAGGGGTGAGCAGGGCCTGGAAGCACAAATGCAAGATTGTATGTTTGTGTGTGTGTATAGAAATGTCTTGAAACCAGAGGGCAGCTCTTCCTCGGCTGCTGTCGCCTGGTGCTGAACCACAAGCTGCAAGAGAGAAGCTTTGGTGGAAAGATTACAAGTTGCTGCATGAAACAGATGGGGTAAAAGCTTTCAGTTCTGTACCCAGCGAGGGAGCACATTCACTGACAGACTCTCAGCTGAGAGTTGTGGGGATTTGGAGAGTCACAAAGCCCTGTGGGTTATCAAACACCTCTTCAAACTCCGCTCCTGCCGTGGAGGAGGACCAGGCATGCATCTTCCTCTTCATGTGGCCAGCCACGTGTGCTGCTGCACCACAAGCTCACCAGCGGTGCTGAGATGAGTGAACACGGCTCTACAGGAAGGTTGCGTGTTTTACAGTGAGGTAGGAGAGTACAGAGCATATATACCTATATGCTTTCTCCTATTAAACATCCTAGACACTGCAGATGACCTTCCCATGTGTGCTGATGCTCACATACAGCTGGGTTCTTTGGCATGAAGGTATAGAGGAGCCACTGCTACAGAAGGGCTGGTCTGAGGTGGCTCAGGGCACACAAATTGAATATTTCCTTGTCCAGCTGCTTGGGAGTCAGTTCAACTTGCCCCTTGAGTGCTGGAAAAGGAAGGGAAAAGGCTGCGGCTCTGCTTGACCCCAACACTGGCTGCACGTGACTGGTGTGAGCCAGGAGGAGAGTCCAGCAGCTTGACAGAGGGTCCTTCCTTAGATCCCAGCCCAAGGGCCCCCAGGAGGGACATGGTTGCTGCTGGCTGAAACAAACCTGCCAAAAGGGCTGAGGAGGACCAAGCGGCACTACCTGTGGTTATTTTTGATGTCAGGCCTTGATTTGAATACAACAACAACCACAGCAGCAGGAAGGAGAGGAGCTGTGGTAGTAGATCTACAGAGTGATTACTCCTCCCCACATTGCTTCGGGTGTCCGCTGCCAGCTGGGAACTCAGGTCTTTTCTGCTTGGTCCTTGCAGCCCACTGCGCTCCTGAAAAAAGTCCTAAGCCCATCCAGATGCAGCCACTGCAATGAGATCTTCAGGGCTCTGTGTTAGTGCCCAGGGTCTGTTAGTCCTCCCTGCACCAAGAGCCTTGGAGGCAACCTTCTAGAAAGTACGAGGCTTTCTAACTCAGAACAAGCTGTTTGCGGTTGCAGAGCTGACACCAGAACCAAGCACGCACAGAGGTAGCACCGTGACTCTGACCATCTCAGGGAAGCAGGCTGCAAGCTGGGCAGCTTGTGACTCAAGCGTGGGGCAGTTCTGACTTTCATCCTTGTAGGGAGGCTCCAAAGGGATCTGAATAGGCTGGACTGCTGGGCTGAGATCAATGGCAGGAGGTTTAACAAAGCCAAACATCGGGTCCTGCACTTGGGGCACAACAACCCTGAGCAGCTACAGACTAGGAGAAATCTGGCTGGAAACTGCCTGGAGGAGAAGGACCTGGGGGTGTTGGTTAACAGTGACANGAGGAACGGCTGAGAGAGCTGGGGGTGTTTAGCCTGGAGAAGAGGAGGCTGAGGAGAGACCTCATTGCTCTCTACAACTACCCTAAAGGAGGGACTACCCTATGAGAGGGAATGGCCCCAAACTCCGCCAGTGGAGATTCAGGCTTTACATCAGAAAAGAATATTTCATGCAAAGGGTCATTTGGCACTGGAACAGCTGCCCAGGGAGGTGATTGAGTCACCTTCCCTGGAGGCGTTTAAGGCACAGGTGGATGAGGTGCTGAGGGACATGGTTTAGTGATTGATGGGAATTGTTAGACTCGATGATCTGGTGGGTCTTTTCCAACCTGGTGATTCTATGAAAGCAGGTGGGGAGGCTTGGAAAGTGCCAGAGGGAATGGCCTCAGTGCTCCCACACTGTGCCCCAGCAAGACCCTCCTAATTCAAAGCAGGTCAAAATTCTGGGAGTGGTGAAATCCTGCCAGTGCCCTCCTGGAGGGGCAGGAGCTGTTGGGAAGCCCCTGTGCACTTGTTACGGGGAGGGAAGCAATGCAGGATGTGGAACATGCGCCTGAAGCCACAAGAGGTTCCTACTCAGCTGGCTGTGTCCCAGCTGGGATCAGCCACGAGGACTCGTGGTGGCCAGACACTGGGTATGTATCTCCTCGCTGGTGGAGCTGGGTGCGAAGGAGCCTTGTTTGAGGCAGAAGAGGAAGCAGGAGTATATTTGCATGCTGCACCTACACTCTGCCTCAACCAAATTACCAGCAAATGAGCATAGGTGCACCTCCTGCCTGTTCCCTAATTTATGGCGGCAGAAGAAGGGAGAGGAAGGTGAGGGGGAGTAGGGGAGGGAGCAGAAAACACGGTCATTATACATGCAAATAAAGTACTTTCTGGTTCTCCAGTGCTTTCCCTCTGAGCAGCCCCATGTATTTTCCCACTGGTCGTTATTCTGCACATTTCATGGTGTAAAAAGCACTTGGCAGGGAGAAGGGTGGCTTGTGCCACCCCAGAAGTGCTGGGTGTCTCCATCCTAGAGCCTACCTGGCCAGACGTGCCCGTGCACCCGGGGCTGTGTGAAGGGCAGAGTCGGTGCCTACACCTGCCTGCGCAGCTGCCTGGGAACCCTGGGGCTCCTGGTCTTGCCTGAGGCCACTCATGGCATCTGGGATGGATTATAAAGCCGGCACTTCATCTCCCCACCAACCCAAGCAGACTTCCTTCTTGCAGTATTTACCATTTTTCCAAGGCAGTTTCCCATGGGGACACGCTAAGCAGAATCACCCGTGGGGCTGCCTGTGGGTGCTGGGGAGGAGGTCCCCTCCTCTTTTACCTGGTGGAACTGCTGCCTCTAGGAGCCCAGCTAGGAAACAGGGGATGCACCTACCCCTCCTTGCTCCGGAGCCCTTCTGGGAGACACACCTCAGCCTTGGTACCTCTGGCTTTAGGTCAATCCTTTTGGAGAAGCTGAGGTTAGCCTGTCCCTGCAAATCAAGAGCAAACCTGCTGAGCAACTTTGGTATTAGAACAGCTAGTCCAGGATTAGGCAGTGGGAGAGCAGGATCAGTCTGTTTGCAGCTCCTCCAGAAAAGCTCCATAATGAAGAGCTCCTTTGTGCATAGCAGGAATGGAAAAAACAGCCCTCAAGTCTGACCCCAGACAATTGTTTTCAGCAGAGGGTTGGGGAGACAATTAATAATGTTTAAACGAATGAAATTAAAAAAAGGCAATACTGTATCTAGAAATTCTTCTGAGGTTTAGAGCCGTGACAGAAAGATATATGCTTTAGCATTTCTGTCAGAATAAATGACCCTCCTGAGAGAAGGAGTTTTGGAGGCTTTTTCTGCCCCACTGGACATAATTTAAGAACTGTATTACTACTAAAAATCAGCAATTTTATCCAGTAGATGAGTTGCAAAGGGTCAAGTTTTTCCTCGTATGCTAGAAGGACAGAGGATACATTATTAGAGAGTTATAATGTGAACAGTAGTTTCTGATTAGAAGAGAACATCAGCAGCGTTTCCCCAATTAGGCTTGGGCATCAAGTTCCCCGTCATGCAAAGGGGCTGTTAATAAACCTTCATCTCTTCTGCCAGGAGCAGAGGAGCAGGCTGAGAAAATGCAGCCCATCTCTTCAGAGCCGCTGTGAAGTTTCTCAGCCAGAGCCAACTTTTCAAGTCCAGCTGTCAGTGTGCTCCAGCCCTGCTGCGAAGGGATCCCCTCTAAGAATAAGGAAAGGCGTGATTTTTTCACATCTCCTTCCAGACAGAGCTTCCCTCGCAGAGGAGCTGCACAGTACTGCTTTTTCTATGACATGGACACTTTTCCCCCCCGAGATGTGACCCCAGACCACCAAATTCATTTTGCAGAGCCCACCAAACGGCCATCTGAGATCAATTAGCTTGTCATTACTCATCCCCATCAGATCTGAACTGCTGACCTACAAGTGCAAGTCCATATATTTGTCTCCCAGCAATGTGCAGCTCCATCCAGCTATCTAATGAGAAAAGCTTCCTCTGTAAACAAAGCCAAGGAGGTCGTGCTCTGGCTGTCCACTGCCTGCTCTGATTAGCTTGAGCCCAAGGGCCAAGCTGAGCCTGGCTTGACAAAGAGGCAGGAGTCTCTGGGGCATCTAGCTCTGTGACAAGAGGCTGCTGACTGGAGCAGAATGGCTCCTGTTAGTGGCAATTTCAAACAATTTTAGAACTTGAAATGCCATTTTAACTTTGGGTTTCAATGGTTGCTTTGTTATTTTAAACTGCTATTCATAACTCGTTAGTAGTTGAAATTATAGCCTTATTTATTGACAACACTGAATACGCAATCTGGAGGCAGCATTTATTGGGCCGTGTCTATTGAAAGTTCATTATTTCCATGAGGATATCTAACACGGGAGGAGATACAGCCCTTTTAATTAAAGGAGCATGAACTTCACTGAAGAACTTGCTGCCTGCAAAGGCTGTAATTATCGCACATGATCCAATTCTTTATTTAAATCTAAAAGATCCACAGAGCCTTTTGTTTAAATAAGTGTTCTTGCACATTTGCTTTCTGGCAGTGTATGCAGAGTGCTCTAAAACAGCATTAGTCTAAAATTTGAATTGCTTCAGGATGGTTAGGAGGCACCAGTGGGTTTTACACCATTTGAGAGAGTTGCTCCAAGCTTCCAGAAGTCTGGTGTGTGCAGATGCCACAGCACAGGTGCGCTGGGTGGTNGGGTGGATGAGGCGCTAAGGGACATGGCTTAGTGTTTGATGGGAATGGTTGGACTCGATGATCCAATGGGTCTTTTCTAACCTGGTGATTCCATGATTCTAGGATTCTATCCCATTGTATAGGCTTGGGAACAGGCTGAAGGACTGTCAGAGGCAGTTGTTCTCTGCTGATGTAGCTCCTTTCTCTCAGCCCCTGGCTCTTCAGGAGCTGGTCTCCAGCAACCAGCCCCTAGAACAACTCAGGCTGTAAAACGACCTCTGTGCAGGCAAACCCATGGTTTCAGCTGGGTCAGTATCTCTGAAGAGCAAGACACAGTCAGCATCACTGGGGCTTTTGCTCCTGCTTTTCTGGTGTTGGAAATGTGGTTGTGGGTACCTGCCTGCTCAGGGACAACTTCATGATAGAGGCCAGCACAGGCAGACCACAGACATGACCCTTCCTCCGCGGTTTATGTTCCTTTGAGCACAACTGTCAGGCTTGCTTGTAATTCACTGGGTTTACTACTGTTTAAATTTTTGACCTAAATATAGCTCAATTGTTTTCCCCTTAGAGTGATGGAGGATTTTATTGTAAGCCGCATTTTCCAAAACCTTCTTGAGAGGGTAACAGCTACCAGGGAAGCAAGCGCTGGTTCCAGTGGGTAACTTTGTGTTTGCCTTAAGCTTCTCCACTTCAGAGTGGGTGGGGTTCAATGTTGGCTCCTTTATGACTATTTTAATTAGACATGCCCAAAGGCAAAAGGCAGAACATGGCAAACGAGGCTAGTTTGTTGTTAGTGCTGCGTGGTAGAAACCCAAAAAGTGCCGTTCTGTTTTTTTAGAAACAACGTGCCTCAAACTGAAGTGTTGATAAAAAGAGAGCGCGTTTTGGAAATTGTCACAGCTAGGGAAACAATCAGCCCTTTTTTTAGAATCCTGGAGTTAATCAAAACTGTACTCTTTATGATTAAGACTCTGCATGTTTTCTTTACTATGCTGTTAGATTCTAAATAAATCAGTGCCTCTATAGAATTATTCAATTGACACAAATTTGTTCCACCTAAAATGAATAGTACGTCTGAGAAAGCGATAGGAAATTGTTAATTCATCACTGCCTGCCTTCCCCCAGTACATATTTCTCCTAATCAAAATGCAACCTGATATTCAATCCAAGAAAAACATTTCAAGGAGTCCATCATATGCCACGAGCTCCCAAAACTTTCTGTATCCGATAGCAAGAAAACATCGTACATCTTAGTCATTAATGTATGCTGTGGAAACATAAACGTAAGGTTCCGTTTTTACCACAGTTGAAGCAACCTGTAACTGATGGCTTTCCACAAGATTCATGAGCTGATGGAAAGCGGTAGAGGGACATTTCAATATACTGTGTTACAGTCTTGGGTTTCAGTCTTTAAATGAGCAGAAAAAAATATCCTGTCTTTCGGGCCTTGATTCAGAACTAATCTAAAGCACAAGCTGGAGTCTCATTCAGGTCAATGGCTTTTAGGCATGTGCTGAATGAATGTTTTCCTGTGCTCCTGAGTGCAGCGCAAGCACCGGCTGTTGGAATAGAGCAGCAAGGTAAGGAAAGCAGCTGCTCTTCATCTAGTATTTCTGCCTTTACAAGTGGGAATAAAGCTGTGCTTGACAAGCCAGCCCTCCATAGCTAGGACAGTACATCTTGCAAGAAAATCCCACAAAAGTAATGACACTGTGGAAGAAAAATGAGGCTGAAGCTTACGTTCCACTGCTCTTAAAGTACCTCTAAGCTACGTGCTAAGTGTGTGCGTCTTACTTGCTCTGGAAGGGCAAGAAATGGAAAAGCGATCCTTTCTTCAGCTCCAAACCATCAGCAGCTGGAGCACCTCCTGCTCCAGATGCTGTTTTAATAGCTGCTGCTGGCTCACTACCCCAAGAAACTGTAATTGTCTTTTTGAACGTGCATCTGCTCACAGGTGCTCAGCACTATATTTAAGTTAGAGATTCATTGGCAAAGAGACAGGCGTACTGGGGAATGCTTGTCCTAGCAAAGGCTTCATGTGCTTAAAATGAAAATTATGATATAAAAGAGACAACAAAGGTATTTAAATAGTTTCTGAGTGGATTAATGGAAAATGAAGGAAAGTGAAGAAGGGAGCATGGTCTCTGTGAGGGTCCAAGAGTTTCTAAAACACTCCATGAAACACAAGGAGAGGGCAAGGATGCATTAGAAAAATTCCGTGCTGGGCAGCTTTCACAAACCTACAAGCTAATAGTTGGTGGGAATATAACTCGCTGCTACAGGAGACAGAGGTGTTCGAGTTGCAGCTGATCCTTCACCCATTTTAGGCAGCTGAGCAGGAACATAAACTACGCCTTGGCTTCCCCCCCTCTGCACTCAGGATTTGGGGTACTTTTTGCACCTTCTCTAACATGTTTTCTGAAGTCTTTGAAGAGAAAGCGGGACATGAAAAAAAAAAAAAAAGAAAAAAGGAGGAGTACTTTGTGGAACTTCTAATGAAGCCAAAGTGCTGAATTTTACTCTTCTTTTAATCTTTCAGCAGTCATGTGCTCCCTGGCTACATATGTTTTCTTACAGAGCAAAGCATAATCAGCTTTGCATCCTGCATTGCCACGAGCACTTCCTCTTCAGTTCAAAGGCGACGCGGAGGAATCGAGATGGAGAGACCTATCTTTATGTCCATATTCATGCACACCTCTGCTTTGTCTGTATTTCAAATGTAGCTTCTTGCACTTAATAACTCGTGATCCTGTTTTCTCACTTCTGCGGCAATGTCATTTTTCCTTGGGGACGAGCTCTTGTTTGTCATTAAATACCAGTGTTTGAGAAACAAAGCGGAGGAGGATGGTGCTTTCAAACCAAGGGCAGCAGTGTGTTTAGCATCCTGCCTCCATGCTTGGGACTGCAGCTACTCACCCCAGGTACTCAGATTTGCCCGCATAAGCATAAAAAAAAAAAAGGTGGATTACGCACAGCTTCAGAGAAAAATATGCAGATCTGACTTTCAAAGCGCTTTGCACACTCTTCTCATGAAGCGATGTGAAAGCTGGAGTGCGGGTAGCAGCCACAGGAGCTCCCAGGCAGCAAGTTCAATCGCTACATGGTGCTCCTGGGCTTTTGTTAGATGTTTGCTGACAATCACACTCTTTCTGTGTGCAGAGTTAGTGATAAAAGTTGGGAAGCGGACCCACAGGAGAGGGTTGCTAGGACTTTCTGTACTTCTGTGCTGGGTGGTGAGTGCCTTTGACATTGACCTTTGGTTACCTAAAGACCAGACTGACTCACCCAGCTTTAATTTCATCATGCAAAAGGTAATTCAGGAACTGTAACTAATTGAGTTCAAAACAAAGAGGGATATTTTTTTCAGCGTGCAGAAAGTCAAGGCTTTTCCCAGCTCTGTGGTTCTTAAGGGGAATTTGCTTCCTGGAGACGTTTTCAGGTATCTACTGGCCTCTTCTACAGGAGATAAAACTCCAGCCGTGTACATATGACTTAGGGGAGAAAACACACTGAAATTCAGCCTTTCACAAGAAAGACGTACAATGCAGTGGGTGACGCAGCTTGAAACAGGGAGAGCTGGACCTTAACACTCTGCTCTGAAATGCTTTATCGGCAGATCTTACATGACAGTTAAAGTGCTTGAATTAATCTTTTCTGCTAAGAACAATTTCCCTGCTTGTCTACCCTCATAGCCAAGTCTATGGCTCTCCTTTGACAGAAAGAAACAGGTCTGCCTTGACAACTTACTAACCGGGAAGGAGCTGCAAAATAACGGTTAGTTAAGCTTCTTTTCTCCTTGAGAACAATCTGCAAGCTCTACCTTGGAGGTGGCGAAGGACTATGCTGCCTGCAGGCAGATCTGTCAGGAGGGTAATCCTTGAGTGCCACTGAAGGTTGTCTTCAGCACACGCTCCTCCAGACTGGTTACTAGCAAAGCTGAAAGTGTGAATCCCCTGAATTGTACTTGGATTTTAGTGCAGGCAGAAGCCTAAACTGGGTGGCCAAACATACCCTAAACCAGAAGCGTTAAGAGAGCACCTGGCTTTCATCTTTGGAAATGAACGTTGCTTCAGGTTCCTGCCAGATAAAGACGTATTAAAGGGCAAAATTCTGAAATGGCAGTCGACTCCTTATGAGAGCAGAAAAGAGCCATTAAGATACCACAGTGGAAAATGAGTACGTTGCCAAACTGAGTGAGAACAGATGTGATACAGGCCGGGATCCAACGCTGTGGGAAACCAGTCTGCAGAGTGCAAAATGAGAACAGATCCTGAATTAATTGTAGCTGTTTCCCATCTAGAGGCAAACCAAAGAAAAACAGGTGAACCATTTGGTGCTACCGAGAAAATGACCATAAATACGAAGGACGTGAAAATCACGTCTAAAAGAAATTGGGGTGGAATAAATCAAAAACTCAAAAGATCCAGGAAGCTCAAAACTGATGTTCATATATTTGTTGGTACGTGATAAATCAAGGAAGTTGCTGTTAAGAGCAAAAGAGAAGTGATAAGGAAACAAGCTGTTCCCAGGGTCATGAGGTGCCCACCAGACATCCTTGACTGGGCAGCGGTAGAACGTTCTCTGATGAATCTTCTGATACTCTCAGGTGGCTTCCTTCCATTCCTAAAGGATTCCTCTTTGACTTTCAAGGCTTCATTTTAATTGCAGAAAGACAATGAAAAGAAACAGCAAATAATCAGGAATCCCCTGTTTATGAAGTAGCTAGAAATATACTGAAGGCCTACCAGGCTGGGAGTGAAAGGAAAGAGTTGAAAAGTAGATGAAAAAAGAAAAGGAGGAAAAGCTCCCACCCAAGATCTTCTCTCAGAAAGATGAAGCGCAGGAGACTTGCTGGAGAAAAGGGACGTATGCAACCTTGGATCTGACAACAGACTGGAAATCCCCTGGCTGAAGAAAAGAAGAAAGAGAGGATGAGGTAGCTGTAAGGAGATCCTAGGGTACTGGGCTCACATAAACCCTAGAGCAGAAGAACAAGCAGCCAAAAAAAGGAACTCAATCAATCAGTGGCCATGAAAATGTGTGTGTGAGAGCTTTTCTGAAATTCCCAGGGAGAAGAACAATTTGGGTTGAGAAGTGACGAATGCAGAACTCTAAATAGTGGTGTCATCAGCCTCAACTGAACTAGTTTTCTATGAGCACGGTCAAGTCACACAACCTCCACATGCTCCTGCTTCATCTCTTCTGCCAGATGAGGGTAGAGAGGTTGTCTCTGTTGAAACATGTATGCGAATAAGAGATCACTTCAACAGTTCTAAAATCCTTCTACTAAGGCAAAAGCAGTACTGCTCATTGTTAGCATGTGTAAATGACTTTGTATAGAGTAAACATTGAGGAGTCTCAATGCGTAACCTGGTTCACTTTTTAGCTGCTCTTTGCTGCAGCAGTGACGGTTGCACTCCATCCTCTTCTGACAACCTCCCACAGTGGAAACTGATTTCTCCTGGGAAATCTATCCCAGGATTCAAATTATGTTTAGAGTTAAATGTTCCCCTGTTACCTGATCTTGATCTTGTTGCTGTGACTTGAACCCCTTCATTACTGCTCACCCTATCTGCTGGGGAGCGCAGGTTTTGGTAGATACAGGAGGTATCTGCGTTTTCATGAGTGGGAATACACCCATCAAGAGTGTTGGGTGGTTTTCATTGGAAGAAGCAGTCTGACTGCTTACAGCTTTGCCAAAGCTCAGCTATTTGGGCTAAAGCTTTTCCATGCCAGGCATTTCCCTCAAGCTGTTTTCCACCCCCTGCTTTTTTTTTTCCTCCTCTGCCTTTTTGTTTTAAAATGCAGCCAAAAATCTCAGCTGTTTCTGAGAACAAGGTTAGGGAATGATACTGCTGCATTATGGTTGAATGGGAGAACTCTGGCAATGGGACTATTTTTGGAAACCTTGAGTGTTCTGATCTTAAACCCAGGAGCGGGGCTGTGACTTGAAGATCAGCCAGCCAGGTGCCAACGCCCTCAAAATGACAACTCTCCATGGTGCATATGGGTTGGCACCAGACTGAGAACCTCAGCTAATACCAAGACGTTTCTTGTGCGAGGTTCAGGAGTCACCCTCCTTGTCCTGAAAGGATTTTCTGCCCCAAAAAGTCTCACCCTGCACAAACTCAGTTTGACACTGGACTCACAGTAAAGCAAGGTGTGGGAGGTCACTGCACCTGTGAACCTTTTTTCCTCTTTTCTGTTCTCCTACACCACAAATCGTTGAGTCTTCAGGTCGAATTCAAGCAAATCTGAGAGCGAGAGGGAAAGCAGGTTCCTTCAAAAGCCTTTAAATTGTGTGGTATGTGTGGAAGAGGAGAATGGAGGTGCAAATCCTAGGGAAATCAGCCTACCTTTGTTTTAATGCTCCCCAGTGCAGTCTGTGTTTGTGTAGAAGATGGTCTTTTGTTAACCCCCCGTGACAGAATCCAACTTTGTATTTGAATCATATTTTATCTCCTTCAGCTTTCAAGGGCGTTTTTCCTCCAAACAGTTAAGACTGTTCAAAATCTAAGCTCTCTGATGAAACCAGATCTGCCTTCGATGCACATTAATCACGGCTGGATTATGGGGTTGGAGCAGCCACTGGAATTTCTTTCTGGTGAAACTGGAAGTGACCTTTGTTTCTCCTTGTTCTGTGGGTCAGTCTTGAGCTTAACTGGACATCTATAAACACTGCAGCTGCTAACAGAGACCACAAAGGTGACCAAGAGGTGAAAAGCCACCTCGGCTGCTCTTGTGCGTTGCGTCTTTCGCTGCTGCTATAGCATTGGCTCATTGATATCTTGCTGGTCTCCTTCCCGATGGTAAGCACACGCCTGAGCAGAGAGACCAAAGCACAGAAATGGAGCAAATTACAATGCCAAAGACTTGAGGGGGGGCAGAATCTATATCTCATAGGAGAATCCTATGGTAGAGTGTGCTGAGAAATCTGTCTTGAGACATTAAGAATGCAAAAACGCAGCTGTGAATACGCCCTTCAACCTGGAATGAGCAATCCAATCTGCATGGGGATGTTCTTGTTCTCTTACAAAGTCAAGGGAAAGTCTACGAGACTTCATTCTGACCCAGGGTGTGCCCATTTGGATCAAGGTGGAGAACTGAGACCATATTTATTCCTAGTCAGTAAAAACAAATAGCTCTAGCAACAGAGGAGAGGCACAAAATCAAAGTTACTATCAACACCCTGCCTCTTTGAAATCCCTTCCAGACACTCAAGGGATAAGATCAATGCGAACAAACCCAATAACAGCACTGAGTTAAAAGAAGGGGAAAAGGCAGCACACACCCAAGAAATGGGCTTTTCGATGCTTTCTTGGAGCTGATGTGAGGCAGGCAGAGTTTGGTAGAGCCCTAAAGCAGCAGCCAGAGTTTGGTAGAGCCCTAAAGCAGCAACCAGGTATTTTTTATTTTAACTTTGTGAGCTCTGTAATGAAAGCAGCGGTCGGCACCCCCTGTGCAAGCGCACTCCAAACCTGCCCGCGATGGAATGTGCTGATAAAGAGGAGTATTTCCTTGCGGACTTGGTTTGAGATACCAATTTAAATATAGCTAATTTCCAGTATCAGCTTCAGCAAGAGGCTATACCTCTCGGTGATCCACTTGTAAATGGTGGCGTTTCTTTCTAGCCTTGAACATGTCATCAGACAACACGCTTCACGACTTTGTCTCCCAGTCTCTGTGTTCACCCAAGTGGAGGACTGATTTCTCTACAAGCACAATAAAACAGCCAACAACCCATTTTTATGATACGATGTGGCTCCCTGGTGTCTTAGATGTATGGAAATGTAAGTTTTTGATGTGGTTAGTGTGTAACAAGACAGCAGAATTCTGCTCAGTTCTGAAATGCAACTTTAGCTTTGAAATTGAAATTAATTTTTTAAGTAAGAGCAAGACTTTTAGAATAGTCTGATGTTTTAAAGGTTTATATTTTGCTGCCTTTTACGAGACAAATTTAATGTTGGGCATGTAAACGTGGATAAAGTGCAAGAAACCAAGAAGACTGAATGACAGTTGAAAAACTTCAACTTACAGCATCTTCAGGAAAACCTCCTAGAAACAGAACCAGGGATTTTAACAGAATTCTCATGAAGACTAACACAAGTTGTCCTGATAAATACTCTGGAGTTGTCTGACTCTTCTAAACAAACATAGAGATTTGGAAGGAGAGATCTTTTTGTACGCAAACTTCTTTGTTCCTCACCAGCAAAACACTTTCAGCTAAGATGTGCCTGTGGCAAACCTCCCCTCCTGTGAAGTTTATTGATATTTTTATTTCAACTGAGAAAACTTTAAAAATCTTTGATTGGAGGTGGGAGTTCATTCCTGCTTTGACAACAGAGGAGGTAAAAAAGCTTCATAAATGTCATTGCTTTCCACCTCTGGATCTATGAGAGGGAAGAATTATAGCTCAAAGCTTACTCAAAAAATATCTTCTGAATCTGGAGAGTGATTTGGACATTATCTGTACCAAGACTGAATCACCTCTAAAAGTTTTACCAAGTATAATCAAAAGTATAGCAGATTATAACACAGCTTGCTCAGTGATAAACATTCACATGTGAAACAAGAACAGTGCTCTGAGTCACCCTCTGTTTAGCCTTTTCCTCATCATCTCAAATTCAGCCATCCCTACAAAGTGTTTGGTTTCCATGCTTTGAATCCTAACATACACTGTGCTGCTCGCACAGGAACAAGAAGGGTTGGCTACAGGGTTAGATATTTATTGCTGTCTTGCACAACAAGCTCCTCTCTCACATCAGCCACCAACTTAGTTTGTGTCAAACGGTTTCTTACAGCATTGGCGATGCTAACAGGAAGGGGGGGGGGAAACAACCAATAAAACCCTGAAGATTGGAAACAGAAGAGGAGCAAACACATTTAATCCAGAGAGAGGATGTTGCATTTAGCTTATCAGGTAGAGATTTGGCTGGCCAGGGCCACTAGAGCATATTTTGACTGTCTCTTCGGCGCACTCGCTGCTTGTGACCACTTAGTGTCATCCTGATTCCTTCATGTGGGAGAAGAACCTCAGATATCCTGGGAGGGCAACTTCATGTGCACTCCAGTCTTCTAGAATACTACAGCTTGCTTGTGCTGGGCCCAAGGAACTGAAACCGTCTGCATTGTCCATTCTCGTGTTGCTTTCTGGAAGCCCTTGAGATCTGAAATTCTGCAGGGACTTCCAGAACAGCTACAAGATCACAGATCTTGTCTGGCCGTTTTACATCTTGTTGCGCTTAATGTTTTTTAAAAATGTGTAAGTCCCTCTACCATAGCATGCCACTCCACAAAACTATTAATATATTTTTAAGGAGTTTTTAGTTAATTCAGAAACGCAATGTAATCAGACAGTGTGGTAGGTGACAGCGCAGTAGGTAATACAAAGAAAAAGCTGTGCCTGAACAACATATAGTTGCATGTGATTAGTGCATCTGTGTGCCAACAACAGCATCTTCAGAACTGATTTCACAAAAGCAGTTTTTAAACACTTCCTTTTATGCATGTAGCCTTGGGTGAGTCATGTCTTGTGCTCAGTTAAACTTTCTCCCCATTGCTCAACATCAAGGACAATCTCAGCGCCAGGCTCTTTACATAGAGATCTCAAGATCTTCATCTGGACATCTCCAGTCATTTGGTAGGTGGTGGAATTGAGGCATGAGAGGTGAAGTGATATGCCAAAGTCACTTAGCAGGCCACACCAGCAGCACCCAGTCCTGCCTTCTGCTTGGCAGACAATGGAGACTCTGAGCTCGGATACTATTTCTTTTCACAGTTTGTGCTACAATGGGTAAAATTAATAAAAAAAAATAAAAGGGTTAGAGCCACATGGTTCCGTTACCAAAACACGTGTAGGCAGCACGGAATCATAGAAGTTTATACTTACTTCACTTATCATCGCTGTTCCAAATAACCAGTATGAAAGTCAAATAGCCTTCTGGGATAATCTAGTTTAGTTCTCTAGTTGTGTATTTCAGGCTCTGTTGCATAATCGGAGCAATAATTGGTTCTAATGTTCTCGAATTTCATTTCATGTTGGTTTCTCAAAAAACATCTGTATTCCCCTGGTTAACTGAATTTTCAATTTATTATAATGCTGTTTTCCAAAGACAGTGCCAAGCTCAATAATCAGAGGCTGCCTTCACTGCTCATGTACCTGGCATCACGCTGTACTTCCATAGCTGCATATCCCTGATCTTTTTATGATTAGTTGCTGGCATGCAAGTATCAGGAAAGCCTATTTGGTGGATGTCATGGGCTGTACAGCCCATGCTTCATGGGAGATGCTGCATGTGTATGTTACTGAAACTGAGGCTGTTTCTTTGTGAAGCACGATGTTAAATTGCCACTGCTCAAAACCAGATATAGCCTAGGGTGTGCGAATCACCTGGCTGGAAAAGGATGGTTGGTTTTGCTGGCTTTTCATCTAGGCTTGACCATGAAGCCTTAGGTCTTCTGTTGCACTGTGGCAGCAGTAACCCACGTTGGAGCAGCAATGTGAACGCAGCTACTCCAGCACAAGAGCCATTGGGACTAGAATGCTGGTAGGGGCTTGGAAATTGGGCTTTAACATCTTAGGTGTGGGAAGGGTCTCTTATGTCCTGACTGACTGCTCCAGACTCCTGGGAAAAAAGAAAGGCAGGCTGGAGTCATAGAGGAGAGTCCCATTCAGTTATTTCAGGTAGCACCTGCACCTTTTAGGAAAAAGGCTCCAGCTTTGGTATCTTGAGTCAACAGAAGGATCTGTCTTGTAGCCTTGTTTAGAGAAAAGAGACATCAGATGCTGCTTCTTCCCTCATACCTGCCATGCTTTTCATTTTTCAACTGGTAGGCAGCTTCCCACTCAGAATGCAAAATCAGATCATTTTATTTAACTGTTGTGGTATGGCTCTTATCTCTCTTTGTGTGCTATCTAAGAAGTTTAATTATCAAGTCTGGACTTGGCCAAGTCCTGAACGCTGTGTGTTGTAGCATTTAGAGTACTTACATCCATCTCTGCATGGAGTGCTTCCACAGATGCAAACAGACTCCAACACCTCCTGGCCCTTTGCATTGCCCATATCCCTCATTAGTGTTGTTTCGGGAGTCCTGAGATAAGATAGATAGATCTTTATGCTGATGTATGTGGGCTAGGCAAGAATGACTGCTCTGGAGGCAAATTAGAGCATTACAAGATGGTTTCTGCATGAGATTGTGGGTCCATGAACCAATTTGCAATAGCCCATACCACTGCTGGAGTGACTTCAGTGAGGGTATTTCAGTTAGGAGCATTGGTGGAGCAGCAGGGAAATAAAAATCACTCGGGGGGGAAGAAGTTGATTCTTCTGCTCAGTGTCTCCCTTCTCCCTGAATTTTGTAGAACCTGTAAGCATAGTCATTGCGCAAGTGGATTGCATTTCACACCTAATGTGCATAATTATATCTTGCAAATAGTTTATTAATGGATCTATAATCATAGAGTAGCTTGTATGTACATAACAGTGGTGTTTGATTACACTGCAGCTGCTACAGATCAATGGATACCCGGGAGTCTTGCTTATTAGTGTCTCACATGTATGAAGTCTAGAGAATAATTGAACATCGGTGCCACGCAGTTCATCAGATACTGCTACCTCCGGGAACCCAGAGGTTTTAAGGACATGGCAGAGAAGGGTTATAGAAAGAAGAGTATGTACAGGACTTGGCACATGAAGAAAGCTCCCTTTCTCAAAAACATCCCGTCTGCAAGTCTTTAAGTGGTATTCTCTCTCA